>SJYO01016970.1:36354413-36718199 GCA_006410555.1 Capra ibex | reverse complement strand
AGAAGGTTCCTCATTCGCAGAAAATTAAAGTACCGACGTAGTGGTAGACGTCAATAAAACCTCGGGGGGTTTTATTTCAGACTGTGAAAGGTGACAAAGGGGTAGCTAAAGGATGCTTCACTACCCTGGTCTACGGTACTAGAAGCAAAAGACTTACAACTCAAAATTCGGTTGAAAAAGTGAGAGGAGAAAGTGAAAGTAGTTCTTCGAAAAATCAAGGGGAAGTGAAAGACAGTATTACCACCACAGTAGACGTATAGACTCCAATATCTATAAAGAGGGTCTTTAGAACTAAGGTCGAACATAAAGAAGGTCGGGTCGTAAAGAGTACTACATGAGACGTATATTCAATTTATTCGTCTCACTGTTATATGTTGGAACTGCATGAGGAAAAGGACAAACCTTGGTAAGACAACAAGGTACAGGTAATGGTTGACAACGAAGGACTGGACGTATGTCCAAAGAGTCTTCCGTCCAGTCCACCAGACCATAAGGGTAGAGGAAGTCTTAAAAGGTCAAGGAACACTAGGTGTGTCAGTTTCCGAAACCGCATCAGTTATTTCGTCTTTATCTACAAAGAGACCTTGAGAGAACGAAAAAGGTACGGTCACCTACGTCCTTTAAACTAGAGACCAAGGAGACGGAAAAAATTTTGGTCGAACTTGTAGACCTTCAAGTACCAAGTGCATTACGACTTCGGACCGAACCTCTTAAAACTCGTAATGAAATGATCGCACACCCTACTCACGTTGACACTCCATCAAACTCGTAAGAACCGTAACGGAAAGAAACCCTAACCTTACTTTTGACTGGAAAAGGTCAGGACACCGGTGACGACTCAAAAGGTTTAAATGACCGTAAAACTCACGTCGTGAAAGTATCGTGGTAGAAAGTCCTAAACTTTATCGAGTTGACCTTAAGGTAGTGGGGGTGATCGAAACAAGTATCACTACGAAGGATTCCGGGTGAACTGAAGTGTCAGGTCCTACAGACCGAGATCCACTCACTAGTATGGTAGCTCTAATACAACCAGAACTTCTAGAAAAAACATGTCAAGAAGACACATAAAACGGTGGAGAAGAATTATAGAAGACGAAGACAATCCAGGTATGGTAAAGACAGGAAATAGCTCGGGTAGAAACGTACTTCATAAAGGAACCATAGAGATTAAAAGAACTTCTCTAGAGATCAGAAAGGGTAAGACAACAAAAGGAGATAAAGAAACGTACCTAGTGACTCCTTCCGAAAGAACAGAGAGAAACGATAAGAAACCTTGAGACGTAAGTCTACGAATATAGAAAGGAAAAAGGAAACAAAAGCGAAGAGAAAAGTGTCGATAAACATTCCGGAGAGGTCTGTCGATAAAACGAAAAAACGTAAAGAAAAGGTACCCTTACTAGAACTAGGGACAGAGGACATGTTACAGTGCTCGGAGGTAGGTATCAAGTAGTCCGTGAGACAGATAGTCTAGATCCGAGAATTTAGATAAAGAGTGAAGGTGAGATATTAGTATTCCCTAAACTAAATCCAGTATGGACTTACCAGATCACCAAAAGGGATGAAAGAATTAAATTCAGACTTAAACCGTTATTCCTCGAGTACTAGACTCGGTGTCAGTCGAGGGACAGAACAACAACGACTGACATATCTTGAAGAGGTAGAAACCGACGTATCTTATATTAGTTAGACTAAAATCACAACTGGCAGACCACTACAGGTACACATCTCAGAAGAGAACACAACAACCTTCTCTCACAAACGACACTGGTCACGCAAGAGAACCGTTTTGAGATAATCGGAAACGGGACGAAGTAAGACATGAGGTTCCGGTTTAAACGGACAATGAGGTCCACAAAGAACTGAAGGAGGTAAACGTAAGGTCAGGGGATATTACTTTTCCTGTAGAAAAGACCCACCATCAAGATTTTCCAGAACATCCAGAAGTGTCTTGGCAAGTCGAAGTCGAAGAAGTCGCAATGACCAACGCCGTATCCGAACCTAATGGCACTATAACTTACCAAACGGAACCTTTGCTTGTCTCTAGTAAGACAGCAAAAACTCTAACGTAGGTTCATCACGTAAAGCCTACGAAAACAACTGGTACTACCGATGAGGTAAAGAAGATTCCCTAAGGACGGGTGGCAACATCTATATTACCGGTAGACTCAATTTAGGTGGGTAAGGTCAGGTAAAATCAAGCGACTAAGGATCTTACAGTTACAAGTGAGAACGGTAGAGGACAAACTGGTGAAGGTTAAACGGAACTGAATACCTGCACTGTAAGGTCCAAGGATACGTTACAACGAGAAATGTCGTAGCCTGGAACGAAGATAGTGATCAGTGTAGGTCTTGACCCACAACAAAAACGAAACCGAGATAGGGAAGTAAGAAAGACCTCAATAAAGAGGTGACTATAGGTCATCGTATAACCCGTGGATGGTTGGGCCCCTCAAGGGGAAAGTCATAGGATAGTAAAATGGAAAAATATGACAAGTACCCCAAAAGTTACGTTCTTATGACTTCACCAAACGATAAGGGAAGAGGTCACCTGGGGTGTAAGACAGTCTGGAGAGGTGGTACTGGGAGGGTAGAATCCACCGGGGTGTCCTGTACCGAATCAAAGTAACTCAATCTGTTCCGACACCAGGTACACTAGTCTAACCGATCAAAAGACACTAATACCAAAGTCACACAGACGAGAGACTACGGAGAACGTTGTGGATGGTAGAATGAAACCAAAGAGAATGGAACCTGTACCCCATAGAGAAATACCGAAGAGATCTTTCGTATCGGCGACGAGGAATGGAACCTACTCCCCATAGAGGAGTACCGACCTGGAAGACTGAAACTTCCACCTCATCGAGGAGAGCCGGGAGGACACGGGCCCGTCGGCGGTGAGACTGGAACTCGAACACCTTCGAGGAGAGTCGGCGGTGGGACTGGAAGCCGCACCCCAACGAGAAGAGCCGGTGGAGGGGACTGGAGCCCGTACGCCATTGAGAAGATCCGGTGGCGGGTCTCTTGTAGTAAGTCCTGTAATTATGGTGAGGTCGTTTATGGTTATACACTTTCTACAAATGAGATCCTCCTCGAGAGTCTTGTTTCTTACACACGACTCCCGTTTCCATTTCAGAAGGGGAAGAATCGTACGAGACTCTATTTCGGAGGTCTTAAAGACTAATCTTCTTAGTTAGAGTGACAGTTCTCGTACGACCACCCACAATCCTTTGTCCAAGTGTAACTTTATAGAATTAATTACTACTGAAAAAAGTTTCGAATAAGAACTTGTACTCTTAAAGAAAAATAAAAATTTCATTTTGAAGAACCTTTTCTCTCGTCACCATTGAAAACTTCGTACTAAAAAAAAAAAAAAATCAGGAAGACTAACCTAATGACCTAATCAAAAATTTAACAACGGAAATGACAACAAAGTTCTTTCTATAAACGTTCCAGTAGTAAATTTCTATTAAATAGAGGAATCTAAACAACTCTTTATTCTCCAGACCTAATCGGGTAGGAGATAACACGAAGGTTTCGAACCGGACCTTTTTTCAATTCCACCTTCATCATCGACAACAAAGAAGTGACAAACGAAGAATTTCCGTTTCGGAAGTAGGATAGTCGAAAACACAGTAAACACTCCTGTTAGTGTCTCATCTTGTCTATAGACGTCCGTTGTGGAGTTGTGGAGAGTCTGACTCCGACTCTTGATAAAAGTAGAAATTTTCAGAATATTATTCTCTTCCATACCAAAAAGGGTTTTAACAAGACCTAACCGCCGACGTACCGTGACCTCGTTGATACTCCTCTATGGGGTGCAGGTTATCGTTTCCTCTTCGGGGTCGTTTTGTCAAGTCAAGTGAAGTCAGCGAGTCAGCACAGACTGAGAAACATTGGGGTACTTAGCGTCGTGCGGTCCGGAGGGACAAGTAGTGGTAGAGGACCTCAAGTGAGTCTGAGTACAGGTAGCTCAGGCACTACGGTAGGTCGGTAGAGTAGGAGCCAACAGGGGAAGAGGAGGACGGGGGTTAGGGAGGGTCGTAGTCTCAGAAAAGGTTACTCAGTTGAGAAACGTACTCCACCGGTTTCATGACCTCAAAGTCATCCTCCCCGTTTTAACACAAATCTTAGTTTGGGGTATCGGAGGTCTCTACGAGTCTCCCGAGTTTGTTTGGACACNGGGGTTAGGGAGGGTCGTAGTCTCAGAAAAGGTTACTCAGTTGAGAAGCGTACTCCACCGGTTTCATGACCTCAAAGTCATCCTCCCCGTTTTAACACAAATCTTAGTTTGGGGTATCGGAGGTCTCTACGAGTCTCCCGAGTTTGTTTGGACACGCATGGTCCTAGGTCCCTGGGGTGTCTCTGGCTCTGTCTTGACACAGACTCACAGAGGACTCCTCTATACCCAGTCGTCACTGATGACGTCCCCGCCCCGAGACCCACGTCGTCTGGACCCATACCGTATTCGGGAGAACCTCCTCCAACGGAAATTGGGTGGTATCTCGGCGGTCTTACATATGGGCTGACCTCTTTGTCTGGGAACCTCCCGTTTTTGACTAGGAACACTCGTGGTCCTGGGTCCTTTTTCCTCGTCACTGAGGTGTTCTCTGACTGGGTCTTAACGGACACTCACTGGTCCTCTGAGGCTGTCTCCGTACCCAGCCGCCACCGGACGACGGTCCAGATTCGCACGTTGTCACGAACGTACCCTGGAAAATTTTCTCCTGTGGCAAAAGAAGTAATGGAGGTGGTATCTAACCGGAGTCCAGTTTATTGTCCCTCCCTTGTGTCGGGACGGGTAGTTGTCTTTTAACCTAATTTCTAAATGACTCGTACCGGGACGGGTAGTCTTGTTCTGGGTCAAAGGGGGAGTCAGTCAGAGAGGGTAATCCTTCGAAGGTTTTCGGAGAATAGTAAGAGATAGTCTCCCGACGACGACGACGACGACGATTCAGTGAAGTCAGCACACGTCGAGATACACTGGGGTCTCTACCTTCGGGTGGTCCGAGGGGGTAGGGACCCTAAGAGGTCCGTTCTTATGACCTTACCCAACGGTAAAGGAAGAAGTAACGCACTTTCACTTTTCACTTTCACTTCAGCGAGTCAACATAGGTTGAGAATCACTGGGGTAACTGACATCGGATGGTCCGAAGAGACAGGTACCCTAAAAGGTCCGTTCTCATGACCTCACCACACGGTAGTGGAAGAGACTCCGTCTGTCTGACTTTTGGTGTTAGTGTCTTTTGATTGTTCAGACTAGTGTACCTGGTGTCGGAACAGATTAAGTTACTTTGGTACTCGGTTCGGTACATCCCGGTGGGTTCTGTCTGCCCAGTACCGTCTCTCAAAACTGTTTTGTACCAGGTGACCTCTTCCCTTACCCTTTGGTGAAGTCGTAAGAACGGAACTCTTGGGGTACTTGTCATACTTTTCCGTTTTACTATTCTGTGACTTTCTACTTGAGGGGTCCAGTTATTCACGGGTTATACGATGACCTCTAGTCACCTCTTTATTGAGGTCTTTCCTACTTCTCTGCCTCGGTTTCGTTTTTGTTGTGGGTCGACACCTACACTGACCACTATCTTCGTTCCAGGTTACGACATTTCTCTTTATAACGTATCCTTGGACCGTACAATCCAGGTACTTAGTTCCGTTTAACCTTCACCAATTTGTCCTTTACCGTTTTCACTTGTGACTGTAAAATCCTTAGTCGCTTGATTTTACCTGACCTTACCCACTTAAATTGAGTCTACTGGTGATATAGATGATGACACCCGTTCTTAGGCACTCTTATTTACCTCATCGGTAGTATCAGTTGTTTTCTCAGGTTTTACGTCATGTACCTACGTTAGAGTTTTTACTGTCTTTCTAGAGACAAGTAAAGGTTCCGTTTGCTAAGTTATAGTGTCATTAGGTTCAGACACGGGACTGGTTATTATGTCTTCTTCGACTTCGACTTGTCAAGATACTTCTGAATGTTCTGGAAAATCTTGATTGTGGGTTGTTTCTACGGGAAAAGTAATATCCCCTGGTCTTACGTTTTTCATCCTTCAGTCTTTTATGGACCTCATTGTCCGTTTAAACCGGAACCTCATGTCTTACTTCGTCCCGTTTCCGATTATCTCAAAATAGTTCTCTTACGTGACCCAGTATCGTTTTTAGGAGAATGGTGTTGTTTTCTCTTCTGAGATGTGTACCTGTAGTGATCTACCGGTTGTGATTTTAGTCTAACTAATATAAGAAACGTCGGTTTCTCTCTTTTAGAGTTGTGTCAGTCGTTTTTGTTCTGGCCCTCGACTGACACCGAGTCTGGTACTTAAGGAATAACGGTTTAAGCTCCTTTCATCCCTTTTGGTGATCTGGTAAGTCCATACTAGATTTAGTTTACTGAATACTAATATATCACCTTCACTGTTTGTCTAAGTTCCCTAATCTAGACTATCTCACGAACTTCTGGATACCCACCTCCAAGTACTGTGACATGTCCTCTGTCCGTAGTTCTGGTAGGGATTCTTTTTTCTTTACGTTTTTCCGTTTTAACAACAGATTTCTCCGGAATGTTTATCGACACTTCTCTTTTCTTTGTTTTTCGTTTCCTCTTTTCCTTTCTATACTTGTAGACTTACGTCTCAAGGTTTCTTATCGTTTCTCTCTATTCTTTCGGAAGGAGTCACTAGGTACGTTTCTTTATCTCCTTTTGTTGTCTTACCCTTTCTGATCTCTAGAGAAGTTCTTTTAATCTCTATGGTTCCCTTGTAAAGTACGTTTCTACCCGAGCTATTTCCTGTCTTTACCATCCCTCGATTGTCTTCGTCTTCTATATTCTTCTCCACCGTTCTTATGTGTCTTCTTGACATGTTTTCTCTAGAAGTGTTGGGTCTATTAGTGCTACCATACTAGTGAGTGGATCTCGGTCTGTAAGACCTTCCACTTTAGTTCACCCGAAATCCTTCGTAGTGATACTTGTTTCGATCGTCTCCACTACCTTAAGGTCAACTTGATAAAGTTTAGGATTTTCTACTACGGTACTTTCACGATGTGAGTTATACGGTCGTTTAAAGTTTTTCAGATGTCACCGGTGTCCTGACCTTTTCCAGTCAAAAGTGAGGTTAGGGTTTATTTCCCTTACGGTTTCTTACGAGGTTGATGACGTGTTAACGTGAGTAGAGTGTACGATCATTTCATTACGAGTTTTAAGAGGTTCGGTTAGAAGTTGTCATACACTTGGTACTTGAAAGTCTACGCGTTCGACCTAAATCTTTTCCGTCTCCTTGGTCTCTAGTTTAACGGTTTTAGACGACCTAGTAGTTTTTTCGTTTTCTCAAGGTCTTTTTGTAGATGAAGACGAAATAACTGATTACGGTTTCGGAAACTGACACACCTAGTGTTATTTGACACCTTCTAAGACTTTCTCTACCCTTATCGTCTAGTGAACTGGACGGAAGACTCTTTAGACATACGTCCAGTTCTTCGTTGTCAATCTTGACCTGTACCTTGTTGTCTGACCAAGGTTTATCCTTTTCCTCATGCAGTTCCGACATATAACAGTGAGACAAATAAATTGAATATTCGTCTCATGTAGTACTCTTTGCGACCCCACCTTCTTCGTGTCGACCTTAGTTCTAACGGTCCTCTTTATAGTTATTGGAGTCTATACGTCTACTGTGGTGGGAATACCGTCTTTCACTTCTTCTTGATTTCTCGGAGAACTACTTTCACTTTCTCCTCTCACTTTTTCAACCGAATTTCGAGTTGTAAGTCTTTTGCTTCTAGTACCGTAGACCAGGGTAGTGAAGTACCCTTTATCTACCCCTTTGTCACCTTTGTTACAGTCTGAAATAAAAAACCCCCCGAGGTTTTAGTGACGTCTACCACTGACGTCGGTACTTTAATTTTCTACGAACGACGAACCTTCTTTTCAATACTGGTTGGGTTTGTCGTATAATTTTTCGTCTCTGTAATGAAACGGTTGTTTCCAGGCAGATCAGTTTCGAAGCCTCTACCGTTACCGTGGGGTGAGGTCATGAGAACGGACCTTTTAGGGTACCTACCTCCTCGGACCGCCCGACGTCAGGTACCCCAGCACTTCTCAACCTGTGCTGACTCGCTGAAGTGAAAGTGAAAAGTGAAAGTACGTAACCTCTTCCTTTACCGTTGGGTGTGGTCATAAGAACGGACCTTTTCGGGTCCCTGTCTCCTCAGATCACCCGACGGCAGATACCCCAGCGTCTCAACCTGTGCTGACTTCTCTGAATCGTCATCGTTAGTTTCGAAATCAAAAAGGGCATCAGTACATAACTACACTCTCGACCTGACACTTCTTTCGACTCGCGACTCCTTAACTACGAAAACTTGACACCATAACCTCTTCTGAGAACTCTCAGGGAACCTGACGTTCCTCTAGGTTGGTCAGGTAGGATTTCCTTTAGTTAGGGCTTATAAGTAACCTTCCTGACTACGACTTCGACTTTGAGGTTATGAAACCGGTGGACTACGCTTCTTGACGGAGTAACCTTTTCTATAGGAATACGACTCTTCCTGACTTCCGTCATTCTCTTCCCCTGTTGTGTCCTACTCTACCAACCTACCATAGTGGTTGAACTACCTGTACATAGACTCGTTCGAGACCCACAACCACTACTGTCCTTTTGGACCGAATGACGTCAGATACACCAGTGTTTTTCAGTCTGTACTGACTCATTGACTTGACTTGACTTATTCTCTTTGTTTTTTTTACAGTTTCATCCCAAGATTTTTCACATCATATAAAATTGAAAATTTCAAATTATGACTTTTATAAATTTAATATCACCTGAGATTTACACGACAAATGTTCGATTATAATCCTTCTATTTTCTATGCCGAGGTACTACTGAACCTATCTTCTACGTTTGTAACTTTATTCTAAACTTCAACTGTCTATTTCTAAAAAACAACAACAAGGAAAGTTGTGACCCCCATCTATGGTAATCTTTACTACAGTACTTACCCTATTACATCGTCCCCATGATTTATCTGGGGGATGGGACTAGGAGGTAGGAGTAGAGGGGAGATTCTATTTGGGACGAATAATCCATATCCTCGATAATTCTCCGGAATTTCACCCTTAACATTACAATTTTTATCATATGTAATACACATTTGTACCCATGTAAACAGAAGTCATGTTGTACATTTTACTCTGACCAAGAAAGGGACACAATGATAGAGGTTCAATTTTGACCGAGAAGAGAGACATGGTCGACCAACCCGACGTCATCGTCCGTGTGTGGTGTCGGGACACTTGACCGACGGAACTGTAGTCCCCTAACCTTGACTTTAGTATCTTGGGTTTCGACATTCTTGATCTTCCTTAAAACCTTATAAATCATTTTGGAAGAGACCCAGTCCCTCTATTCTTTACAGGGAATTTGGTATTTGTCTCGACTCCGGTCTTCGGTCCAAAGGGTTTACTCAGGTTCACTGGAACAAGAATGTTTATTTGAAAACTTTAGAGTTACACTTCGTCTACGAGTTCCAACAGGTTTAGTCAAGAGGAAATAAGTAGAGGGGAAGCACAACTTTACTTAACACCGATCGAAACGGTAAACAGAAACCCATAGACTGTGGTCCTACTTGATACGTAACGACTTCTCTTCACTTTACAGAAACAATCAGTACACTTTAGAATAAAGTAAGACATGGGAATTTAAGAGTTTTCGGAGCTCGTCCACGTACAGTCGAGATGAGTACAGTCTTACTTAGAGCTGTGGTAGTGCACCTTACTTTTCTTCTCGTGTATACTAGACTAGGTGTATATATTACCAGTTTTTGTCCCTTTTGATTAGGTTCGATGGTCTTCAGTTCCACGACACGACATGAGAAACACTGGGGTACCTGACATCGGGTGGTCCGAGGAGACAGGTACCCTAAGAGGTCCGTTCTTGTGACCTCACCCAACGGTGAAGGAAGAGGTTACGTACTTTCACTTTTCGCTTTCACTTCGACGAGTCAGCACAGACTGAGAATTGCTGGGGTACCTAACGTCGGATGGTCCGACTTCACCCACCGATAAAGTAGGAGGTCCCCTAGAAGGGGTGGGTCCCTAACCTGGGTACAGAGGACGTAACCGCCCATCTAAGAAATGGTACCTCTGTGGACTCTGTGGGATCTTCAGTCCCACTTCACTCCACTTCACTTCACTTCAAGAGAGTCAGCACAGGCTGATAAACGCTGGGCTACCTGATCGGATACCTTAAGAGGTCCGGTCTTATGACTTCACCCATCGGAAAGGGAAGAGGTTCCCTAGAAGGGTTGGATCCCTAACTTGGGTCCAGAGAGCCTAACGTCCGCTTAAGAAATGGTTGACTCGATAGTCCCTTAGGGTCTTCAGTCGCATCACTAATGGTTTAGAAACACCGGTCCCCTTCTTCACCCACAAAAGCCCCAGAACCATTACAAGAACCAGAAGTAGACTCCGACCATGTTCTGATACAAGTTGAATATTTCGTAGTGACTCAACGTATGAATGAATTTCGTACACGAGAAAAGACGTATGGACGATAACCCAACCGGTTTTCAAAGTAAGTTCAAAAAGGTATTCTACCATACCTTTTTGAGTTTGTCTAAAAAACTGGTTGAGTTATAAAAAGTTATTTTTCATAGTGGTTCTTTTATCCGTATTACTATCATGACCTAGGTAGAACTCACACGGACCTTACTCGTCTTTAATCTTTGTATCGTCAAATATTGACAAGAAGACATATGGGGTAGAGTCGACCTGTGTACTTCACACAGGAACTTGGAATGACAAGTTCTTATTTTACTAAGTCACAAATGAAGAAACACTGGACAGTCTTTTTCAGGTGAGGTATCACGTCAACCTCTCTCCGTTAAAAGTAACGAGAACCGACGGAGGTTTGCGAAACCACACAACGAACACCCGTAAGTAGAGTGGTCGACAAGGGACTACCAGACGTTGTCCTCTTCTCCCTTTTTCGGTCCTTGTCACCCAGTATTCATCCTAGAGATGTCACTTTGGGAGCATACAGGTGAGGTGACCTCATCTCCCATGGACCAACCACGTAACTACCGTTGATAGTCTTGTAGACGAGACTGAGACAGAGACTAAATTCGAGAAAAAGGAGAAAATTGTTGACTAGTACTTAGTCAGTAGAAGGACTTTTCGTAGTGAGTGGAACCTAACATTGTCTTTTATTAATATTAAAGAGACTGAACTAACAACGGGGTTACAGAAACGAGTATGTGGGTTAAAAACAAAAATATCTTGAGGAAGATATGTAAAAACACGTACAACCTTCTTATGTACGAGGTGATATGAGTATCGGGGGAGGTAATCTCTTTACTGGAACCGGAAGTTTGGATCGAAATGGCTGTAAGTGAGGAAGGGACCCCATTTCCTTACTTACTTAATAGACAGATCATTTGACCCTCAGGAAAGACGGAACGAAGAGGGGTACCATCCCTCACCCCCACCCCACCCCCCTTGGACGCCAACGTCTCATCACGACTCCGACCCACCCTTCCAGCCGGAGTAACTCTCCCTTCGTCATCGTTCCGACGAACCGGTCTTTAGGTTCGGTAGGAAATCATAGACGAAAGAGGAACGGACTAAAGACACAAATAGACAGTTACCGAGACTTAAATCCGTCCCTCCTTTTTCATCTAAAATAAATAATTGTGGTGGTGGTGGTGGTGGTGGGAGGGGGGCCGGTTTAAAGTTGAGAAATGTCAGTCACATCTCTTCCCGAAGTCTCTTCCTAGAGACCCAAGTTTAGGACGAGACCGGTGAATGTCGACACACTAGATTCAACGAATTGGAGAGATACGGAGTGAGCGGTGGCCATTATCCTCCTAGAATTCTCATAGATGGAGTACTTCAACAATTCTCTTAATTTACCTAGTAAGTACACATGTTGAATCTGTCAATGGACCATACTGTTCTGACGAGTAATGTACAATCGATAATTAATATAAAATTGTTTTTGTTACGAGGTTATAAGGACGGACCCCTTCAAGGTGCCTGTCTCCTTGGACCGTCCGATGTCAGGTACCCCGACGTCTCGTAGTCTGCGTGGACTCGTGTGTAACCAGGTGATGACTCCCCTCGTGAAGAAGGGAAGACCCTTGAGATGAGTATCCCACAGGACAACGAGTAATGTACAATCGACAATTAATATAAAATTAGTTTTATTACAGTAGGATCAAACATTTAGATGGGGGTGGTGTATTTTCCTAGACTCGTTATTTTATTTACTCTAACTGGAGTCACAAGAGTTTTTTAAATCTGGTGAGGTTAAAACTATTTGATTTGGTAGAGTGTAATATAATGTATATTTTTAAACATAATAGTTTTTGTTCTAAAAGTGTTGAGAGGGACTCTATTTTAACGTTAAATCATATCTTAAACGATGTAGGGTTGTTGTCTAAAGGGGAGAGGGATATACGACCATGAAGGAGGGAGGGGAAGTGGTAGTGGGAACTCTTAGAGACCAGACTAATTGTCAATCTCCACCTTGGGACCCTCGTCTGGAGGAAGTGGTCCAGTACCTTATCAAGGAAGTAGAGTCTTAGAACCTAGGGAAAAGAAAAAAAAAAAGGAGTGAGTCTAGTGAGTCAATAGTCAGTGACGGTAGAGCAGAAGGACGAGTCTTAGACCAAAATTTACAACTGGCATACGTCCGGTCTATTTTGTAAAGTTTTTTTTTCTAAAGTCTTTACTTCACTCCGAAGAATTCACCCGAACCAAGAATTAACATTGGACCTAGAGATCCCCCGTGTCACCACTTCTTAGACGGAGGTTACGTCATCTACACCCAAGCTAGGGACCCAACCCTTCTAGGGGATCTGTACGTGTCTCCTCGGACCACCCGATGTCAGGTGTCCCAGTGTTTCTCAGTCTGTACTGACTCGTTGACTCGTACGTGTCCAAAGGAGTCGGTGTACCCCGACCCCCGTCCCGAATATTATCTCAAATTGTTATCGTTTGTCATAATTATGTGGCCAAGACATGGTGTCTCAGTTCCTTCAAAATCAAAGGGCGTCTGCGGAGGGATCTCGAGTGTTTCAAGGTCCCCCAGGGGACACGAGAGAACAGAACAAAAAAGGAGGGTGAAGACATAAACCGGAGTACGAGGGGACAGTGACGATCGTAAGAGAGAAAGTGAGAGGGTCAGACCGCCGAACTCTGAGTCAGACGAGAGTCGAAGGGTCCTGACTTGTGGGCGGGGAAAGGTACCCGGTCGTAGTAGGACGTCAGAGGAGAGAGTCCACACTTCTTTGAGGTGGGGTGTGTACGGGCCCAAGTTAGAAGAAATCTCGAATGTTGCGCAACGATAACCTCCGACAACCACTGAGTGTCTTAGACGACGAAAATTAAAACCAACAACCAACCACAAAATTTGTCGTAAAAGTGAAATTCAGAAACGATATTTTTGACTCACACTCCCGTTAGACTCGTAAGGACACTAGTATGCACACATGAGTGTTTACTGGACAGAGGAGAAAAACCTACCAAGACGTCTTAGGGACTCGTTTTGAACGCATAAAAATGAACCGGGTGCCACATTAAGAAAGAGACTCAGAGGAGACGGGGACCTCGTTAATCCACGGTCTTAGGATCCTCTTACATACGTCCTTTAGGATCCATACTCCGGTGTCTTTTAGGATCCGTACTCCATGTGTTAAATCTAAAATCCGAAAATTCTTTGTGTTCGACCTTAGTTCTAACGACCCTCTTTATAGTTATTGGAGTCTATACGTCTACTGTGGTGGGAATACCGTCTTTCACTTCTCCTTGNTCACTTTCTCCTCTCACTTTTTCAACCGAATTTCGAGTTGTAAGTCTTTTGCTTCTAGTACCGTAGACCAGGGTAGTGAAGTACCCTTTACTTCACCTTTGTCATCTTTGTCACAGTCTGAAATAAAACCCCCCGAGGTTTTAGTGACGTCTACCACTGACGTCGGTACTTTAATTTTCTGCGAATGAGGAACCTTCTTTTCAATACTGGTTGGATCCATCGTATAAGTTTTCGTCTCTGTAATGAAACGGCTGATTCCAGGCAGATCAGTTCCGATACCAAAAAGGTCACCAGTACATACCTACACTCTCAACCTGACACTTCTTCCGACTCGCGGCTTCTTAACTANACCACAACCTCTTCTGAGAACTCTCAGGGAACCTGACGTTCCTCTAGGTTGGTCAGGTAAGACTTCCTCTAGTTGGGACCCTAAAGAAACCTCCCTTACTACGACTTCGACTTTGAGGTCGTGAAACCGGTGGAGTACACTTCTCAACTGAGTAACCTTTTCTCAGACTACGACCCTCCCTAACCCCCGTCCTCCTCTTTCCCTGTTGGCTCCTACTCTACCGACCTACCGTAGTGACTGAGCTACCTGCACTCAGACTCACTTGAGGTCCTCTACCACTACCTGTCCCTCCGGACCGCACGACGCTAAGTACCCCAGCGTTTCTCAGTCTGTGCTGACTCGCTGACTTGACTTGACTTGACTTTATTCTAAACTCCTATTATAAACTTCACCAATTAAATTAAGAAAAACGTAAAGAAAGATTTGCACTAATCAATTTTACTATGTTTATTAAGAGTTTACAACAACGACAAATCAACCATTCAGGACAGACTGAGAAAAAAGCTGGGGTACCTGATATCTGACGGTCCGAGGGGACAGGTACCCTAAGAGGTACGTTCTCTTAGATGTCCTCACCAAACGATAAAGGAAGAAGTCCCCTAGAAGGACTGGGTCCCTAGTTTCGGTGTAGAGGACGTAACCGTCCACCTAAGAAATAGTGACTCGGTTGTCAAGATTCAACGAAGTTCAACGGACGGTCCGAGGAGACAGGTACCCTAAGAGGTCCGTTCTTATGACCTCACTCAACGGAACGGGAGGAGGTCACCTAGAATGGTTGGGTCCCTAGCTGGGTCCAGAGGTCGCAACGTCCACCTAAGAAATGGTCGACTCGGTGTCCCTTCGGGTCCTTCGGGTTCGACGACGACGACGATTCAGCGAAGTCAGCACAGGTTGAGACACGCTGGGATATCTGCCGTCGGGTGATCCGAAACGGCAGGGACCCTAAGAGGTCCGCTTTTGTGACCTTTACCCAACGGTAAAGGAAGAGGTTACGTACTTTCACTTTTTAGTTTCACTTCAACGAGTCAGTACAGGTTGAGAATCCCTGGAGTACCTGACGTCGGATGGTCCGAGGAAGCAGGTACCCTAAGAGGTCCGTTCTCATGATGGGGTATGTGGAACAGTTTTTGAGTTTACCAAATCTCCATATACTCAGTTCACACCATTGGAGGGAGGGAGGTAAAGGGGGTCATTTGTAAAAAGAGATCAACATTGTGACAATGTATTGAGTTCTGTGTAAACATATGTAGTCAAGTCATTCAAGTCAATGAGCCATCACAGACTGAGAAACGTTGGGGTACTTAGCGTCGTGCGGTCCGGAGGGACAGGTAGTGGTTGAGGGTCTTAAGTGAGTTTGAGTACAGGTAGTTCAGTCACTACGGTAGGTCGGTAGAGTAGGAGACAGCAGGGAAAGAGGAGGACGGGGGTTGGGGAGGGTCGTAGTCCCAGAATCCATTTATGTCTTTGTGAACACCGTAAATAAAAAGAATTACATTAGTCTAATAACACTATAAAACACGTCAAGAGGGTGGGGAGATTTTCATACAGAATCTTTCGAGAGAAACGACCTTAAATATTTGTATAGAGTAAGAAAAATTGACGACACATATAAGGTATCATTCTGATGTGGCAGTATGTAAGTCGACGGGAGATAACTCTTTGTATCTCCTAACGATATTATTCGTTAAGGTTTCACTGTAAAAAAGATTTTTATATATATAAATTGAAACACTTACTCGTACGTGAATTCTGCCTATAAAGTATCACCTTAACAACTTAAATTTATAACTATCTTGACTCAGAGGGTCATACTAATCCCCTAGTGGTCCTAAAACGTATTCGTTTGTTTCTAAAACCGTCTAGAAGCTCTCATGTCACTTGGGGAACCCATAACTTTCGTTAGGAAGTAAAGGTCCCAACGTCTCAGACGAGGTCTTCTACTACCTCGGGTCCGAAACGTGTGAACACCAAAGACACCATCTGTAGAGGAAAGTGCAGACACTCCGAAGGAAGTATTACGATGCAAAATAATTATTTTGAAAGTTTCGTGTAGGGTAACGGAGTCGTCGTCAAACACAAGAGTCACACCAATGCCGACAGTCATCCAGTCAACATTACTAGGTCGGATCTACCATGTCTTTGTTGCGAAAGGGAAGAGGAATTATTGAGTCCCCCCTCTGTGACTTTGGTTAAAAATTGGGACTTTCATTAAGAGAACCTGAAAAGGTCTAGAAGGTATGTTTCTCTCTTGACGATTTGAGAATCGAAAAGAAGTCACTTATCGAAGTAATAACAAGTCACAAATTCCTTCTTGTAACTGTCGACAACAAGACACGACGCTCGGGGACGATTGGTAGGACACGAGAGCACAGGGACGTTGTCGGGCTCGAGAGTCGAAACGTCCTGTGAGAGAGAAGCCTCAACCCTTAATTTCACGGTACACGAGTCAACACGGACTGAGGGACGTTGGGGTACCTGACATCGGACGGTCCCAGAAGACAGGTACCCTAAAGGGTCCGTTCTTATAACCTCGCCGGGCGGTAAAAGAAGAGGTCCCCTAAAAGGACTGGGTCCCTAGTTTGGATACAAAGAACACAGAGGACGTAACCGTCCGTCTCGGTGGTCCTTCGGGTTAAAGACGATATGTCGTTTCATACAGTATGTAGTGTGTATATATATGTAAGACGAAGTATAGGAAAAGGTAATCCCACATAGTGTCCTATAACTTATAACAAGGGACACGATAAGTCATCCTGGAACAAAAAGTAGGTAAGATAGATCATATTATCGAACGTAGACGATTGGGGTTTGAGGGTTAGGTAGAGAGGGGTTGGGAAGTAGGGGAATCGTTGGTGTTTAGACAAGACATACAGACACTCAAACAAAACATCTATCCAAGTAAAAACAGTATAAAATCTAAGGTATATATTCACTATAATATACCATAAACAGAAAGAGACTGAAGTGAACCATCCTATTAGAGATCCAGGTAGGTACAACGATGTTTACTTTTAAGAAATCAGAAAAAAAAAAAAAAGTTTTCGTAAACATAATGAAATAATAATTCGGGACACTCAATATTCCTGACACACTTCCCCGTACCCACACACGAGGTAACACCGGTCGAGAAACACTAGACTACCTGGGTCGGACGGTTCGAGGAGACAGGTGTCCTAAAAGGTCCGTTCTCATGGTCTCACCCAACGGTAAAGGAAGAGGACTTTGAAGAAATCAGATTACCGAGGAATAATGATTTTTAATAGCCATCACCCACTTTTTTCGACACCTTTTGATTGTGTGCAAGAGGTATAATGTACTTCATCTCACCATTACCCCTCCCTCTTCTACCGACATTTTTACAAACCTCAAATCTATAAAATCTAGGTCTTCCTCTTTTGTGCTTCGTCGTTTATATTGTCAATTATACTAATTGTTCTCCTGTAGTAGAACAACTCGAGAACGATCAACGTCATTAATGAATAAAAATTAGGGGTCCTGTTTAGACACTTCTTTACAGTAAAGAAGTAGGATTCTACACCTCTGACTCCGAGTTTCTTCTCTTTGCTGTACGGGTCTTAGAGTACTAAGTCAACACGTCCTAAGTTTAGATATACAAAACAAAGTTTTAGAAACGTCAAGAGCACTATCACGTCAAACGAGGTTTAAAATTACAGTTTATTCGTCATTTTTTGATAAAATGATATTCATACAGGGTTTATAAAGTGTCCCCTTACGAAAATGACTTTAAATTGATCTGTCACATATAAAAATAAATAAATGATTTAGACCGTGATATTCTGAGAGATTCGTTAATCCTGGTTCTCGTCCCCATCTCCTGTCTTTTCCTATTTTAGAGAGAAGGAGGATAGGTAACAAGGAAAACAATAAAGACACGGGGGAAATATAGAGAACGGGACGAAGAGGGTTCTATCGTAATGGGTGTAGACCACTATAAGAGTGGATGTAGGATCTAAAACCATTATTAAAGATCTCTCTTACAAAAGTTACTGGATACAGGATTTGGTTACCCGGTTGAAACCTGTGGTTTCAATTTCTAACGGTTAGAACAAAGTCTATTGCGTTTCGCTACAAGGAATCGAAAATCAACAGTCGAAAATCGAACCATCAATGTTTTTAATAAGATTTCTCTCCGATACGTTTCAGTACCCTCCGGGGATACAGGGCAGGACTAATCTAAGTCTTAAACAAGATATCCTCGACATTTAGTTGGTTTTGAACGATGGAGTATTGTTCGTGACAAACTAAGAACCGTCCTAAAGTTTCTATGGTAGGATAAGAAAAAGAATAAAAAAATTAAAAAAAGTAGGATAAGAACTCCTATTCAATTTCCGTGATTGTCTGTCTCTTTATATAACCACGAAAATGTTTTAAACTCCTGTCGACACGTGTGTGTCGACATGTGGTGGTCGTGTTGTGGTTCCGACCCTGTAAAAATTTACCGCCGAGACCTACATATCTTTACCACTACGGTATCTGAGTACGTCAGTCCGGTCCTTACATTATATACACAGTTTGTGTCAGCAATAACTTCGACAAGGACAAACGACAAGTGGAGTCGTACTTTCTTTGGAAACACTAACGGACCGAAGACCGACGAAATAGGACCATCGTCGACTCCAGGTCCTCCCGGGTCCCTGAGACACAGATGAGTGCCATGGAACCCCCACTGACCCTCGTAACGACATCGGAACAGAACGAGGCACCTCACCTTCCGACCCACCGGTTGTGGAGACGGTCAAGAATCGTACAAGGAGTCGTACGCTAAACCATTTCATTTACTTGATTTATTAAAAGACCTGTGTCTGAGATCAAACAAAAAAAAAAAGTCTGAGATCAAAAACTCAGTATTATCAACGAAGTTAGGTAGAAAGACAAATTCTTCATGATGGGGTCAGATAAATACGAAGGAGTTCAACATAGTCTTAAGTCCTATGTAAGATTTCCGTACAAGAGACAACTCTTTACGAGACTTTCACCCCAAGATATTACCTGTAGTAAGTCTTTCTACTGTTTATGACATGACATTTGAGAAATAGAGTCTTAGACCTTATTTACTTGGGTGATAACATTAGTCATATTGCATCATAAATTATCATGTGTTTACAATTAGACCCCTCTTTAAATTTTTTTTTAATCACTTTTCTAAAAAAAAGAGATTGACAGGAAAAGTGAAGGTTAGGGAATGAAAGAGACTAAAAAACTAATTTAGGTTGAAAAAACGATGGTATAAACTTGTCTCGAATCAGAGTAAGGACGGTTTCAAGATTGAATTTCACTTTTCGACCGTCGAAGACATCTAGCAAGAAAAAATAAAAAATTAACATCCATAGCGGAGTAACTTAAAACCTAAAATTAAAACAAAGAAAAGTCGACACGACCCAGAAGCAACGACGTGTCCCGAAAGAGATCAACACCGCTCGTGCACGAGGAGAAATCAACGTCACACTTCAGAAGAGTCACACCGTCGAAGAAAACAACGCCTCGTACCCGACAGCCCGCACACACGAAAGTCGCCAACGTCGAACGTCTGAGTCATCAACGTTGAGAGTCCGAGATCCCGTGTCCGTTATCAACACCGAGTACCCGAATCAACGAGACACCGTCCACCCTAGAAGGACCTGGTCCCTAGTTTGGAAACAGAAAACGTAACCGTCCGTCTAGAAATGGGGACCCGGTGGTCACTTCGGGACATCTAACAAAAATTCTCGAGAAAAATTTCAAATTAAAAAAATCGTATGTCAACTAAATGTTAGAACACAGGCAAAGTCCAGATGTCGTTTCACTAAGTTAATATGTGTTTGAATATAAGTAAGAAAGGTCTAAAAAAGGGTATATCCAATAATGTCTAATAACTGATCTCAAGGGTCACGATATGTCATCCAGAAACAATTAATAGATAAAATATATATCATTACATATATACAATTAGAGTTTGAGAATTATATAGAGAGAGAGAGGAAGGGGAAACCATTGGTATTGAACAACAAAAAACTTCAGACACTCAGACAAAGACAAAACATTTATACAAGTAAACATAGTAAACAAATCTAAGGTATACATTTACTATTAGTATACTATAGGATTAAAACAGTCGGAATGAATTGACAGAGGTTTAAAAATTTTAATTATATTACTTACGACATAGAAATTTGATACGAATATCCTGATAAGAAGTTAATTTAAACATTATAAAGTAGGGTTAACAACACCGTTCTTACGTGTACATCAACGAGATTTTTATCTAGATCTCAGTTAGGGTAGAAACAGTGAATGGTAGACACCGTCCAATATAAAAGGGTCTACCGGTGTCGTACGAGAATATTCCCCGATAACTGAGGTAAGTTCCCCCCTCCCCCCCGTATAAAGCGGGGAACTTGGACCTATCCAGAGATTAATAGTGTCTTCATTTTAACATACTGAGGGTTCTGATCCAGAATTTTCCATATACACTTGTCGTTATTTTCCTTGATTGATAACTACGGACGTGTCAACCTACCTAGATTTCCCGTAATACACACCACTTTTTTCATTCAGAATTTTCTCATGTGTGATATGTTAAGGTAAATACATTGTAAGAACTTTACTAGTTTGATAGCTCAACTTTTCATCCACTCGACAACAGTTTCCTGTTCATTCACCTACACTGATATTTTTTTATCGCGTTCAACAAGAACTACCTGGTCAAACCGTACAGCTAACACGACCGTTAATATACTTACAATTGTACCTTAGTTTAATATGTCTTACATGCAGGCACACGTGTGTGTGTGTACGTGTTTACTCATGTGCATTGTTGACCACTTTACCTAATTTAAGTATCAGATCAATTAACACAAAAATTAAAGGACCACTACTATAACCAGATGTCAATATTTTCTGGTGATACCCCTTCGACTCTCTACCCAAGTACTTTGAAATGACGACATAAACGTTGAAGGACAATCAGATATTGAGTTATATTTTTCAAAAAAAAAAAAAAATTCCGTCATGTCGAAAATAAACAGAAGAGTCCTACAAACAGAAACGTCGGGTCGACGTTACTGTACCCTTACAGATCCGGTGTACTGCTCCAGTAGACACTCCAAGACACACTGTCGGGGTATACCCTAGGACAACTGTCTGTGTACTCACCTCTTTGTCGATGTGGACGGTAGACTGACATTGGTGTACCCTCTGGGGCCCACTCTTAGAGATTCTTGACGGGTCGACTCGGGTCAGTTGAAGATCGCTTCATTGTCATTTCATTATAATAACAAAATTCGGTGATTCAAAACTTTATTAAGTAATCCGTTGGTTTCTACTGGTCTTGTGATAGTTACACTAGACACATGGAGACACGGGGTCCAAAAACTAAATAAATACTTTTTTATTATCACGGACGTAGTCAAATAACGTTCGTACTTTGTTCATTAGTTTATGTCGTCGATCCCGTCACGGGTATACTCTATCTACAATCGAGGGTAATAATAATGATACATAGGTTTGATATCATTTTCTTGTTAATTCTACTTTATCGGGTAAATCGAGACCCAGGAAAGGTTTCACTGTGATTTACTGTAGGGGAGAACAGGGATCTCTGACTCTCGCTCGGAGTTCTTGAACCGCTTTTCTCACCGAAGATAGAACTCGTGTAGGAATTTACTGGAGATGGGAGACCAAAGGGACACCTCATTTACATGTAAGATTTTTATTTACGACCAAGACAATTCAATGGGGGAGAGGGAATTGGGGTCTCCCTCATTGAAAAAAGAAGATATACCCAATTTTCATAACCACCTACGATTAAATGAAAAACCTTGTAAGAAAATGCCTTTTACAGACAACGAACTTGTTGTAAACTACCTTTTACAGACAACGAACTTGTTGTAAACTCGATCAACCTTCGGGTAAAACATTATGGGTCGTAATATTTTCCGGAAGAGGGAAAGGGGTTAAATTGGTGTCTCACACGATTCAGTTTCATAGAAATTTCGGGGGAAAAGTTAAGTGTTAAAAATTTTTAATGTTAAAAATATAATATTTTTAATATACATAATATATATATATGTATATTTTATCCTTTTTCGAGACAAGGATGGAGGACTGGTGTATCAATAACAGAAGTACCCAGCCCCGTCGTCTGGTGAAATTTTCCTTCTTGACCGTATTTCCCTTCGGTTGAACTAATCGTTCTCACACCCCGGGACTTCGGTGGGGGTCCCTCAGACTTAAAGGAAGTTCCCAATCACGGTCCAACCTTTGGTCCCTCCCCAGTAAAGTGGGACTTCACGACTGACGTCGACGGACCGTCCCGTCCCAACACGACTCCGTCATCCCCGGGAGTCCGTTGTAGACCTTTTTATGAATCCTGAAGTCTGAAACCTTTTACGGTTTAGTCATTGGGAATCCAAAATCAGGAACGGCCACTAGACACACCCAAAAAAACGTACAACGGGACCTTAGTCCTAGGTGATACTACTAGAGTCAGGTCAGTTGGAACAGTTATTGTAAATTTGGGATCTTTATTTCTTCTTTTACTCCTTTTGTTTTGTTTTGTTTTGACTACACACCCTGACCTTCTCCCTACCGTAACGACCCCTTTCGTCTCCCCATGTGTGTGTGTGTGTCCTCTCACGACCCCTTTTGTCTCCCGATTTGTGGGTATGTCTCTACTGCCTTGTCAAAGACGTAGTAGTTAAACAAATAGACTCAATAGTGTTGTGTGTAATTTTATATCGGACTCGATGTAAAGGGAACCTCTTCCGTTACCGTTGGGTGAGGTCATGAGAACGGACCTTTTAGGGTTCCTACCTCCTCGGACCGTCCGATGTCAAGTACCCCAGCGATGCTCAACCTATGTTGACTCACTGAAGTGAAAGTGAAAAGTGAAAGTACGTAACCTTTTCCTTTACCGTTGGGTGAGGTCACAAGAACGGACCTCTTAGGGGTCCCTGCCCCCTCGGACCACCCGACGGCAGATACCCCAGCATGTCTCAACCTGTGCTGACTTCGCTGGATGGTCGTTGGTCGTTGTAAAGGGATGACGTCGACGTTGTCGCAGTACCATCGGATAAAGGACTGTATAGACACTAATTACCGGATTAATTGGATTATAATATTTGGTTGCTATATGAAGTTAAACTTTTTTCCTGAAATAACAAATAAACTAGGGAAAATAAAACAAGGGAATCACTATTACTAAAATGACGGAAACAAGTTCCACTAAGAATTAGTAACTATCGTCACATAAAGTCAAGTCTTCCATCCTTACACTACAGAGTATGTTTACTCATTTTATAAATAAATTTACAAATTCTGGAATCCTCCGGAAAATCTTATATTAACAGTCGTCAACAGTCACTATCAAAAAGTAAGTGGACCTAGGGGAAGAAATTGTACTTTGACTTACGGATAGGGAAAGATGGACTTAATCGAAAAGGAGACTGAAGGAAACTGTGACTGGAGGGGACAGACAGGGAAGAAAAAGTAAGAGGGACGAAGGATTTACACCGGTAGTAACTGGTGGATAACAAGAATAAAACGAAAACGATAAAAAAGAAAATCTCACACAGATAAAAATTCTGAAGTTAATGACACGTATAGAGATCGGGACAGAAGTGAGGAAGTAGAAATCTACGACGATCCTTAAGAGATCGGTCCACAAGACGGATAGAGTTTAAGTAACACAGATATTGACTTGAGTAGAAATCGAACCTTGGTCGATTTAGAAGAACCCTGAAGGGGTAAAAACTGTCGCCAGACAATCACTAAGTGAGTGGATCTGAGGTCTTCTTCCTAGAAATTTTGCGTAAAAGAAGACAAGTAAAACTTTCACTTTAGAGACGAATCACCTACTACTCCTTTAATTCTAAGACAGTAAGGTTTCTACATACTTTGTCGAAAGTGGTTATAATTAACTTATAATGACTTATAATGACTTATAAAAAAGTCAATTGAGATTTTTCGTTCAACGATTTCTATAATTTACTTTATCTACCATGTCTCGAGATATGTTACGAATGAACATAAAAAGGGATTGTACAAATGGTATCTGTACTTTGTTCATACTATCTATATTTATGTATATCTCAATTATCAAGCCCGAAGATAACACCGAGTCGACCATTTCTTAGGCGGACGTTACGTCCTCTGGACCCAAACTAGGGACGAAATCCTTTTAGGGGACCTCTTCCCTTTCCGATGGGTGAGGTCATAAGACCGGACCTCTTAAGGTACTTGACATATCTGTTACCCCAGTGTTTCTCAGCCTGTACAGACTCACTGAAAGTGAACTTGGGTCACTTTCTTTTGTGTACCCTAATCGATGTATTTTCTATTTGATACCCGAACTAAGGATAATACGATAAATATCCGTTTTATCAATCACTGGACGATAAAGAGTTCCCACTGACTGTGCAATACCTTAATTTTATTGGTAGACGTTTGATAAAGTTCACCTTTTCGAATACAGAGGAACTGAGGTTCTTCTATAGTGTCCTACGGAACAAAGAATACCCTCCGTAACTTTCGTAAGGTGTGTACCAACTCTTAGGTTTTTACCAAATTACGGGTACATGTTACGTCTACTATTCCAGACTTATAGGAAGATATATGTTTTAGTCATTACTCAGGTAACGATCTCTGAAACTCTTTTCATACTCGAATTCGGTGAAGGATTTTCTCTTGATCTACTCTTTATTTACATACTCATCCTTTTAGAGTAGGAGACTACTAATTCTATGTAGTCGACCCTCAGACGTTTTATCAGTGTAGTCCGGACTACGAAAAGGTCCTTAACAGACTTCTTTATCCTGAACATAGTGACTTGGTCCATTCAATCAGTGTTGAAACGGTTTCCCGTACCTAATTTCGTAAATATGTCTATTTCTACAACGAATAGAATGGTATCGTAATCCTGTAAACTTCTTACATGAGTCCCTTTATTTGTGTTCAATTGAGGTTTATTTAAGACTTTCAGTGAGGGTAATATCGACATTCCTTTGAGTGATTTTGTGACATTGTTTGGGTTACTGAGTTTTGGGTTAGATTCTGAAGGGACCACCAGGTCACCTATTCTTAAGTGGACGGTTACGTCCCCTGTATCCAAGATAGGGGTGAGACCCTTCTAGAGGGTACGACGGTCCGTCGATTCGGGACACGTGACGTTGATGACTTCGAACGACGGAGATCTCGAGGGTTCAGTGTTCTCTTCGGTGTCGTACTCTTCGGGTGTGACGTTGATCTCTTTCGAACGAACGTCGTTACTTCTGGGTCACGTCGGTGGGGGGGGGGTTTTTTTTTGTTTGTGGTTTTGGTTTTTGGGTTGGGTGGTCCATGTAAGTTCATAGACCATATTGGACTTGACATTCTCTTCATAGGATTAGATCTCCAGCACCCAGAATACTCTGTGACTATAGTTTCTCTCACAGTCATAATCTCTTATATGCAGTAGATAAACAACCTACTTAACACAAGTTTCTATATTCTTTTGTCTTTTTTTTTTTGGGTGTATATTTATTCAACTATGTCTACCCCTTTTTTTCTTAATTTTAAAACCGATTCCAGGTTCAACATCCAAAGTACCTGATCATGTTCTGACACCATTAATTAAACGTCGTTCGTTCAGTGGTTGTCCATCGGAGAGTTTGTTATTTTTATCTTTGTACTTCATTTGAGTAATTCATTAAGATCATTTACCTCATAGACATAGCTCTTTTAGACCTTTGAAAATTTATCCACTCTCATCGAGGTATTATAATCTTAGTTTCAAAAGTCCAAGATAGTGTATTTATCAAACCTTAAATATATCCTTTAAGTATTATAGATTTAGAGTGTTCTTCACGGAACGAAGGATGAAGGATAAGGTTCCTTTTCTCTTCTGTTCGTTAATGGTGGAATTGGTTTACTCGTTTCGATTGAAGTGGTTAAAACCCTATTTGGTCATAGTATGAGGGAAAAGGGGAAAAAGGTAATGATATGGGACTCCTTTGACATAGGGAAGTTACCATAAAGACGGATTTTACGTTTTGAACTTAGATTAACGTTCCTCTATAGTAAGAACGACAAATCAACGACTCAGGACAGACTGAGGAAAGACTGGGGTACCTGACATCAGGTGGTGTGAGGAGACAGGTACCCTAAAGGGTCCGTTCTTGTGATCTCACCCAACGGCAAAAGAAGAGGTCCACTAGAAAGGTTCATAGTTTGGACATAAAGAATGTCAAGGAAGTAACCGTCCGTCCAAGAAATGGTGACTTTTTAGACCCTTCGGGGTGAGTTTACCTCCCTGATAGATGTTTTATGTTATGAGAATTCTTTGACGGTTCAATATCCTTTTTTTCTTTCCAAATCCTTGACAAAGTCTGTTTTCCTCTGAATTCTCTACTCTGTCGTTTGATGTTGTTCACTAGGACCTAACTTAGGACCTCTTTTTTGACGTTTCTATTGACCTCGTCAACAACTTTAAATTTATTCCTAAGTCAAGTCAGCGAATCAGTACAGACTGAGAAACGCTGGGGTACTTAGTGTCGTGCGGTCCGGAGGGACAGGTAGTGGTTGAGGGCCTCAAGTGAGTCTGAGTACAGGTAGTTCGGTCACTACGGTAGGTCGGTAGAGTAGGAGACAGCAGGGGAAGAGGAGGACGGGGGTTAGGGAAGGTCGTAGTCTCAGAAAAGGTTACTCAGTTGAGAAGTGTACTCCACCGGTTTCATGACCTCAAAGTCGAAATCGTAGTAAGGAAGGTTTCTTGTGGGTCCCGACTAAAGGAAATCTTACCTGACCAACCTAGAGAACGTCAGGTTCCCTGAGAGTTCTCAGAAGAGGTTGTGGTGTCAAGTTTGCGTAGTTAAGAAACCGCGAGTTGAAAGAAGTGTCAGGTTGAGAGTGTAGGTATGTACTGATGACCTTTTTGGTATCGGAACTGATCTGTCCCCGAAGGGATCACCACGTCTCCAATTTCGCAGAGGGACTTTACACTCTCTGGACCCAAGCTAGGGACCCAGTCCTTCTAGGGAACCTCTTCCTTTACCGTTGGGTGAGGTCATAAGAACGGACCTGTTAGGGTACCTGCCTCCTCGAACCACCCGATGTCGGGTGTCCAGCGTTTCTCAACCTGTGCTGACTCACTGTAGTAAAAGTGAAAGTGAACTGATCTGCCTGGAAACAACCGTTTCATTACAGAGACGAAAAATTATACGATAGATCCAACCAGTATTGAAAGGAAGGACCCTCATTCGCAGAAAATTAAAGGACCGACGTTAGTTGTAGCGGTCACTAAGACCTCGGGGGTTTTTATTTCAGACTGTAACAAAGGTGACAAAGGGGTAGATAAGGGGTACTTCACTACCCTGGTCTACGGTACTAGAAGCAAAAGACTTACAACTCAAAATTCGGTTGAAAAAGTGAGAGGAGAAAGTGAAAGTAGTTCTCCGAAAAATCGAGGAGAAGTGAAAGACGGTATTCCCACCACAGTAGACGTATAGACTCCAATAACTATAAAGAGGGCCGTTAGAACTAAGGTCGAACACAAAGGAGGTCAGGTCGNTGAGACGTATATTCAATTTATTCGTCCCACTGTTATATGTCGGAACTGCATGAGGAAAAGGATAAACCTTGGTCAGACAACAAGGTACAGGTCAAGATTGACCACGAAGGACTGGACGTATGTCCACAGAGTCCTCCGTCCAGTCCACCAGACCATAAGGGTACAGAAAGTCTTAAAAGGTGTCAAATAACACTAGGCGTGTCAGTTTCCGAAACCGTATCAGTTATTTCGTCTTTATCTACAAAAAGACCTTGAGAACGAAAAAGGTACTAGGTCGTCTACAATCTTTAAACTAGAGACTAAGGAGACGGAAAAGATTTTGGTCGAACTTGTAGACATTCAAGTGCCAAGTGCATAACGACTTCGGACCGAACCTCTTAAAACTCGTAATGAAATGATCGTACACTCTACTCACGTTAACACGCCATCAAACTCCTAACACGACATAATTATGATTTAAAGGACTAAAACTAGTAGTGTAACATTAATATATTCACTTACATGAACAAGAAGAATCCTTTATGTGCGTCCTAATGAATTCCTATCTCCCCGTGTTTAGAAGTATAATGTAACTTTACCAAGTCTTTCTTCACACACACAACACATACCTCTTTCTTACTTTATTTTTTATCATGTTTTCATTCTTAAACCACTGTTATATGTCGGAACTACATGAGGAAAAGGATAAACCTTGGACAGACAACAAGGTACAGGTCAAGATTGACAACGAAGGACTGGACGTATGTCTAAAGAGTTGTCCGTCCAGTCCACCAGACCATAAGGGTAGAGAAAGTCTTAAAAAGTGTCAAATAACACTAGGTGTGCCAGTTTCCGAAACCGTATCAGTTATTTCGTCTTTATCTACAAAAAGACCTTGAGAGAACGAAAAAGGTACTAGGTCGCCTACAACCGTTAAACTAGAGACCAAGGAGACGGAAAAGATTTTGGTCGAACTTGTAGTCCTTCAAGTACCAAGTACATAACGACTTCGGACCGAACCTCTTAAAACTCGTAATGAAATGATCGCACACTCTACTCACGTTAACACACCATCAAACACGTAAGAAACCGTAACGGAAAGAAACCTTAACCTTACTTTTGACTGGAAAAGGTCAGGACACCGGTGACGACTCAAAAGGTTTAAACGACCGTATAACCCACGTCGTGAAAGTATCGTAGTAGAAAATCCTAAACTTTGTCGAGTTGACCTTAAGGTAGTGGAGGTGATCGAAACAAGAATCGCTACGAAAGGTTCCTCTCATGTAGCACTCTTTGCGACCTGACCTTCTTTGTGTTCCACCTTAGTTCTAACGGCCCTCTTTATAGTTATTGGAGTCTATACGTCTACTGTGGTGGGAATACCGTCTTTCACTTCTCCTTGAGTTTTTCGGAGAACTACTTTCACTTTCTCCTCTCGCTTTTTCAACCGGATTTCGAGTTGTAGGTCTTTTGATTCTAGTATCGTAGACCAGGGTAGTGAAGTACCCTTTATCTACCCCTTTGTCACCTTTGTCACAGTCTGAAATAAAACCCCCCGAGGTTTTAGTGACGTCTACCACTGACGTCGGTACTTTAATTTTCTGCGAATGAGGAACCTTCCTTACAATACTGGTTGGATCTGTCGTATAACTTTTCGTCTCTGTAATGAAACGGCTGATTCCAGGTAGATCAGTTCCGATACCAAAAAGGACACCAGTACATACCTACACTCTCTACCTGACACTTCTTCCGACTCGCGGGTTCTTAACTACGAAAACTTGACACCACAAAGTCTTCTGAAGACTCTCAGGGAACCTGACGTTCCTCTAGGTTGGTCAGGTAAGACTTCCTCTAGTTGGGACCCTAAAGAAACCTTCCTTACTACGATTTCGACTTTGAGGTCATGAAACCGGTGGAGTACACTTCTCAACTGAGTAACCTTTTCTGAGACTACGACCCCCCCTAACCCCCGTCCTCCTCTTCCCCCCCGTCCTCCTCTTCCCCTGTTGTCTCCTACTCTACCGACCTACCGTAGTGACTGAGCTACTTGGACTCAGACTCACTTGAGGCCCTCAACCACTACCTGTCCCTCCGGACCGCACGACGCTAAGTAGCCCAGCGTTTCTCAGCCTGTGCTGACTCGCTGGCTTGACTTGACTTGACTTGACTTCTTAAACCATTTCCTAATGCCCTAAAGAAGTATGGTCACAATATTAAAAAGACGTTTAAACGTCAAGTTTAATTTTCAATGTTTACTACGATTTTAGACGTTTTAAGTCAAAAAAGTCTTAAACTCTTTGGTAGGTTTAAGTCTTGACAAGTCTATATAACAAAGTCTCCTTAACCGTTAGACTTAAAATATAAACGGGATCATAATTTTTGTCCCTGATACTTTGGCTTCATTTTTCACTATTTTCATATGAAAATAGTCACGGATATATGTATAAGTTTCAGAAGGAATAAAAAATATGACCAAAGATTAGAACAGAGGAGTGTCCAACTCTCTATTCTAGGGATAAACCCCCTGTAACAATAACGTATAAGTTGCCTCCACCCTTTAGTGAACAGTCCTCACAGAATCTTTCTGACATAGTCTGTTATTATGTCCCTCGACACTAAGAAAAAAAAAATTCAGAAAATAACTTAAACGATTAAAGACAAAAGAAGTACAAACCTAAAAATAGGTCACCATACATCCTAGAATTGAGGGACTGGTCCCTAACTCGGGAGGTGGGGGGTGGTGCCACGTGACCCGAAACCTTCCACTTCAGAATTGGTGACCTATTGGACATTTCAGGGACCCTCGACTAAGATTAAATATAGAATTTATAAAAGTCCATTTTTAGGATTCTTTGTCATAAACGCTACGTCTCTTAAAGTTTGAGAGTGGAGAGAGTCTAGAACGACAACAATGTGATTCGTGCAATGAAAGGTCCGGTTAAGACTAGGAGATTTAATGTTTTATTCGGTAATCGGAGACCTACATAACCAGTCGTAGACTAGTAAACTACTAAAATCTCGTGATTAACCAAGAACCGGGTTACGACTGGGACTGTCAACAAGTCTTCCCCCACACCATGGTGGTTGGTTGTGAGTAGACGGACCGAGGGTCCTACACACTCACGACCTCCCTGATAGATACTAATTGGTTAGGTTACGGTGGGAAAACAAAGTACCTTACGAAAGAGAAAGATAGGTTTGGACTTGTACATAACCCTGTCCTCTCTCGGGGTCAAGTCGATATTCCTAAGGAACTAAGGTCCAGTTTTACCGACAACTACATGACACAGTCGAACTAGTTTTGAGGGGAGTTGAAGGAAGAGGTTTTATCTATTACTACCCTACACCTCGTCCGAAACAGGTCCAGACATCTCGACTTTCGAACCCTTTACAGAAACTGAACAAAGAAGGGGGTTGTGGGTGTAAAGAACCCTCGAGGGTTAGGGGAGGGCAGGATAAAAGAAAAGAGTCCTAGGTGGGGTGAGAGACGAAAGTCACGGTAATAGGGTCAACTCTAGAAGTAGAAAAGTGGAACATTGACTAGAAAAGAGTTGACACGAGTGGTGTGGGATGGAGTAAGGTGATGACACGTAAGAAGTGTTTTTCATGGGTTTCACAATAAAAAAAATTTACTTTTATACCTGTACCTTGTTGTCTGACCAAGGTTTATCCTTTTCCTCATGTAGTTCCGACATATAACGGTGGGACGAATAAATTGATTATACGTCTCATGTAGTACTCTTTGCGACCCGACCTTGTTCGTGTTTGACCTTAGTTCTAGCGACCTTCTTTATAGTTATTGGAGTCTATACGTCTACTGTGGTGGGAAAACCGTCTTTGACTTCTCCTTGATTTTTCGGAGAACTACTTTCACTTTTTCCTCAGTTTTTCAACCGAATTTCGAGTTCTAAGTCTTTTGCTTCTAGTACCGTAGACCAGGGTAGTAAAGTACCCCTTAGCTACCCCTTTGTCACAGTCTGATAAAAAAACCCGAGGTTTTAGTGACGTCTACCACTACGTCGGTACTTTAATTTTCTGCGAACGAGGAACCTTCCTTTCAATACTGGTTGGATCTGTCATATAAGTTTTCGTCTCTGTAATGAAACGGCTGATTCTGGGCAGATCAGTTCCGATACCAAAAAGGTCACCAGTACATACCTACACTCAACCTGACACTTCTTCCGACTCGCGGCTTCTTAACTACGAAAACTTGACACCACAACCTCTTCTGAGAACTCTCAGGGAACCTGACGTTCCTCTAGGTTGGTCAGGTAAGACTTCCTCTAGTCAGGACCCACAAGAAACCTTCCTGACTACTATTTCGACTTTGAGGTCATGAAATCGGTGGACTACACTTCTCAACTGAGTAACCTTTTCTGAGACTACGACCTTCCCTAACCCCCGTCCTCCTCTTCCCCTGCTGTCTCCTACTCTACCGACCTACCGTAGTGACTGAGCTACTTGGACTCAGACTCACTTGAGGCCCTCAACCACTACCTGTCCCTCCGGACCGTACGACACTAAGTACCCCAGCGTTTCTCAGCCTGTCCTGACTCGTTTACTTAACTTGACTTGACTTGACTTGAGTACTAGTACAGGGAAGGAATTCAAAAGTGACCGAGGGATAATTGAATATACGATTATTATGATTTGAGGAGTCGTATGTGTCTCTGAGTTAACGGATTATAAGGGAAAACAAGCTAGCAACCACAAGAAAGGGAAAGAGACATCTTAGGTGTAGAATGATAGACAAATGGATTGGTAAAAGGGGGTGTCATTTGAGGAACTCCCGTCTCTGAAAAAAAAATTTTGGTTTAAGGATACCGATCCTAGATCGTCCCAAGGACCATGGACGTTATGTCAGTTATTTATTTTTGAGTCCTCTGGATCAAGTAATCGTGACTTAAAATTAATTTTAGCTATCAAATCTACTTCTTGTCCTGATCTTATCACAAATGTTAGTTGAAGACTTTTTAGTGTAAATGTATTTCCTTTATTTTCTCCGGTCGTCTCCAGGTTTTTTTTCCACGTCGAACATAATAACGTGAACCTACTTTGTACGACAAGTTCCAGCGTTTTATGAATCCGGTGTGTTCCGGTCTTCCTCCTCTGTTTGTGTCTCCCGTTGGGGGCGGGGGAGTCCATCATAAAGAAGACCTAAGAGGTTCCTCGAGTTTTTATAAATCATAAAAATTTTCTAAGTTGATCTCGAGAATTGTTTCTACTCAGAAGTTATGTAAAATCAATGTCGGTACGAGAAGTAAAGTTTAGTATACGTTCAGATTGTACGTCGAAGATGACGTTTATTACTCTATAGACAATATAATCTTACTGCGTCCCGGGGTCCGGTACCTTTCGCTCTTTCCCTTACTTAGAGATATGTTAAAGTCCCTTATTATGACACCGATATCAAATAGGAAAACTCGTGACAACTAAAACCAGTAACTAGAGTCGTGTATTCTTTTTCACTGTCACTCATGTTCACCTGTAATTTTTATTAAGGATCCGATAATCATCTTTTATTTTAAATTTTTTTTCAGGGGCCGGTGCAAGTGTTTCCACCGTATTGACATACGTATTCTTTTTCCGACATTTGAATATCTTTTCTATTTGAGACCGAAGATTTGTTTAATGTTTTAACTAAAACGGAAATGGGAGCTCTCAATATCTCTTTTTACATTTGGTCATCTGGGATCAATGGTCTTTTTTTTTGTAGGAGGTTTCTGTTCTTTACTGGAATTTCAAACCGGACCCGATCAAAATTGACGTCCAAGAGAGGCTCAAATAGGTACTTGAGTTTGCATAAGTTCATCAGTCTTGCAACGTGCGATTATCTCCTTCCTTTTTTCTTCCTTTAAATCAAACAGAGACTAGACCATCTCCTTTTCAGACTCTGTACGACGAATTACATCGTAAGATAAATAAAGATCTTCTTTTCACTCATTACAATTGTTCGATGTTCAAATACCGGTTACTGACGTAAATACCAAGTTCCCCGACTGGGTCCGATGTCCGTCAGACTCACCTCGGTCCGGTTTGTGTGTGTGAGTGTCCCCAAGGACCAGAACATCGAAATTCTCATTTTGACGGGGTCTCGAAGTAAGTCTGATTACGGACCCTCTGACTTTGGTAGGATGAAGAATAAAGAGTAAGAAGCAATTTTCTTGTATAGGTCCATGTCAGTAGAAAAATGAATATAGGGATGTTTAACAGTGTACAGGAGTTTGTTTGTTTGTTTTTTGGTGAGACCACGAGAATATAGGTGGAAACAGAAAGAATTTTTTGTTTTCTGGTACCTGACCGAGAGTATTAGGACTACTGTCCACAGATAGGTTGATCCGAATTTTCATTGTGTGACTATCCTTGTAAAGTCTGTAACATAAGAACGACTTTTAAATTTTATTCTTTCTACATCATTACCTCATATAGGGGTACTGACTCCATATGACTGGGATTTGTCTCCAGAGACTCCTGGGTGCTTACTCTGTATCCTAACCACAATCTAAAATTATAGTTAAGAAAAAAATTTTTAATTAAATAAATTGACTTCCTATTAACGAAATGTCTTAAAACAACAAAAAAGTAAAGAACTGTACTCGGTATCATCGGTCGAAACCAATTCCCTCCTTTAGGGACTAGTCGTCGATTAAGTCGATCCTATGTCCGAAGGTACAAGAGTTTTTTCAGGACCCGTTTTGCTAATAGACTGACCACCGATGTCTATGAATTCCTTCCCTGATACTCGTTGACCTACAGAACATGGACACGAGGAATGAAAAGAATGATTTAACTTCTATTTCTCCACCTTATTTTATCGGAACCTCCAGAGAAACAAAGTTTTACAGACATTAAAACAAAATACTTCGTCTTGGAACGGTGGGTCAACTGACGGTTGATCTAGTCCCCACTCGTGTGATGTCGAACCGAGTACTGGAGTCAGGTCTGACGTCGGACCAAGACATGTGTCCCAAACTGACCTTGTGACGGTGAGGGTAATCGAGAACATAGTGGTGACTGACGAAAGCGCGGCACCTCCGTTTCAAGTTATGAACGGTATGCAAGACATTTCGGACTTTACAAATAATAGACTGTCAAATGTCTATTACAGAGGACTGAGAACTTTGGTCTACTGTTTATTATTAAGTACATTGGGGTCTTTGGTGAATTACAAAACTCGGGTCACTCCTATTTACCATTAAACTGGTGCCTCGAATGTCGTAGAATATGAATGAACCCATTTGGAAATTATGTACGTCGATTCAGGAACCAGTACTTCGGTCGGAGTTACCAGAGTTATGTCTGAAGAAGGTTTCGAAAACGTTTTTTCGACTCGAGAAATAACAATAGTTCGAATCGAGACACCCGATTCGGAGACCAGGTCCGTTTTTACCTTCGACTTTCTGTCCCCCTTAAATTTTTTTCGTGTTAAGTTAGTACGACTAATCTTTATAAGGGTTCAGAAACAAACTGTTTTATCTGATAAAGAAAACAAATCCACTGACTGAAGTAACCTACGATAGGTGTACTCGAAATTCAAAGTCCTTTATGAAATAGTTTATCTTTGAAGTTTTTTTTTTTTGGACGTAAAAACATCTCCTTTACAAAACCTAAAACGATCTGGAAATTCTTTCGTATATCAGTACCATCCCTTGAATGATTAAACCATTTCCAGTGTTGGAGAAAATAGAGTAGACATGACCAGAGAAGAGAAAGGTCCGACATTAGACAAAAATTTCATAACAAGAACTCCTGAAGGGAGCACCAGGTCACCAATTCTTAGGTGGACGGTTACGTCCCCTACACCCAAGTTAGGGGCCAGACCCTCTTAAGGTGTACTGTACCTGTGGATTCAGACACACGGTGTTGATGACTCGGGTACCAGGTCTCGAACACGAGACTTTGTTCTCCTCGGCGATGTTACTCTTCGGGTATGTGACGTTGATCTCATCGGGGGTGGGAGACGGTGATTTCTTTCTGACACGTGTCGTTGTTTCTGGGTCGTGTCGATTTTTATTTTTGTTAATTAATTTTTTTTTCGTGACGGGAACTTTGAATCAATTTTCCCCAGTTACACCGAAATCTAAGAGTCGGTGTACACTACAAAGTGTCGTCGTTTTCTTTTCCTTTTCCTTTTACGAACAACTATTGTAAGAAGAGACATTATATATAGGAGGGTGTTTTACCTTTTCGTATATAACACATATAAAATCCTTTGTATAATTTCGTCAAGAATAACCATCCTGTTTACTCGACAATCCACTACCAAAATATGTGTTCCGTAACCCGTCGGTTTCCTTGTGTACAACCTCAGGGAAACCTCCAAAGATAAGACCAACCTTTAGTTACATCGTCGGCTGTGATAGAATGGTTACCCTAACCACCTGCAGAGGACAGGAAAGACCATGTAAGCCATCACTGCCCACTGTCAGGGCACCCGTCGGAGACGAAGATGACAGAACGGTAGACCTGTTTGGTCGTGTGACCAGTAGTACGGCTCTCTCGGTATTGGACACTCGCCGTCTTGTACTTCCTGCCCTAAGTTCACGTCCTTCTCGTGACCCAGAGGGTCTCTCCTTTCTGTTCCTGAAGTAGAACTGTCCTGAGCCACTTGTTTTATTTGTACTCACGTACCTCAGTAGTCATTAAGAAGACGGAAAGTCTTTTCCGATGCAAAAAGGAGTGAATAAATGAAGTCTCCGTGGACGAGTACCAGACTGACGGACATAAGGTGGGATCAAGGTACTGAAGGATCGATGACACCGAGTCAAAGGAATGGACATTTTACCCATATCGTCCCGAAGGGACCACCATGTCACCTATTCTTAGGTGGACGGTCACATCCTCTTCGTCCAAGTTAGGGACCGGGCCCTTCTAGGGTGCACGACTCCTCATTGATTCATGTTCACGTGGTTGATGACTTCGGACGCGAGACGTCGTTGTGTTCGGTGGTGGCACTATTCGGAGGTGATAGGTGTTGCTCTTTTCGGACGCACGTCGTTACTTCTGGGTCGCACCGGGTTTTGTTTTTAGTTATTTGTTTAGAAATTTTTTCCTCCCCCCCCCCCTTCATTTTTGTGGATGAAGTATCCCGACAACACTCTTAATCTACATATACGTATATAAGTACTGATATATACTTTTCTTTTGTGTAAGAATAAGGAATCTTATGATGGGAGGTCTCTTATTCTCAAGTTATATAGTGACAATACGAATACACGTCTATGAGACGATAAGACCCTTTTATTTCTAAGTCCTCAAAAGAGGTCGGTGGTTCGACGAGTGTCCGAGTGCGTCCTGACCGTTCTCTTTCGACCAATTTTGTTTTATCCTACCTAGGCTCGTGGAGGGTGAGCGAGGACGAGAGAAAATGTCGGAGTGGTCTTGCTAAGACAAGACACCAAAGGATCAGTCTCTTGGTTTAATGTTGAAAATTCAGGTACATTAACTGAAAGGAGGAAGATAATTAAAAACGAATATGAGCTTAAGTTTCTTGTGAACAGCGGTAAAAACGATGAAGGGTTATCTTGGACACCTCAATTGTTACGTTTAAATATTATCCGACGATGGAAAAAAAAGCCAAACTTTCATTCCTTTTTTTGAAATATTTTAAGAAACTCATGTTAATCGTTAAAGACATGGCTTAATCGTCGAGGAAAGGATAGTGATACAGCCATACTCCGAAGTCATCTCCGAGTTTATAAGTGACTGACCTCTACAAACCCCGGTATAGGTACCACTATCAGATAAATAGGTACTCTGTGATCAACCATGGTGACAGTTTTGACTCCTGTCTTTATATTGCAAACCAAACTCAGGTTTCATCAAGTACGGAGATCTTTTCTTACGTACACTCCTGTCGAGACGACGGAAAATTAGACGATACGACTCCAGTGGAAATGGACGTCCGTGACGGGTCTGTGTCAGAACCAAGGTCCATAGAATAGTCACGTACCGACCTGTGACGTGACGTCGTGAGAACGAGACTTCAGGAAACTTGGAGGTGTCGAACTGTTATTGTAAACGCTATAGGGAGGTCTATGGGAGAATAACGGTCCTCCTGTAAATCTTTGGTACTCTACTAGACTCGGGTAAGATTCTTGGGACGAGAGGAACGAAACACTACCTTAATAGTGTTTCGTTGTGAGGAAAGAGACGACGTAAGTTTGCTGACACTACTGGAGGGTCCACCGTGATCACTATTTCTTACGCGGACGGGTACGTCCTCTGTATTCTCTACACCCAACCTAGGGACCCAGTCATGCTAGGGGACCTCTTCCCGTACCGTTGGGTGAGGTCATAAGAACGGACCTCTTAGGATACCTGTCTTGTCGAACCGTCCAATACCAGGTATCCCAGAGTCTCAGCCTGTGCTGATTTCGCTGTTGTGTCGTGCGTTCTCTTTGTCTTCCTCCCATTTCTTTCTGGACCCATTGAGTAAATAGACTGTAGTTTCAGTAGAAATTGGTCCGTCTAGATGATTAAAAGTTTGACTATCGTTACTAATTGAAAAGTGTTGTCTTTCTTTTTCATCATGAAGGACCCCCTTTCGTTTACGTTGGCTTCACTTGTGTTTGTAAGTGGTCCCTTTAAGTCACGTGTGGTGAAGTGCTCATTGACTTTAACTTCCTGTCGAATCGTGACTCCTTCCGTCCCTTCCCTCTCGAAAACGAGAAGACCAGGGATAGAGACCGTACTTCGAGGACCAAAGACGTTACAGACGACGAAACGAACTAAAGTACACAAATCTCGATTCGTCATTTGTGCACACAAAATGCACCATACCTTGTCGACAGTTCCGACCGTTTTCACCGCACTAAACATGGTCAACACCCTACTTGTCCGAGAACCCTCCCTCCAGGGAACCAATACTCTATTGGGACCGGGGAAGAGAGGACTCAGGGGATCAAAAAATGTACGAATAACCTTCCGTCCTTTTTTCTCGCTAAAAGTCTAATCCACTAACCCGACGAGTAACCTCCGTCACTTTGAATTCCTCCCTTTTCCCAACTCTACATTTGACACAATTGTAGATTCCGACCTCTAAGTTGGGGTGACTCAATGAAGGACCCGTGGGGACTCTCTTCAGCAGATGGGTCAGACTAGAATGAAAGGAGTAGTCAGTCGACTCTTCTACCTGGACTTACAGAACGTCACGATGATAAAGTACTCGAAATGGTTCCCGATATCGTAGGGAGAAGGGTGTGGACCCGTGGTGGACAACCGGCGTCCGGTTCGGGGTGGAGGTGAACAGGAGGTCGAGGAATGGAACCCGGTGCCTCAGGCTGACGTGCAGGGGTAGTATCAAGAATGTCCGGGTTTACTTCGGGGGGAGGCTAAAGTATCGAACCCGGTGGTACAGTAGTTACTCGGACACGAGTATGGTCTATAAGACTCGAAGTTTGAGTCTAAACATGACGGACTCTTTCTCTTCTCTTGTTATCTGTTTCCTTTGACCAAAACAACCCTATGGTACACGGAGAGACTTTCCGACTTCCACCCCGACCTTCGTCGTCCAAAATCATCTTCGTCGCGTCTAAACCCCTAGACTGTCTGTACCCGACTTTAGGGACGGGTAAGTAAAAGATCGATACTTTGAGGGTAAAGGGGTAGACATTCCCACTAAAGTAGGTGAACCGTCTCTATACTCTTAATTCGTTCTGTTGTCACAAGGTTCATAATTATGATGAAGATGTCAAAAGTTATATGATGAGTGGACAAAGAATCCTAACTCGAACGGAATTTCTAAATACAATTTTTTTCTTATATTCCCCCATCTCTTTCTGATAAAATGACGGGTCATAGTAAGTCGTTTGATCCTGTCGAAGGTCCAAACTATATCTATCCCTTACCCTCCTCCATAATTTTACAGAACCCTTCCTATGGATTTTAGGGTCGGGACCAGACTTGCGAACATAGATTTCCCTCCTTACGGTAGAATTTTCAATTGTTCATGAGTTCATGACAACTTGGATTTTACTAATATTTACATCTGAATTCAAGTTTACTGAGGTAATTTCGTTTCAAAATAAATAAAAGAAGTAAATATAAATTTAATAACCGACACGGGGTGTCGAACGTTCTAGAATCAAAGGACTGGTCCCTGACTTGGGTGTGGAAAACGTCACTTTTACACCTCAGGATTGGTGACCTGACGGTCCGTTAAGGGTTTTCCTCTCAAAATTTAGTATTCTCACCCGAAGTCTTTCTTACCTTTACCCCAGAAGGGACCACCAGGTCACCGATTCTGAGACTCGAGGGTCACGTCCCCCGGGTCCAAACTAGGAACCAACCCCTTAATTTAGGGTACACGACGTTGATTTCTAGGACGTACTCGTTGATTCTGGACCACTTTATTTATTTATAATGTTTCTTTCTTTTACCTTATCCGGGGTAAATCTTTGAATGTGTGTACTTTTTAGTCTTGAAAGATAGTGATTGTCCCATGTAAGTGAGTGTGTAATTTATTAGGACCGAGACTTTTTTTACACCCTGGAAATAGACTCTTGTGTAAGGGGAAGATTTTCGTTGAGTTCACAAAACAAAGTTGGGAACAATTTAGAGTCAAGACAGAAATAGAATTACTCTATCACTACCAAAAGTGAGTTAAACAGGGTCTCAGTTTCCCTATTCGTATGTTTAAGATATGATATTTACGGCGGTAAACACTGGTTTTTTTCCTTTTTTCTTGACATCAATGAACAGTATATAGAGGACTTTCTACAGAAATTTTGCAGGTAGCATAAAGAAGTCTTATCACAAAAACCACGAGTCTATGTTTCCGGTTAAGAATCTGTTTCGGTAGACCTTTCTTGACACACGTTTTAGAAGCTAACTGAATAGAACTAACTTGTAAGGGTACCGTTGTGGTGGTGAGAGACACTCCTCTTTTGTTCTTTTTTTTTTCCTTCCATTTATCCCATGTCGACATCGGTTCAGATTTAGGTGGGGATGGTGGTTTTATCGGACGAAGGTCGAGAGTACAGACTCAAATCCGAAGGTTAAAGTCATAAGGTACTCAAAGACTCTGTGTATTAACCTCCTTTCTGTTAAGATCCATTCCTGTAAGATTGAACAAAACTTTCCGGTTATGGGTACTCTTTTTGTACCAGAAAACCTAGGACTTTATGGTTCTTGACTATACTTGGTCTTTGTGTGACTTCTTCCCCATATATTAAAAATATGAGAAAAGTGTGAATTTTTTTAAAGTTCGTACAGAAAATTCGAAATTCATGCGTCAGTTAGAAGTCAGTGATTCCTATGTAAAGTTTGTTCCTTACTTTTAAGAACAGTAAAGGACCTCCTATGACTTTCAACCAAAACGAAACCGTCTTTATTAGTACACGGTACATTAGTGACCACAAAGTGTTGAGAATGACAAACTTGAGACAATAATGACTTTCGATCTTGAACTTAGGTACGATGACAGGTCCCGGTCGGACCCCGATTCCTACTCTCCACGCCTTTGACCGTCTTGATCTAAGGAAATTTTACTATACTGAATCTCCTCCGTTCTTCTTGTTGTCGATCCATTTAAAACTCTAAAACAAACCCACTCAAGAAAATTGTTCGAATTGTTACCCCTTTCAGACAAGAAAGTTGTTAAAAACCAACCCTAAACGGTATAACTTGGAATAATCTTTGTCGTTTTAGCTCCCTTCTCTTCACTTTTTTTTTGGTTGTTGTTTAGGTTTGGGTTTGTCAAGTGAAAGTGTTTTATTTGTGAGTCTTGGTCTTTTTTGAACTCGTTTATTTATTTTTTCGGTAAAAGTTTGTGTTTGGGACGGTCTCGGTTTCGTATCCTGATGTATTGTCCGTTAAACCCCGATAATTGTAAATCAAATACATTAAACGCACATTCTCTAAGGACAGTTGGAAGGGAGGGACAAAACTCTACGTATTAATAGATGAACATAAAAGTTAATTCACTTAATTCACCGATTAAGGAAAATACGGTGACCTTCGGTTACTGTAAAAATACAATCCAAAACTCAGGACACCTTTATGATATCTAAGTCCAACGTAAAAATCCGTCGGTGTATTGATTGAAATTTTTTGACCACTATTGCAACAGATTTACCGGACAATTTTTTTTTTGCTTTTTATGTTTGTATGGACACTTCAATACATGATCCATATGGCAAAACCCCCTAGGTAGCGAACCACATATCCTATAGAGATGAAAAGGTCCGGGGCCGTGTTGTTTTAGTCAACGAGATATGACATGTCCCCCTTTTTTCTTTTATTTAGAGTTTTGACAGGATTGTTCTTAATGTACTTCCCCTTTTTTTTTTTTTGGTGTCTGATGTCTCGACCTTCTGTGGGTCTGTTGTCATGTCACACCGGGTTGAAAGATTAACTCTCTACCTCTATTTCTCCAGGTCTCTTAAGGGTTTCGATCAATCATCCTCATGTGTAACCTGTAGTCATAAATAGTCCACGAATGTTACATTCCCCGTCAAAAGATTCATGTCTATACTCATACTTTCTCTCATTGTTTCAGAAGGGAGAATGTTTCGGATACTGGATTGTTTGGGTATGTTTTCACTTCGTTGTAATTCTCGAAAGTTTACAGTTGTCGTCCGTATCTATTTTTTACGTTGACCTTCTACCTCCTTCTCTTTACTGGTATTGGACCTCCAGTCCCTTCAGAAGAGAACCCCCGACTGTTATATGGTTGACATCGTGACTTGTACCCGAAGGGACCACCGAGTCTGCTATTTCTTAGGTGGTCGTTACACCCTCTGCACCCAAACTAGGGACCCAACCCGTCTAAGGGGGTCTCCCGTACCGTTGGGTGAGGTCGTAAGGACGGACCTCTTAAGGGTGTCTGTCACCTCAGACCACCGGATGTCAGGCACTCCAGTGTCTCAGCCTGTACTGCCTCACTAATTCACGTCGTACCGTGACTTCTACTACGACTCTCACGATCGCGGACCAGGAGTGATCCTCTGTGTGAAATTCACTAATTGGACATAGGGTGCAATAGAGTAAACTAAGAAGGTGGTTAGAATGTTCCCTCCTTGATACTACATCACGTTTATTGGGTGAATCCCAGACCAGGAACCTGGAAGTCCCGAACAAGAGAAGTACTTGTAGTAAGATGATTCCGGGTCGGGTCCTGAACGGGTATCTTTCGTTAGTAAGACCTTCGTCGACGTCATCCGACTACTTTCATCCGACTACTTCATCCGGGAATTCTTTCCCGGAAGATTCCTGTCGATGGAACCAATGTCCATTCCTTTTTATACGGGTCGGGTGTGATCCGTATACAGTTAGAAACGACGGAACATGGAAGAAGCTACCGAATCTAATCTTATGAAAGTCTCAGTCCATGGTCGTCTACGGTCAGTTTGAATAAATAGAAACAAATATCGTTATGATTTCTGTCGACTTTCTTGTCGACAGTCTATTACTGTCTAATTATAGATAAGATACGTCTTATAAAGACTATAAATAACCATCATTGACTAAGAGTAAAGAGTTTTCCACAGTTTCGTGGTATTTACGAAAGATCTGCGAACCTTAAAAGTTAGATCTTCCGATCTTACTGGTAAGAAGGTCACTAACTACGGTGTTATTAAAAATTTTTTCCCTTTTCCTTTTTTTCCGATATTGAATCCCGGTACAAGGGTCCTGATCACTCAAACATCGTTAGAGTAGATGTAAGGGAGAAGACTCGGAGACTCAATAGACACTTCCCTTGACGGTCCTGCTTCCCTATCGGACTTTATGTGTCATCTTGTTTCACTTGACGGCGAGTTCCTGACTGGACCATTGGGTCGGGGGTCCTTGTCTCTCACCAGACGAGATGGGTATGATAAAAGTTGCTACCACTGTAGTTTCGGAGACCCACAGTCCCTGTCTCTGAGAACAAAATTCCGAGAACATTCTGTACTCGACGAAAGATACTTTCAGACTTTGAAATCAAAGTTGTCTCTTAAAAATCAAATCAACCATTACAAAGACAAATTAAACCGTTGTTCGGATGAACATGTCTTCATATCTTTGATCTGAAAAGAAGAAGGGGGTTCCTCTTACAAGACTTCTCTGACGAAAGTTGATGACTCAATCAACCAGGAAAATACGTACTTTACTAGTACAAATTATATTATTAGAAACCATCAAGAGTTAAGACAGACGTGTAATCTTAGTGGACCTCTCGAAATTTTGTGGTACCTTGACTCTAAATCGATCACATCCCACCCTCTTTCCGTAACCTTAATTTTGTTTTTTTCGAAAAAAATTTTACCGTTACGTTTTATTTTGTTTGTGGTTTTTTGGACATTTTTCTAGGATAACATGTCGGGCCCAAACCGACTTCGTGACTAAGTCAATTTGGTGTCCTTTAATATACTTTTACTGAAATAGTATACCAAATTGGATTATTTTTCTGTTTTTTTTTCGGATATTTTTTCAGTAAATATCACTCTATCCATGGATATTCAAATAGACTAAAATGAAAATAGATTTACAGATGCCCACACACATATATATGTGTGTATATAAGTAAAAAGTTAAGATATGTAGTAAACACCCGAAAGGACCACCGAGTCACTATTTTCTAAGACGGACGTCATGTCCTTTGTGCCCAAACTAGGGACCCAGCCCTTCTAGGTGACTTCTTCCCTTTCCGATGGGTGAGGTCATAAGACCGGACCTCTTAAGGTACCTGTCTCCTCGGACCTCCCGATATCAGGTGCCTTAGTGTTTCTGAACCTATACTGACTTCACTGACTTGTGTATGGAGTGAATTACCTTCGTCTGTGGTTTTCTCTTATTTCGTGTATATTTAGTCTTGACGACCCGTTAGTTTTCGGTGCTCTTTTCTTGTACCTTTCAGTTCAGTACGGTTGTGCTGAATGAACTAGGGGTATTCGTACTGCTGGATACTATTACCCAAAATGGGTAGGCGAGTGCTCGGCCCCTTATAAAAACGTCTATTATCGAAGGGACTTCTGTCACGGTGGGTCCTATAAAGCCTACCACGGTAAGCCTCTGAAGGTGTAAACAAAGTCGAACTTGAGGAGGTGAGAGAAGAGTAGCCCCCACTACCACCGTGTGAACTGTGGTTGCAACATGAAGAAATATCGAAGACGTCGCAGGAACCACTGGACCAGTAACCACCGTAGCGCTAAGAGATACGAATTTAGTATCGACCCTCCCTTTCCAACTTTCGCATTGAAAAGGTCTGTGTGGATGTCCACTGACTTCTATGAGGGGAAGATAGGGGTACGTGTTGAGATACGTACGACTACCATGTGTCCCGGACGGGACGTCTTTCACTTCCGAGGTATGTGTGGATTTAGACGACTCAAAATCGTAATCACATGGGAGCTGTGTTTCTACCGACGGTTGATTTTTCTGGAGATTCTTCCCGATCTGGCGACCCGGTGTGACACAACACCCTTCGACAACTCTTCCTTTAGTTTATTTTTGGTGACATGGGAAAAGAGAGCCGGATGAGAAATAGTGGTGAAAGACGTCTGGAAGAAGTAGACTAATCGTATTTTTACGTTTGGATTCATAATAAAAGGGGAATCTTTTATAACACGAGAGTTTTATTTCGCCGACTCCTGATTTTCCTAAAGAACGTCAAACCGTAACTTCACCACCCTCAATGTCGACTCTGTCAGTCACGGTTTTTTACGATTATTGATAATTCCGGTTAATCGACATATAACTTGAAAAGGGATTTAGAGTCCGTTCAGAAAGAGGACCTTTGTTCGGACTTCAAATATCTTATTACCTTAGGTCGTTATTGAAATATATCGGGTGACTAAATATCGAATTTTATGTGGTTGTGGGTCTGACGTTCAATAAGTCTCACACTTTCTTTCGACCAACAAGTCTCGTCTCTTCTTCTGACATTTTGAAATTTCATCCATTATCAAACAGTTTTCATCCTTTTTGTTTTGTCATTACATTGTCAAATAAAACAAGAGGTTCCGAATTTTTCAAAAGATCAAAAAAGTCAAAAGTTTTAAACGACTTAATAGTTCGGGGAGTTAGAGAACAAAGTGAAGACCATAAAAGGAAGGAAATCTATAGGGTGAGGAACACTACCTTTACGTTTTCCCGTAGGTTAGACCACTATATAAAGGTTTATTTTTATTAAGGTTCGACGAAATTGACAAGCGTGGAGGAGGGAGAGGAACTCCCAGATAACAGTTAGACATAATTAACAGTTGGAGGTCTGGAGGAATCCTATACGAAGGAAGAATTAGAACATTCCCCAGTGAAACATTCGTGTCGGTACCTAACACACATTTAAAAGTTGTACTGGATATTAGGAAACAGAGTTTTTCAATGTATTGACGAGAAACTGGGGTTCACCCGTCTTACCAGGAGTCTCGAAAGACTTACTGACAGAGAACCCGATATTATGAGTTCGACTGTACTTATGTTAAGAGGGAAAGAAAGAATCTAATAATTAAAAAAAAGGTAGCCGTGATTTTTTCTATGAGAATAGAAGACTGAATCCTTCACGACTTATAGATATTTTTCAGGTGAGAATTGAGTTTGTCGTCATCAATCGTTATAAGTGCAAGTGTCCTTTGTAAAAAGTAGTCTTCTGCGAATGTCGTGTAGTCACCTAAAAAAACGAAGATTCGCTTTTTTTTTTTTTTTTTCTTATTTACCAGGGTTAGTGACAGATCTGTTGTCTTTTATTTTGTTTGTTTAGTAACGTGAGTGGAGTTTTTCTTGGTTAGTACATTATTATTATCGTTGGAACCTTGATGAATGTGAACAAATTCAGAGGTTTATAAAAAATCAAAAATCACTGATTTTTCACTGATTTTTGATCAGTGAGATCACTGAGACCACTAAGACGGAAGATCCATATTACTGACAGGAAATTTCGAGGAATACGGAGATCCGATTTCTCTTAGAAACGTCGATAATAGTACCCTTAACAAGACGTTTAAGTGGATGACGGTACATGTGCTTTCAGTTAGTCAACACAGGTTGAGACCCTGGGGGTACCTGATATACCAGGTACCTTAAAAGGTCCGGTCCTATGACCTCACCTATCGGAAAGGGAAGAGGCCCCTAGAAGGGTTGGGTCCCTAGGGTGGGTCCAGAGGTCGTAACGTCCGCCTAAGAAATGGTAGACTCAGTGGTCCCTTCGGGAATAAGTTGTCGAATCGATGGTCTTCCGAAGGGACCGGAAGTGATAGAGAACCTCGAACGAGTTTGAGCACAGGTAACTCAGTCACTACGGTAGGTTGGTAGAGTAGTAGACGACAGGGGAAGAAGAGGACAGGAGTTAGAAAGGGTCGTAGTCCCAGAACCTGTGTTTACCAAATCCCTTGAAGAGGACTTTCCACCCCTAAAATAATCTATTGAAGCTCTTAAGACACGATATTAACATATTTTACGTCTTTTCTGTTCCTTACTTGTCCATTTTTCCGGGTGACTGATCAATTCGTCTCACCGTCTTTTATGAAATAGGAAATCTTTCCTGTTTTGACACAATTGATGTAAGAAATGACTAAATAATGTCCTAAGCGTCCGTCGTGATCACCATTTCTTGGGTGGTCGGTTACTTCCTCTGCATTTTCTGCACCCAAGTTAGGGACCCAACCCTTCTAGGAGATCTCCTCCCGTACCCTTGGATGAGGTCCTAAGACGGACCTCTTAGGGTACCTGTTTCCTCGGACCGTCTGATATCAAGTATTCCAGCGTCTCAGTCTGTTCTGGCTCGGTGAACCGTACGTCGAGACAAGAGAAGGGGAGACGTTTATCATGGAGCGCAATGAGAACCGGTGACTAAATAATGTTTGTTTTGGGAGCGTCCTTTGTCTCCGAACCTTTCTGGACTCTTTAGTGAAACGACTGTAGGATTAAGAAGAGAAGACTTGTTACTGTTCAAGTCATAAAGATCATAATACAATTTTAATTTCTAAGTAAAGTATATATAAACTTTGGGTCAGGGGGATTTTAACTCAAGGGAAACCTCAAATATTAATTAGAGAGATAGATTTTGAGAAAGGAAACCAGGGGAGACTGGAGGTAGGATATAATTAAATTGCAGTTGGTCTGAGTCCATTGATTGTAACGATAACACTGTTGTGAGACTTACTGATATTAATACTAAATCCATAGTAGTCATTGTTGTCTTAGTTCAACAAAGAGGTCCCTTTTCTAGTCGGGGACTCGGTACTCTTACATTTGACCTACGTTGGACTGAAGGGACTTTGATTGTAAATTCTTTTCAGTGTCTTTAAAGTGTTAAAATTTTATGGGAGTTCGGAAGGACCTCTTCCTTTACCGTTGGGTGAGGTCACAAGAACGGACCTCTTAGGGTCCCTGCCCCCTCGGACCACCCGACGGCAGATACGCCAACGTCCCAGCCTGTGCTGACTTCACTGAATCGTCGTCGTCGTCCGAAAGGGACCACCAGGTCATCAATCCTTGGGGGGACGGTTACGTCCCTTGTGTCCAAACTAGGGACCAGGTCTCCTAAGGTGCACGTCGTCCCGTTGATTCGGGTACGCGGTGTTGACGACTCCGGGACACGGGTCTGGGACACGAGACGTTGTTCTCTTCGGTGACGATACTCCCCGACGATGTAGGAGCGGTCTCTCATCGGGGACGAGCGGTATTGATCTCTTTCGGTCACACGATGTTGTTTCTGGGTCCCATGGGTTTTTATATTATTTTTGCTTTTCTGTTGAGTTTCTAGTTCAACCTCACCTAGACTCTGAACAGAGATGAGGGATGAGTCACGGGACTTTTATTTGGGAATGAAACGACGTTTGTTGATGACAGTCTCGACGAGAGACGTGTCCCCGTGTGGTCAAGATGCAAAACAAACGTATATTCGAGCGGGTTTCGAAATAAGTGTTCTATATCACCATAGATACGTTTTTTCACTGAGTATGGGACTTTAGTGTGCCTAATACGAAAGACTCAAACGACGAACCGTTTCACTGAGTAAATGGACACGTCCAGGTCCAGGTGCATCCCTTTTTACTCAAAGAGAAATTAGTTGAGGGTTTACTAAGCACAGTAAAGTAGAGGAACGTAGAGATGGTGTCTAGGCGGAACCTAAAACACTCTGTACAACTGAAGTTATTTGGAGATTCTTCTTTTTTTCTATTCTGTGTATGGAGTAGTAAACAAAGTAATGGTACATTTTCGTTTTATGTTAAACCACTAATGATTTTTCTTGTTAAGTATTATCGTACTAACGTGTCTTTCGATCATTGTTAATGTAATTGGTAATCTTAACTTATGTAAGAGACATATTTCGTAACACAATGTACGGAGAACACACTAAAGACTCAGTTGTCAGTGTTGTTGGGACATGCTACCTTTGACAAAAAGGTAAGATGAAACGATTTTCTTTCGTTCGAAAGGTTCCGGTAGGTCGATCTCGCACCCCCTCGACCTCGGACAGTGTACGGGAATTATTACAGTTAGTGATAAGAAATAAGAACTGACAACCAAACAGAATAGTTTACCCTAATAAAGGTTTTATAGTACAAATAAACTTGTGAAGATAGGTTGCGGAGTAACACGATCCGGAAGTTCTACGTGTCTTACTGCCCGTGATGATAAAGGGGAGAAAATTCTCCGATAAAACCAATTTTGTTGATAGGAATTCTTCTAAGTTGTTCAAGATCACTGGGTAAAATTTCTTTTAAATTAATTCAGAGAAATGTTCACTTTCTACTTCTTAAGGACCACCTTGAGATAAAAGGATCTCTGTCATTTTCTATCACCACCACTATGTGACTTATGTTTCACTAAAGAGTTAATCTCGTTAGACATACATATCTCTACATACAAAAGGACCATCCAGTCTCCAATTTCGCAGACGGACCTTACGTCCTCTGGGCCCAAGTTAGGGACCCAAACCCTTCTAGGGGACCTCTTCCTTTACCGTTCGGTGAGGTCATGAGAACGGACCACTTAGGGTACCTCCCTCCTCGGACCATCCGATGTCAGGTACCCCAGTGTTTCTCAGCCTGTGTTGACTCGCTGAAGTGAAAGTGACGAGTCTTGTATAGGGACCGGACAGGAACCATAGGGTCGAGGATCTGATAAGAAGGTCGGTAATCACCCGTTTCCGTTTGACGGTTACCCACCCTATCCCCTAACCTCAACAAGGTCCTTCTCCACAGAAGGACCCTACACCCCCATCGTCTACGATTAGGTAGACTAAGGGTCTCTGTCGTCCCGATGTGGGATACCTGCGCGAGTCAGTGGAGGGTGAGAAACGCTGGGAAACCTGACATGGGTGGACCCGAGGAGACAGGTACCCTAAGAGGTCCGTTCTTATAACCTTACCCATCGGTACCGGAGGCCCCCTAGAAGGACTGAGTCCCTAACATGGGTACAAAGAATACGGAGGACATAACCACCCAAAAAAAATGATATTCAGAGTGGACCCTTCGGGAAACATTTTTCACTTTCACAAGTAACGAGTCAGTGTAGACTACGAAACCTTACGTATCTGATATCGGGCGGTCCGAGGAAACAGGTGCCTTAAGAGATCCGTTCTTAAGACTTCGTCCAACGGTATCCCGAATCCGAATTTCTTTCCCTACAAAGGAATCTCATTCTCCGTGACTCGGACGATTTCCATAGACAAGGGAAAATGCCACGAAATTACCTTTGATAAAGGGCGGAATCTTCTATTGTTGTCTAACGAAAATAAGATAATTAAATGTCAACTCCTGACTTTCCTCTTAACTGAAATTTTATAATAATTCCTTCTCCAGATATTTGTAGAGTTTTTCAACTCAATTTCAACAGACCGGAAATATAAAAATTTACATTACTAACTGACACTCGAAGTCAAGGAGTACTGTTCGGTTCTATATAAGGATTGGAGATCCGGGTAAAAGTGAAGGGTTAAACGTTAAGACCCTAAAACGAATAATATAATCATAAATCCTCCAAGAGATCTGGTAATGACCCCCTGGTAGACCTTGAGTTAATCTTATTTTTTCACTTGTGTGACCATACTTACTCAGTCGATGAAGGGTAAACATTAAAGTTCATATTAAATTTCATGTCGAATTTCATATACTAAATTAGTGTGACTAGGGTGTCAGTGTAGACATAAGACTCGTTTTGTTTTTGTCCGTCGTTTGAATAGAGTCAAAACTATGTAAAGGTTCCGGTATAAGGATACTTCATAATACGTTCTCAATACTGAACCGATAAAAAGAAATTGTCGTTTATGTCAATTATTTTTCAGTATGTCGTTTGAACTTTAAAGTCATTATTCACTATTATAAAAAACCAATTCGTGAAAGACTAATTAAAAAGATATAAAGTATTACGAATTGACTTTGTAATTTCCAAAAGAAGTACTATGAATGGGTAATGTAAAAATGGTAGAAAATTAAATTTTTCACTTCGAAATAACATCTGGGACCCAATGATGTGGCATCCTGTGATAAAATAAAGAAGATCTAAACTTAGGATACTCCCACCCGAAGTCTATGGTGACTTAAGTGAAAGATGAGATCAGGGAGTCTAGAAAACAGGGGTGGGTTTGGGACTAAAGTCTTCCTTCCGGAAAAGGTTGTTCGATCAAGTAAATACCTCGTCGACTTAAGGTTAGAGGACTGTGTGTACACGTTACGATCTTTTATTTGGACTTGATTGTTGTTTCATCAAATTCTTTTCGACGAAGGCCCCCACACACCCCCCACTCCCACGACTCAAGTACTTGTTGTGATTAAAGACACGTTTTTTTTTTTCACAGACCGTCTCTTCTGAGATCTGACTTTCTTTGTTCCTTTGTCAACGTTAAATAACCACCTTTTTAAGGACTCAGTAAGGGAATGTCCCGGAGGCTGGTGGAGGTTCTGGAGGTGGTCAATTTGCGTCATAACGGTATACTTTCTTCCCCCTCCTTAATGAATAAGAGTGGAAATGTTAAAGATTAGTGGGGTTGAGGAGAGTCAGAGCGTCTGAGTCGAATGGAGGATTTTGTTTTGTTTTTTTGTCTCTGTCTCTATTCCATGTTCCGTGAGGTCGTGAGAAGAGGCCTCTTAAACCGAAAAAAAAAAAAAAATTCGGCCCGTCGGGCCAAATAGACAAAATTTCATGTCACGGTTCACGTGGGATTCCCCGTTTCCCGTCAAAATCCAGGCGTACGTGAAAGGTTTATGTCATATTATTTATGGGGACGAACGTGTGCCTCCTCCCGCGCAGGCACCCGCGCCGGGCCCAAGCAGCAGGCAATCGATCAGAACTCCAAACATGCAGGAAGCCCCTGGTCGGCCGAGAACCGGACGTACGCAGAAACACCGGGAACACGTTGGCTTCGGTCGACCCAAGGAGGAAGGTGCGGGCTGGAAAGGGAGGACTCGCGTCCCTGGAAATTGGGGAGAGGTGGAATTGAACTTTACGGCTGCCGCTGTAAAGGAGGTGGGGGCCGTCGGTGGTCCACCGGATGGCTGGCGGGGAGCGGCGGGGGAATTTCGAGGGGTCCTCCTGCGGAGGTCGGGCGGCGTGGCGGTCAGGGCAGCCGGGGTCATGGTACGTGTGCGAGTTCAGGAGGTTGTCGGCTCCGGCGTGCAGAAGAAGGGGGATTTGGGTTCTGAAGCAGAAGGTGTTCAGGGACGTAGGAGGATGGCGGGCTAAAAAAGAAGACGACGTCTGTGCCGTAAGGTAGGCAGTGGCGTCCGGTGGAGGGGGACGGGTCAAACTGGGAGGTCGCCCGGCGGATGTGTTGGTCCGTAGATCGTGCAGAAAGAGGGTAAAGGAAGAGGGTGCGGGTGATGGACCTAAAAAAAAAGGCGACGGAACGCTGGTCCTGCACGGCGATTTAAAGGGGATAGTACGAGTTCTAGACTCGCAGGAAAAGGGGTGTGATCGGTGATTGTCGGAAGAGCGTCCTCGGTCTCTGGCCCCGGCGGGGAGCTTCGGACGCCGATGGACGCCCCTTCCATACAACCGCTACTGAGCCCTCGTGTGTCAGTGAGTCACAGGTGAGACCGTTAGGGCCGACCTCGGGTCGACAAGGCCGAAGAGTGGCCCGGAGTCGTCTTTGGGTCTTAGACCGGTGGGTCCGTCCAGAAAAAGAGAAGGGCCGAAAACAGGTCTGGGCCCGGGCCGGGGGAGTCGGGTGGAGGGCCTCGAGGCGGGGGCTCGGGGGCGGTTAGCGGCGCCCGGCTGGTGGGCTCTACCCGCCCCGGTACCCCGCCCCACCCAGGAAGGTAAACCCCGATTAGGCGCCGGGGCGGAAGGAACGCGACCCTACCCCTTTCCGCCCCGGTCGACGCGCCGACCCAAGGCGGAGGCGGGGAGAAGACGACTTCTTGTTCGAACGGTGGACGTCCGACCTCGCAACCCGCGCAGCCGCGACCATAAGACTTAGGGTGCGGTGCTTCCCCGCGGGGCCCGAAACATTGTTCGATCCCAGTCCGACTCACTCAAAGATCCAGAGGTTATTTCTGTTTGGCCTCTGAACCTGGAGAGGACAAGGACCGTGCGAGACCTACACGGTATCTGACCTTGCGCGAGCCCGTCTCACAAGACCCGTTCGCACTTCAGTGAAACCCCCGAAGAGGCGCGTCGACCTTACGTTTCCTAACTTGTCAACGTGTTCGTCCGTGCGATGTCATTTAAAGTGGGTGGCGGCTACTGATCCAGAAGTCTCGATTACATAGATAATGAAAGTTAAAGATAACGTACGACATTTATTACCTCTTCCTTTACCGTCGTGTGAGATCATAAGAACAGACCTTTTAGGGTGTCTCTCGCTTCGGACTGACCGATCTCAGGTACTTCAGCGGTTCTCAGCCACCGTTGAACCGCTGAATTATTCCTCTTGATATTTATTTACGTCATCAATAAACGCCATCTGTTATTCCAATTACTTTAGTAGACTCAAGGTCACTGTAAGTTCATTTCTAGATTCCTCCGGAATCTTTTCTCCCCTAATTTTATTTAAGACAGGAGACGTCCTTTAATAAAAATCACATAAGGAATTAAAACTTTTGTACCTCCCGACCCCTCTTCGTAAAATCTAATACTAAACATCCTATTTGGGTACGAATCAGGTCCTAAGTCACGGGGGTTTAAATAAATAAATAAATAAATAAATACAAAAATTTTAAAATAACTTTATGTGTGTAGGACCTTACTCTTCAGTCCACCCGGAATCCTTCGTAACGATTCTTGTTTCGATCACCTTCACTACCTTAAGGTCGACTCGACAACATTTAGGAAGTTTTACTACGACAATTTCACGACGTGAGTTATATGGTCGTTTAAACCTTTTGAGTTGTCACCGGTGTCCTGACCTTTTCCAGTCAAAAATAAGGTTAGGGTTTCTTTCTGTTACGGTTTCTTACAAGTTTGATGACGTGTTAACGTGAATAGAATGTATGATCGCTTGATTACGAGTGTTAGGCAGTTCGATTCGAAGTTTTGTGTCCTTGACTCTTGAACTTCTACACGTCTGACCTAAGTCTTTTCCGTCTCCTTGGTCTCTAGTTTAACGGTTGTAGGGAACCCAGTATCTTCTTCGTTCTCTTAAGTTTTTTTTTAGACGAAATAACTGATACGGTTTCGGAAACTGGTACACCTAGTGTTGTTTGACACCTTTTAAGACTCTCTCTACCCTTATGGTCTGGTGGAATGGACGGAGGACTCTTTAGACATACGTCCAGTTCGTCGTTGTCAATCTTGGTCTGTACCTTGTTGTCTGACCAAGGTTTAACCCTTTCCTCATGGAGTTCCGACATATAACAGTGGGACGAATAAATTAAATATACGTCTTATGTAGTACGTTTTACGAACCCGACCTACTTCGACCTTAGTTCTAATGGTCCTTTTTATAGTTATTGGAGTCTATACGTCTACTGTGGTGGGAATACCGTCTTTCGCTACTTCTTGATTCCTCGGAGAACTACTTTCACTTTCTCCTCTCACTTTTTCAACCGAACCTTGAGTTGTAAGTTTTTTACTTTTAGTACCGTAGGCCAGGGTAGTGAAGTACCGTTTATCCACCCCTTTGTTACCTTTGTCACTCTCTGAATTAAAAGAACCTGAGGTTTCAGTGAAGTCAACCACTGACGTCGGTACTTTAATTTTCTAGGAAGGAGGAACCTTTTTTTCGAAACTGGTTGGATGTGTCGTATAATTTTTCGTCTCTGTAATGAAACGACTGTTTACAGGTAGATTAGTTTCGATACCAAAAAGGTCATCAGTACATACCTACACTCTCAACCTGATATTTCTGTCAACCCCCGGTTTATTAACTACGAAAACTGACACCACAACCTCTTCTCAGAACTCTCAGGGAAACTTGAAGATCCTCTAGTTTGGTCAGGTAGGATTTCCTTTAGTCGGGACTTATAAGTGACCTTCCTGACTGCGACTTCGACTTCGAGGTTATGAAACCGGTGGACTAACCTTCTTGACTGAGTAAACTTTTCTGGGACTACGACCCTTTCCAACTTCCGTCCTCCTCTTTCCCTGTTGTTTCCTACTTTACCAACCTACCGTAGTGGTTGAAGTACCTGTACTTAAACTCGTCCGAAGTCCTCAACCACTACCTGTCCCTTCGGACCACACGATGTCAGACACCCCAGTGGTTCTTAGTCTGTATTGGCTAGTTGACATAACTTGACCTTGACAGTACCGTGGAGACCCATACAGTAAAGTGAACGACTAACTCCTAGTTCCAGATCAGAATACACGGTAGAACCGGGGTAAACAAAGATGATTCAAATACAACACAGGAACCGGAGACAGTAAGAAAGTTTTGAACACGGAACGGGGAAAGGGAGGACAATATTACCTGTACTCAAACTCCTTTGAGTCCCTCTATCACTTCCTGTCCCTTCGGACGGTACGACATCAGGTAACCCAGTGTTTCTCAACCCGTACTGAATCGTTGACTTGTTGTCGTTGTCAACTAAATATTACGACTCGACTAAAGACGACATATCGTTTTACTAAATCTATATGTAATGTATTTATATAATAAGAAAAAATTACAAGGAAAGGTAATACCAAATAGTGTCTTGTGACTTGTATCAAGGGACACGATATGTCAACAACAATAAATCAACGTTTCAGTGTTGGCTGAGAAACACTGGGGTACCTTACATCGGGTGAACCGAGAAGACAGGTTCCCCAAGAGGACCGTCCTTATACCTCACCCAACGGTAAAGGAAGAGGTGGTTTTAAATAAAAATTTCAATAGAGATTATAACCTAAAAATAATGAGAACTTCTAATACTTCCCGTGATACGTTTAGACGTAAAACCTGTAAGCGCCCGTGACCATAAAAAAAGGTTCTCTTTTCCTTCTAAAAAAATCCAACTTTTTTGGAGAACTACTTTCACTTTCTTCTCTCACTTTTTCGGTCGAATTTTGAGTCGTAAGTTTTTTGATTCTGGTACCATAGGACAGGGTAATGAAGTACCGTTTATCTTCCCCTTTTCACCTTTGTTACTGTCTAAAAGAAAAAAGAACCCGAGGTTTTAGTGACGCCTACCACTACCGAACGTACTTTAATTTTCTGCGAACGAGGAACCTTCCTTTCAATACTGACTAAATCGGTTACATAATTTTCCGTCTCTGTAGTACAACGACTGTTTCCAGGCATCTCAGTTTCCATACCAAAAAGGTCATCAGTACATGCTTACACTCTCAACCTGGTATTTTTCCCGACTCGTGGTTTCTTAACTACGAAACCTTAACACCACGACCTCTTCTGAGAACTCTCAGGAAACTGTGGTTCCTCTAGTTTGGTCAGTTAGGGTTTCTTTTACAAACACGTCTTAACTAATGTATACCAAAACATCAAAGTAGAACTTAGACTCTGGGGTTTATTGGACTCTAATATTTAAATGAAGTACAATATAGTACAAGAACACCAAATAATGGGTAACGGGTGATGATTTTAATAAATATTTACATGTGTGAGAACAAGGTTTTTCCTAAATCCCGTCAGAAGTTCTACATATGTTATATCGTACTGTCTTCTGTAACTCATATCCACTTCTTTTACTCCATTTCTAACTTATTTATGTCCTTTCATATGTCTTGGTTCCACTCAAATTAGTGTTTTACATAAGGTAGTTTAGGATTTGTCACGGTTTACCCCCGATGTGTAAACAGAGATTCAGTTACACCCTCCGTTCCACTGTGAATTCTCCCAGAGTCGTAGATTTTGTCACAAAGGATTCGATCATTACATCCTTCATGAAAAGTTCACTTTTCGAAAAAAAAAAAATCTCAGTCTCTTCACCGAATATAATTATTTATATCTATATACGTGGAATATGACTATGGAGAGTATGTCGATATTTTATTTTTTAAATATTCCTTTTACTAATCCTGGTTTTGATATTTTTTGTAATGGTAACACACAATCAAGCGAGTCAGCACAGACTGAGAAACGTTGGGGTACCTGACATCGAGTGGTCCCGAGTGACAGGTACCTCAAGAGGTCCGTTCTTATGGCCTCATCCAAAGATAGGAGAAAAGGTGCCCTAGAAGGACTGGGTCCCCAGCTTGGACCCAGAGGACGTAACGTCCGTATAAGAAATGACAGACTCAGTGGTCCCTTCGGGTATAATGGTAAATGTTGTAATTAATTTACATTATCTACTGTTTACGACTTTAATATAATGAGAACGTTAAACTTATACTCTGAAAGACGAGTGTAAGACTAAGAAAACTTAAATCGAACCGAAAAGATAACCTACGGTACATTCCTAAGTAAATCTTTAAGAAGGTCTGAATGTCTGTATCTCTTGTCTGAACGTCAACGGTTCCCTCTCTTCCCCATCCCTCCTTACGTCTCAGACCCTCCTTATCTAACCTTCAAAGACCAATCGTGTACGTTGACAGTACATAACAACAACAAGTCGGTGATTCAACAAAGGTTGAGAAAAGTTGGGATACCTGACGTCGCACGGTCCGAGGAGACAAGAGATGACAGAGGGTCTCAAACGAGTTTAAGTACAGGTTACTCAGTCACTATGATAGATTGGTAGAGTAGGAGACGGTGGGTGAAGAGGAAAACGAAAGTTAGAAAGGGTTGTAGTCTCAGAAAAGGTCACTCAGTCGAGAAACGTAATCCACCGGTTTCATCACTTCGAAGTCGAAGTCCTAGTCAGGAAGGTTATTTATAAGTCCTGACTAAAAGAAATCCTGACTGACCAAACTAGAGAAACGTCAGGTCCCCTGAGAGTCCTCAGAAGAGGTCGTGGTGTTAAGGTTTCGTAGTTACGAAGTCGAGAGTCGGTAGAAATACCAGGTTGAGAGTGTAGGCATGTGCTGATGACCTTTTTGGTCTCGAAACTGATATACCTGGAAACAGCCATTTCACAACAGAGACGAAAAATTATACGACAGATCTAACCAGTATCGAAAAGAAGGTTCCTCGTTCGTAGAAAATTAAAGTACCGACGTCAGTGGTAGACGTCACTAAACCCTTGGGTTCTTTTATTTCAGACAGTGACAAAGGTGAAAAAGGGATAAAGGGTACTTCACTACCCTGGACTACGGTTCTAGAATCAAAAAACTTACGACTCCCCGAAAACAAACAAAATATTAAAATAAATAAGTAAATAAGGCGGACGTGACCCAGAGGTAACGACACACTCGCGGAAGAGATCAAAGCCTCTCACCCACGATGAGAAACAACGTCACGTCACCGAAGAGAACAACGTCTCGTGTCCGAGGCCCACGTGAACGAAGTCGTCAACGTCGGACGTCCGAGATCTCGTACCCGAGTCATTAACACCACGTACCGGATCAACGACACGCAGTACACCTTAGAAGGGTATGGTACCTAGCTTGAGCACAAGGGACGCAACCATCCTCCTAAGAAGAGGTGACACGGTGGTCCCTTCAGGTTTACGACTCAAAATTCGGTTGAAAAAGTGAGAGAAGAAAGTGGAAGTAGTTCTCCGAGGAATCGAGGAGAAGTGAAAGACGGTAATCACACCATAGTAGACGTACAGACTCTAACAACTATAAAGAGGACCGTTAGGACTAAGATCGAACACTCAGTATGTTGGACCGTAAAGCGTATTACATAAGTCGTATCTTCAATTTATTCGTCCGACTGTTATATATCGGAAATGCATAAGGAAAGGGTTAAAACTTACGGTTGGGTGAAGTCATAAGAACGGACCTCTTAAAGTACCTGTCTCCTCGGACCGCCCGATGTCAGGTACCCTAGTTTTTCTCAACCAGTGTTGACTCCCTGATTGTGAATGTGAATAACAAGGTACAGACCAAGATTGACAACGAAGAACAGGACGTATGTCCAAAGAGTCCTCTGTCTATTACACCAGACTGTAAGGGTAGAGAAATTTTTTGAAAGGTGTCAAACAACACTAGGTGTGTCAGTTTCCGAAATCGTATCAGTTACTTCGTCTACAAAAAGACATTAAGGGAACAAAAAGGATACTAGGTTGTCTACAACCGTTAGACGTGAGACCAAGGAGGGGGAAAAGATTTAGGTCAAACATGTAGACCTCAAAGAGACAAGGACACGACACCTTCGGATCGAATTTCCTACAATGGAAGATCGTACCATTTTTCCAAGCGTAAGTACACTTTACTTACGTTAACACATCATCAAGTTTGTAAGAAACCGGAACGGAAAGAAACCCTAACTTTACTTTTGACTGGAAAAGGTCAGGACACCGGTGACGACTCAAAAGGCTTAAACGACCCTATAACTCACGTAGTTAAATTGTCGTAGTAGAAAATCCTAAAATTTATCAGGACCAGGGTAATCAAGTACCGTTTATCTTCCCCCTTTTAACCTTCGTCACTGTCTAAAGTAAAAGGACCCGAGGTTTTAGTGACACGAGCCACTGACGTCAGTACTTTAATTTTTTGAGAGTACATATCTTACCTATTTGTTGTTCCAGGATGATGACATGTCGTGTCCCTTGATATAAGTTACAGGACACTATTCGGTATTACCCTTTCTTATATGTTTTCTTGCATATATATATACATATTAACTTAGTGAAACGACTTTCGTCTTTGTATTCTAACATTTAGTTTATACACAACTATTTTTGTCCGGTGTTAGTTAAAAGACAAACTAAATATGACGCACGGAACTGTGGTAAACGGAAAGTAAACCGGTTATTCTTTTAAACTTATAAAATTACAATGGTCCAGGGTTTATAATATTTGTGTTTATATTTGTACACGGTACTTTAAAGTCAAGTCAAATCAGTGAGTCAGTGCAGACTGGGAAATGCTGAGGTACTTGACGTCGTGCGGTCAGGAGGGACAGGTAGTGGTTGACGGTCAGATGGGTTTGAGTAGAGGTAACTCAGCCACTACGGTAGGTTGGTGAATAGGACAGCAGGGGAAGAGGAGGACGGAAGTTAGAAAGGGTCGTAGTCCCAGAAAAGTTTACTCAGTCAAGCGTAGTCCACCGGTTTCATAACATCAAAGTCGAAGTCGTAGTCAGGAAGGTTACTTATAAGTCCTGACTAAAGGAAATCCTACCTGACCAACCTAGAGGACGTCAGGTTCCCTGAGAGTGTCAAGTTTTCGTAGTTAAGAAACCGCGAGTCGAAAGACACATCAGGTTGAGAGTGTAGGTATGTACTGGTGACCTTTTTGGTATCGGAACTGATCCACCTAGAAACAACTGTCTCATTACAGAGACGAAAACTTATACGACAGATCCAACTAGTATTGAAAGGAAGGTTCCTCATTCGTAGAAAATTAAAGTACCGACGTCAGTGGTAGACGTCACTAAAATCAAGTCAAGTCAGCGAGTCAGCACAGACTGAGAAACGCTGGGATACTTAGCGTCGTGCGGTCCTGAGGGACAGGTAGCGGTAAAGGGCCTCAAGTGAGTCTGAGTGCAGGTAACTCAGGCCCTACGGTAGGTCGGTAGAGTAGGAGCCAGCAGGGGAAGAGGAGGACAGGGGTTCGGGGGGGTCGTAGTCTCAGAAAAGGTTACTCAGTCGAGAAGCGTACTCCACCGGTTTCATGACCTCAAAGTCGAAATCGTAGTAAGGAAGGTTTCTTTAGGGTCCCAACTAGAGGAAGTCTTACCTGACCAACCTAGAGGAACGTCAGGTTCCCTGAGAGTTCTCAGAAGAGGTTGTGGTGTCGAGTTTTCGTAGTTAAGAAACCACGAGTCGGAAGAAGTGTCAGGTTGAGAGTGTAGGTATGTACTGGTGTCCTTTTTGGTATCGGAACTGATCTGCCTGGAATCAGTCGTTTCATTACAGAGACGAAAACTTATATGATAGATCCAACCAGTATTGAAAAGAAGGTTCCTCATTCGTAGAAAATTAAAGTACCGACGTCAGTGGTAGAAGTCACTAAAACCTCGGGGGGGGGTTTATTTCAGACTGTGACAAACCTCGGGGGGTTTTATTTCAATCGGTGACAAAGGGGTAGATAAACGGTACTTCACTACCCTGGCCTACGGTACTGGAATCAAAAGACTTACAACTCGAAATTCGGTTGAAAAAGTGAGAGGAGAAAGTGAAAGTAGTTCTCCGAGAAATCAAGAAGAAGTGAAAGATCTTGACACTCCTTTATTTGAAGACAATAGATTCGGTGGGTCAGACACCGGAAAATGTCGTTTGATTAAGTTCGGACACCCGAAAGGACCACCGAGTCTGTCATTTCCTATAAGGACGTTACGTCCTCTGGGTCCAACCTAGGGACCCAACCCTTCTAGGGGACCTCTTCCCTTACCGTTACGTGAGGTCATAAGAACGGACCTCTTAAGGTACCTGTCTCCTCGGACCAACCGATGTCACGTACCCGAGTGTTTCTCAGCCTGTCCTGACTCTCTGTTTTGTTGTTACTCTTGTACACAAATATCATCGACTCCGGTATGTCACTGACTCTAGTAGGTCTTTATCTCACTCTTCTTTTCAGACGGAGGTGTTCTTGAGACCTCTTGTGAATGATAGAGATCCTCGGTCCACTTCTTCAGGACGTTTCTCTTACTCTCCCTAAGAGTCACCACACCATCTTCTCAGTCGTCTCGGGTTCCCTCTCGGTTTCCTTCTCTTTCAAAGGTATTACCTCCTTCACGATGTCTCTCCAGTTGCTTCTGTTTCGGACTTTTATTAAAACCATTCATCTTACGTGAAATTCTCCTCATTAAGGTCGTCTTACTAAAACTATCTTCAGTATGACGTCCTGTGACCAGGGGTCGGAAAAACCGTGGTCCCTACCCAAAGCACCTTATGTTAAGAAGGTACCTATTCCACCCTCCCATCCCCACCCTCTCAGCTCCCCCACCAAAACTGTACTAAGTTCGTGCAATGTAAATAACACGTGAAATAATAATAATGTAGTCGAGGTGGAGTTCTAGTAGTCCGTAATCTAGGGTCTCCAACGTCTGGGGACAATATCCTCTGACTTTACACTTACCCTCCAACCCCTTCCCTCTGTACTTTTGAAAAAGTTCTTCTAACTAAAGTTCACTTCTTCGTACGAAATAATTCAGAACGTACGCAAAACACAGGTTGAGAAACGCTGGGGTACATGACATCGGGCGGTTCGAGGAGACAGATACCATAAGAGGTCTGTTCTTAAACCTCTTCCTTTACCGTTGGGTGAGGTCACAAGAACGGACCTCTTAGGGTCCCTACCCGCTCGGACCACCCGACGGAAGATACCCCACCGTGTCTCAGCCTGTGCTGACTTCACTGAATCGTCGTCCTCGTCGTCTTACGTTTTCACATTTACTTTGTTTCATTTTTGGGTTGTCAAATTTTGGGACCAAACCTAAGGTCACTCTGGTGTTTACTTGCCTTACTAATCCCGTTTAATATCTCCATGAGAACGGAAGTTAATGAGTACGTGGAAGGTCGTTGTACGGAAGTTAATAGGTACGTGGAAGGTCGTTGTACGGAAGTTAATGGGTAAGTGGAAGGCCGTTGTTTCTTAGAAGTTCCGTCAACTTTTAATTCAAAGACCAGAGATAAAATCCTCTTATCAATAAACCGAGAATCAAGACTAGGCCATTAAGACAATGAGTAAGTTCCCAATTTAGAACCTCTGCAGGTCAGGTTCCTCATCAACTTTTTGTTGACAACGATCCACATAAGACCATCGATTACAGAAAGGGAGGCATCCATTGACTTAAGAAGTAGTGGATACTAGTGAAGAGACGAAGTCGACCAAAAAAGGACGGACGAAGATACAGACCCGATCTAACCATGAGGGAAGAAGGAGAAGATACAAGGAAAGTCAGTTGATAGTCGACAATGGGAGAAGGGAGACTCTACAAGTATCCTATTTATTTACGTAATTTTTTTTTTTTTTTCTTATGACCTCACCCAACGGTACGGGAAGAGGTCCCCTAGAAGGGCTGTGTCCCTAGTTTGGGTACAGAGGGACACCGAGGACGTAACATCCGGCTAAGAAATGGTGACTCGGCAGCCCCTTCGAGAATATTTCAGAATCATTCGTATTAAAGACTACTAACGTATTAACGGGTAGTGAACTAACATAATGAAAATACAAACACAACTAATCTTTACAAAGGAATAAATAGATAAATGAATAATGATAAAATTTATTGACACTGTTCCTATAAAATAAATAAATAGACCGAGTCAGTCCAGAATCAACTTCGTACGTTTCTCGAAGTAATATAGTACACTCTTGAAAGTAACGTCACGGCCTGAGAGATCAACATCATTTGTCCGAGTCATCAACCCCATGCACCCGAATCAACCGTGTCCGAGTCGTCAACCCCATGCACCCGAATCAACCGTGTCCCAGTCATCAACCCCACGTACCCGAATCAACGTGGTACCGTATACTCCAGAATCGAGGGACTGGTCCCTAGCTTGGGTGTAGAGGACGTAACGTTTCACCTAAGAATTGGCGACCTGGTGTTCCGTTCAGGACTGTTTCTATAAATATATAGGAAATAAAATGTGAGTTTAGTTAAAGAATTCAATCTAACGATCTTAATGTTATCAACTTAGTTCCTCATGTTTGTAAAAATTCCACAAATAATCTAGGTAGTTTAATAACAAATCCTCCCTATATGGTTAAATACAGAAGTGCACGTCACACTCTCTCAAGACTGAAGTAATGTAGGATGGGTCTTTACTTAAAACACTAAAAATTTTCGTAGGAATATAACGGATACTTTCCCTTGATACGGAGGGATCTGTCGACCGACCAAGATCCGGACCCCTCTCCTTTCAAGTTCTCCTCGGACCATGCAAACACAGTCGTGCACTCCTTTACGAGTTTTTCACTACCTCCGTACAATTCACCTGAGTTTTCGGTCGACCTACCCCGAGAGTGACTCGTTTAACTCTTGTTGAACTCGTAGTCTTTCTTACCAGAGTCATTATTTAGTATTGTATAATTTTCTTTAGGAGTGTTTAAGTATGACTATCACAATTTTCTATTTGACTCCGTGCAATGTCAAAAATTCTCAAATAAACTGGCTCTTAACCAGTAGTGGTTTACCTTTCACCAATTCTCGTGAGGTATCTTTCCCCGATCTCCTTCTGAAAATATCTCTTCTCCGTCTCCAGTTCGTTCCTTGAAATAAATTAACCGATACCGAATTCGATTACCGAATAAGTTCTTTCGGATCCACCAACAAACACTAAAACAGGGACTCAAAACTTACGGATTGGAACTCCGTAATCTCCGAATCCAAAACCAAACGAATGTGTCCGATGATTCCGTGACCTTGACGGAGTCAGATTACCGAAGGAATAAATTAAGTAAATTATAATGATTAGTTATATATTTTTTTCTTTGTGATTCTGAAATAAAAGTCACGTTCATGTCGATTATGTATATCTCTTTATATTCGTATCATGACAGTATTCTTGTTATCTGAGTCGTTTTTAATATTTATGCACGGGACTAACAATGGCTTTCCTCACACGTACAGACCGACGAGCGACGAGTTTTCGACTATTTGTTCGGTCCAATCACCTTTCCTTTCAAACAAACAAGTCTACGACCGTTGACCTCGCCCCCTCCCACCGTCTGTAGACAGGTTTCCGGCTGAGGGACTGTGGGGTCGGCGTCCCAGGGTGGGAGGGAGCTGTGGGTGGGGGGTTGTTCGTCCCCCACTCCTCTCGAAAATATTTGTCTCACCACCACCCTCCCCCACGATGTACGTCTTTGTAGAGATTGTCAGTAGAAGTTTAAACAGTAGTCACCAGACTGGTCGTAATAGAACTAACAAAGTCCATGTTAATTAGAAGTCAAGGTCCCAGGTAAACAAGGGTAAAACTTGACACCGTCGAGTACAGGACCCATGTCAGACCAGTAGTACAGTGATTGAAGAGGTGGACCACAAGCCATAGGTATTCTGTCAAGTATCCGATACTATTGGGTCTTATAATAGATGTCGGGAACTCTTTCTTGATTTCCAGGAACTGATACGAATTACTGCTGTAATAATAATAGATCAGAGGAAAGTGACAAAAGGAAACAAATGTGTACAAGAGTAAAGAGACTAATTTGAATAAGAAACTGATTTCAAAAGGTGTCCGTTCTCCGTCCATCTACTGTACCACGTCCCTCCAGGACAAAGCAAAGTACTACTCAAAGAAAAAGAAGGATGATATATATATATACTATATAAACTTCATATTAACTAAATGTTGGATACTCTCAAAATCTCCTCTTACAAATGTGTTTATAGAGAGATGTCTATATTAAGTTGACCTCAATTAAAACTACAGACCTTGTTCAACTCTTACATTTGACTAAAAAAAAGGGGACAAAAGAGAAAGGAAAAGTGTCTTTAATTTGACATACGGTTATGTATATAATCTGACATTCGAAGAACTCCTGTAGGACAAGTGTTAAAATAGGGAGCACGTCTTGATTGTGTAAAAGGTAGTTTAATCAGTGAGTTTTTTATAAGTAGTTTATTGACAAAACAAATGGTAATAATTCAATTTGGTCCTCCTAGAATCTGTCTGAACCGAGATTACAGGATCATCGGATTCATTCGTTTGGTTTTGGATTCGGACATTATTGAACTCCAATCTTTAAACTTTGGTTTCCCATTGGTTAATGGTTACCGGTGCATCCGAAAGGATTTATTCCGTTGACGGATTCGATCTCAGTTAGGTAAAAGAACGCAACTGAGAAACATTCAGATAGGGGGTTAAGGACAAAGGCCTCACGAAGATTGGTGAAACGTAAACCACTGCGGGGTAAGAACGAGTTTATTTAAGAACTTCCAAAATTATACGGAGTCAAATAGAAAATGGTACATACCTCAAAGAAATAAATGATCCCAGAATTGACCTGATAGGACAAGTATACTACAGAACCAGATTAGATATGAAACAACATCCAAACACTTCATAATTGTAGTGGTCCGATCAAAAGACTTTCCGTATCTGTAAATACTCGACTCCTCCTCAGTGACCTTTTTCTCTCCAACTTCTGTACTAACGTCGAGGACATTATCCCTTCTGTGAAACATGCGATGATGTCGACGACGACGACGATTCAGCGAAGTCAACACAGACTGAGACACACTGGGGTATCTGCCGTCGGGTGGTCCGAGGGGGCAGGAACCCTAAGAGGTCCGTTCTCGTGACCTCACCCAACGGTAAAGGAGGAGGTTACGTACTTTCACTTTTCAGTTTCACTTCAGTGAGTCGGCACGCGTTGAGAATCGCTGGGGTACCTGACGTCGGATGGTCCGAGGAGGCAGGTACCCTAAAAGGTCCGTTCTGTTGTCCTCACCCCACGGTAACGGAAGAGACTGACATGATGTTCAATTGGTGATTTCCCTATAATGGAGATTCGAAGACACGTACACATAAGTCAACATAGACTGAGATGATATCAGACGGTCCGAGGAGACAGGTACCCCTAAGAGGTCCGTTCTTATGTCCTCACCCAACGGTACAGGAGGAGGTCCCCTAGAAGGGACTAGGTCCCTAACTTGGACGCGGAGAAGACAGTGGACGTGACCGTTCGTCCAAGAAATGGTGATCGTGGTGGACCCCTCGGGACGGACATTCGAATTCAATATGTATTATTGGGTAGAGGTCCTTGAAACGGAGGATCCATTACTCGTAATTTGACTTAACGGAAACAAATCGTGTGTCCTTTGTGGGACTGGTCCGTGTGGCTTCCCTCCCTTTTTAATTGTGTAGGGGAATCCCCCGACTGACCTTAGACCTTTACAAATTGAACTGAGGAAAAGGAAAATCATATTTTCTTAGGATTTAAAAGTGAGTCCGTTCTACCAAGAAACCCCATACTCAGATGGTAGAAGAACCAAACGACCGAAAGACTTATTTCAGTGAGAAAGAACTGGGTTGTTGAACAGGGAGGTAAATGACCGGACAGTACGACGTCATTATACTCGAACCTGCACCACTGAAGGTTCCCCTCTCTACTCTTCCACCCAAGGCTCGACCCTCCTGACTTGGCCCGTTCTTCTCCGAGAAAAATGAGTCTCCCGTCCTCAGTCCGGTCTCACCTACTTACGTACACGTATGAGTCAACACAGTCTGAGAAACACTGGGGTACCTGACATCGGGCGGTCCGAGGAGACAGGTTCCGTAAAGGGTTCGTTCTTATGACCTCACCCAACAGTAAAGGAAGAGGTCCCCTAGAAGGGCTGGGTCCCTAGTTTGGGTACGGAGGACGTAACCGTCCACCTAAGGAATGACGACGTGGTGGACCCTTCACGATTCCCACCTACACCTACGTCCATTTACACCATCCCCACCAATCCATGAATCCCTAACGTGACTTATCGAGTCCGACAAGGTGAGTCCATCTTATTCTAAGAGAACGACTCTTATTATATCGCGCCCATCCCCCCACCACCACCACCACCACCACCGCCGATAACGTCATCGCTCCTTACCTTCTTCTTCAACTGAATGGTTAAGGATCCCACTAACGACTCCACGAGTCGACTCCTACCATTGTCTAAATAAGGCGATGGTCTGAAGTCCGAAGGTACGATGACAGGTCACCGACGTTTCTAGGTTGAGTTCCTTTTAACCCACTCTTGAACGGTTTTGAGAACCCCCTTGATCCGGACGTCTTAAATTAATTTTATCGTGGAGTGAAACCCCAAGTAAAGGGAAGACTGACGAGGACGGTTGAAGGTGTAGGACAGTCGTCCTGTTTTACTACCCATTCCTCTCGGTCCGACTCGTTCAGCCCCGAACCATTGTACACGTGGTCAGAAACGTAGTGTTTTGAACTTACTTTCTTAGTCGATATCGCGATTGTAGTGACCTAATCTGTGTGACATGTTTACGAAATGCATGTCACAAAATGGATCGGAAGTGTTTTGATAGACACTTCCGATGATAGCAATCAGGGTGAAATGTCTATTCTCCAGATCACTTCACTTCAGTGAGTCAGTCACAGGCTGAGAAACGCTAGGGCACCTGACATCGGACGGTCCGAGGAGACAGGTACCCTAAGAGGTCCGTTCTTATGGCCTCACCCAATGGTAAAGGAAGAGGTCCCCTAGAGGGACTGCGTCCCTAGCTTGGGCCCAGAGGGAGTAACCTCCCTCCCTGAAATTGGAGACTCGGTGGTCCCTTCGATATTCAGATCTCGGACTTCTTTAGCCATTAAACTAATTCTAGTGCACAGGTAAATCGTCGTAGAGAGGTCAGACTATTGTCACAAGCGAGATCCGTGTTCACAGTCAGGCATTCTTTCGACTCGCGCCATTCTAAGTAAAGTCAAGTCAAGTCAGCGAGTCAGCACAGGGTAAGAAACGCTGGGTACCTGACGTCGTGCGGTCTGAAGGGACAGGTATTGGTTGAGGGCCTCGAATGAGTTTGAGTACAGGTAACTCAGCCACTACGGTTGGTTGGTAGAGTAGGAGACAGCATACTCACGGGTATAATAGCTTTTGTATGCCATTGGTGTTAGGCGGACGTGGGCAGACCACTGGGCCGTGCGGACTATGAGTGCGCGCGTCAGCGGCACCGAAGGAGATCCTTTTGTCCGCCGAATTAGAGCCAGTTCCACAGCTCGTGCTGAGATAGACCCGACCTAAGGAAGACGGACTCGCAGGCTAGGCTTGCAGCACTCCCGCCCCGTGCCTCCCGCCTCGGCGGCGGGCCTCTCAACGCCTAACCTCCCCTCCTCCTTGTCCCCCGCCTCGGAACCACTCTTCGCTCTTCGACGTCGTTGGTACATTCGTCGAAACTAAGACGGCGTTGGCGGCCGCCGGAGTCATGGCGCCGCGATCCGAGAGTTTGACGAAAGGACGCGGACCTGGGCCACTTGGGCTCCGACCCCACCTCCCACCGGACGCCCCAACCCCGCCCTTCGAGTCCATTCCCTCCCTGAACCGCGCGCCTGCCAACCCGGACTCACACCCCTTCTTCCGCCCAAATCCTTCGAGATACCGACCTCGCCACCCCTTGAGACTTCACTTCCTCTGTCGACCCGAAGTGTTGATCCCGACTCCGGCCCGACGCCGCCTCCGGCCCACTCCTTCCCGTCTCTCGGACACGAGGTCAAGTCCGCCGAGGGGATTAAGGGGCCGACGGGGAACACATCGCTCACCCCTTCCCCAGACCCACCCTGACAGAACCTCTCCAAAGGAACCTTCGTAAACTTCAAAGGAACGAGGACAGAACAAGGCACATGAACTTGAATAAAGACTCCAGGGATCAGGTCAAGGAGGAGAGAGAGTACCTAATTCGAGACTCGGACACAAAGTCTCCACGTATGCATCTGATCTGTTTTTTCAAGGATTAGACGTCTTTGCTATGGTTATCACTCCAAAGTCTATACATAAATGAAGGATATCACGAACAGACGAGAAACTCTGGTAAGGCAAACATGGACACAGTCAGAGAACTCCTCTTCTGGACCAAAGGGTCAATCATAAAAGGGGAACGAATCTTGCAAGGGTTGTTCGCCTACTCTTACCTTATAAAAATCCTTAAATCCCTAGAAGACCAAAGATATCTTCAATAATAATTCTGTAAGTTTTTATACTCTTTATGACCTTAAGGCATACAGTAAAGACAAATAGACTACGCACCATAAATAATTTAATAGGGCATGACTAAGTCACGTGTAAGAACATTTTAATGAGGCTATAACTGTCCTCTCTACCAGAAAACAATATAACATCACAAAACAAAGGCTAAATAAAATTAGAACAAAAGATCGCGAGGGTTCGAGGGTGACAATCTTAAGAATGTTTTTTATAAGAATTAAAAAAAGACAACCTAAGCTCAAACACTGTCTCCACTCGTCCAATTCAAAGACAACTTTTTCGTTCTGATGAGAGGGTACAGGAGAAAAAGAAGAAAGACCCTTCTTCTTATACTCAGTACACCAAAAGGAAATCTTTCGGAGGTAGACAACCAAACAGTCAGTTGTTAACTTGTGTTTTTTAGAAACATCTACCTTTGATTGTAAAGATCACAAGTCGACAGGACGTCAATCTATATAAAACTCAAAAAAAAAAAAAATTTGTGACATCATGAATCTTTACTGACTTGACTATGAACCCAAAAAGACAGACGATTGTAAAACTAAATTGATCACCTCATCCGAATAAAAGATTTACAGTTAAGGACTGTTCGGAAAACTACCACGAATCACCTTCACGTATATGTTCAGACGTTTCCTTTTCTCCGTTACACAACCACTATGTACTCTCTCCAGAAACTTACTCTTCACTTATGAAGTTCAATGGAGAGTCTATCCTTTATTAGCATCAAATACAGTGTCTGTCAATAATAATTCGATGGTCTCTTTCTCAATACATTCCAAAAAGTACCAACACTATAACAATATATTAATAATACTAATTGAGACACACTAACATAGAAAATCTCTGAGGTAGCCAGTCATAAAAGTACCATTAAAAATAGGAGTGTAGAGGTTTCAGATCATTTTCAAACACCCACTGAGAGAATCCACACTACGATTCTGACGTCCTTCCAACGAAATAAGGAGAGTACAATGAACACAGTTTCGTCTCACATCCTACAAGAGCCTCCGGAAGTCGAACGATGACAACAATGACTCCAGTGGAGAGAAAAATGAAAAAACTCAAATGCGAACCAGTCAGTTAGTAGTCGATTAAAAGGTTGGGAAAGACACCCTCACACCCAATAGTCCTGTGAAATCTTCCTGCACAGGAAAGGAGGAAGGAAGGAAGAGAAGAGGAGGTCAGGGAAGGAGAAAAAGAAGGGGGGTGGGGAAAGGTCATTTACAACGGTTTTAAGAAAAACAATCACCAAAATAAAAACAAAACAAATTACTTGTTAATTTAATAATTAGTCCGTTGTAGGAATTGTCAATCTTAAGTTTATCTTGTCTTAACTTTCAGACACTTCTCGATGTTTTATTAAAACGAGATTTCTGATTAAGACACGGAAAATACCCGTTCATGAGACGATTTTCACGAAGTATATGTGATAGGGTGAATCAGTGTGACACGGAGTCAAAGGTGAGACATTTTACTCCTACCATTATATATAGAATGTTCCGAGAATCCACCCAAATAAGTCGATTTTTTAAAGTATCAGTTTTAAACTTTGGCTCTCACATACGGAGGTTTTGGTAATGTTTGAACTTTATGGAGAAAGTAATTTTCTCCTTTATTGATCTATTTTTTACGACGGGAAAAGCCCCCCTTTTCATAAAGACCTCACTTTGAACCGCAGATCAATATCAACTTGGTGACTTCTCGAATACACTGGGAGTTCTTTCAACAAAACCCCAGTCACATGTAACCAACGGGGTCTCCACTTTACATCATTATTCCCGTCAAGACACAAGGTCCGTAAATATCTTTACTTTACTCTACCATCCATCCTAAAACTTTCACTTCTCGAAAAATATTCTCACATCACAGGAACATTTATATTCTAATGTGCGATATCGTAAAATACTCAATACGTATCAAGTACCAGAAGACAAAATAAACTTCACAATTAGTTATACCGTCTTTTATCTGTAGACACGAAAAGACCATGGACGTAGACTCCTACATCCATTATCAGGAAACCAACTTAATACTCAAAACCAATAAATCCCCTTTTTTTCGTGAAATTCTAGAAGTAAAATTACGGATATACTCAAATCTGAATTCCTCTTTTTGGTCCGAAGACATGGATGCTCCTGTACATTACCCCTAGTCGAAACAACCAAATCTAGCAAGAGTATCGACTACTCTGTATCAAACTCCATTGAAAACTCCAATATATCTTTACAGTAATTCCTTACTGAAAATAAAGGGCAAGAACCTTCATAAATAAAAAATTATGAAAAATTTTTTCGTTTGTACCCTTATTCATTTTATTTTGAAACTTCTTAAACATACGAAAACATTTTGTTCAAATGGGGGGGGTTGAAATTTCTCGACAAAGAAAAAGTTCTTTTTTTTAGAATTTTACTTTTTGTATATTTATTTCACTTTTTAGAAAAAAAGGAAAAACGGACAAGTGTAAAAAAGGAACGGAAGTTTAAAAATTATGAAAACCAAAAAAAAAAAAACCCCCCCATAAACTTTGATGTTTATGTATATGTATTTTATGTTTATGGATTTTTATATAATTAAAACTTTTACTCTAACTGACATTTGCAAGGATCAAAATCTATTAACTTTGAGAAGGAATAGTAGATCTGACGTCACAAAAGGTCATAACTAAACCTTGCATACGACTTCATCTGAATTCATGAGACCAAAAGAATCCACACTCGAAAACTTCAGTCTAAAGATCTACAAACCCACGACAAACCCGCAGGACTCCTTGAATGAAAACGAATAAAGAAAACAAATAATCTGAGTACTTTACCGGTGTCTACTATTCTGAAGGGGTTGTAACCTGAGGCGATTACTGAACGGAGCCAGAGGATGGTCAGGAAGAGTAGAGTGTGTGAAATTTGGAGACTGAGGACTAGTCCTGCTCGGAGGAAAATTTAGTCGCATATCAAGAAAACAGTTAGAGAAAGCTAAATTGTTTCCATTCTGGACAATTTCTAGTCTGTAGGACGGTAGAACTAAGAGACTTTAAGAGAACAAGTTGAAAGTACGACACAGAAATGTTCTTTCACTTATAATTGATCCTTTATCGGAAGTAGTATCCAGGAACCCAAATTAACGTATTCTTTTCTTTCGATCTTAAAAGAGAAATTAGAATCATTAATAACCTTACCTTTCAACCTTAACTTTTGATTAACAATTTTGCTCCAATTTCAATCGTAGTAGTAAAAAAAAGGAAACAATTATATAGACATAAGAATTTAGGTATCCTACCTGAAACGAGAAAATCTCTAATTATCGGTTTTCTAAAATTACTTTCGTCACTTTGATTTCTTACTCGTGTACCCTCCTTCCCAAGTATAAAAAGTTTTTAATTTTCGACAGTCGTCCGAAGAACAATTAAACAAATTATGTAAATTACTATAGTTTACTTTTACACAAAAATTTTACTCGAGAAAGATTCATTATAAAAAAATGAGTAATCTTCTCAATTTTTTGTACCAGATGTAGAAAACGAAATATAAACTGTCATAACAAACTTTACATAACCTTTCATTAGGGAGAGTAACTTTCCCTAAATACCCTATTATCAAATTGAGTCACCTTTAAAATTATCACAATTGACTGAAAATAATCGTCCGTACAAATTTCGAGACACTTTGGAGGGTAATCAGGGTAGTAAAACTTTTGTCATTAGAAAAAGAAAAAAAAAAATTTCTTTGGAGTTATCAGAATAAAACTTATTAAGACTTAAATACATTTTTAATCCTTTTATTATGTCTTTCAAGAGTATATAGGGATGTGGGACAAAAGGGACAATGATTGTAGAATGTAACCATCTCATGCAAATAATATTAGTCACTCGGTAATAACTGTTTTATAATGCTTGATTTCATACATAAAATAAGTAAAAAGAGGTCAAAGATGGATTACAGGAAAAACACAAGGTCCTAGGACAGATCCTATGTAATATAAATGTCATCAGAAAAATAATTCGTTTACAACTAACTCGTGGACGAGAGGTGACCCTCGTTCCTCTCACTTATCAGTTCCTCTCACTTCACTTCAGTGAGTCAGCACAGGCTGAGACACACTGGGGTACCCGACATCGGGTGGTCCGAGGAGGTAGGTACCCTAAAAGGTCCGTTCCTATGACCTCACCCCACGGTAAAGGAAGAGGTCCCCTAGAAGGGCTGAGTCCCTAGCTTGGGGCCAGAGGGCGTAACGTCCGTCTACGAAATGACAGACTCGGTGGTCCCTTAGATAGGGTATTTACTTTATCTTATTGTTTTCTAGGGTCGGAAGTACACCTCGAACGTCAGATAAAGGTAATTGTACGAGTTCTTTAAAGATCACTTTTCATTTTGGGTGGCTTCCAGTGTATATGGTTCCTACATTAATAACCGGACATTAAAACGGTGGACAAAACTTAAAAAAAAAATTTGAGAAAATGAATCATACACTATGTTCATATGTAAAAAAAAGACTTTTTAGAGTAGATAAAGGAAAAGAAACGACTCGAGAACTCAGAATCAAAAAGGTTATTAAGGTTCAAAAGGAAACGATGTCTCTCTCCTCTTCCCCCGGTCCCTCTCGTTGTCAGAGACTCACCTTCAACCTGGTCGGGAGTCGAGGGAAGTTCCTGTGTTAGACACTCTAGTGGATGTGGAATATTTTTCGCCGAATTACTCCTCAAGGTCGCAGCTAGAAGTCACAATCCATACTATGACAAGCGTAAAGTAAGGAGAGACTCATAATCTGAAAAGGGTCAGTAACACAAAGGGTCCAACAAATAAGTGAATTGAAAAAACGATAAACCTTATCAGTCCATGACAACTCTTAATTACTTTGAATGGACCTATCACTTTATTAAACAACTATGGATTTGTCTTCAAGAATTTTGTAAAGTAATTTGAAATTAAACCCGAAAGGTTCACCACGATTACCATTTCTTGGACGGATGGTTACATCCTCTGTATTCTTTATGCCCCATCTACGGACCCAACCTTTCTAGGGGACCTCCTCCTGTACCGTTGAGTGAGGTCATAAGAACGGACCTCTTAGGGTCGTTGTCTCCCTAGAGGTCCCTTAGGACCACCCGATGTCAGATATCCCAACGTTTCTCAACCTGTACTGACTTCACTGGATCGTTTGTTCTCAAGAATTTGTAAAGTGACTTGAAATTAAACCAGTTCCGTCTCTAGACTAAAGTGACTTGAAATTAAACCCGTTCCGTCTCTAGAGAACTGACAAAAAAAAAACTAATTAATGAACGAACCCAAAGTCGTCTCCTGTCAAACGTTGTGGGGGTCCTCTTGAGTCCAATCAGACTTGGAACACTGACGGTGTAGACAAGAACCCCACCGGTCACATTACACTACACGTACGGCGACCAACGTCTTCAGAGAGTCAAGGTAGTCACCCGACGGTGAACGAGAACCGAAAGACAGGAACAGCCCCACGTTTGACAGTCACACCGACCTATTTGACTCGAGGAGAGGGGACAAACAAGAGGTAGGACAAGACGATATGGCAGTAGAGGAAGTAAAAGTACGAGAAGACAACTCATGTCGGACCCTAGTCACGGACGTAGTTCTCTGATCGATTTCACTCAACAACATACAAAATAAAGACAATCTAATAAGTTGAGTTACGTCACCAAACGGACTGAGTTCCACCATCCCCTTCCCGTTACTCTCCACCGCATTCTCTCCCTTTCCCCATGTCGTAACTTTTAGTCCACAGACGCTTGCAGTCGAGAACAGAACAGACCGGTCAGAAGGGGGGTCCCAGAGCTTACTGTTCATCCGTCCGTGTCCATTACCACCAGCCGTCTTCGTATAAAATAATTACCGATCAACCCTGAACAGAGTCTTGGACGATGGTCATCCAGTCTCCTCCGCCGCTTCGGCTCGTCTTCCTCTCGAAAAGGGTCTCCTGACCTCGTCTCGACGGACGTAGTGGAGACGTCCAAAGGGTCCCGTCTCCCGGGATCGGACCCAACACAGTCGACAAACCATCCTTCTTATTCTTCCTTCCTTCCCCCTCTCCCTCTTCATTCAAGGAAAGAGGTCCACCTACCTTCCTTCTCTGGTAGGGTTAGACTGAAACTTGGAATTTGAGGAATCGAGAACTTGGGCCAGGTCTCACAGTGAGGATAAAAACAATTCCCATGAGAAAACTGATATAGGATATAACTTAATTCGTATCCTAAAGAAGCAAATATTTTAACTCCTCAATCTGATCTTAGATCAGAAAATCCCCAATGTTTGACTGTCGAATGGTTTGGAACAGAACAATAAAACTATTCGAACGTAAATTTATAACGATCCACCCTGAACATTACAGATCAAACGACGTAAGGAATGTCAGAAAAGAGTCAGGAGAACGAAGAAACTAAGAAGGAATCGTCGAACTCCGTAAACTCAAACTACTCGGACGCTGACAAACTGGTCAGATCAAGGAAAAGGATAATTTTATGACACTAAGGTGTTAAATGGTCGAGACACTGGGACCCTTCAGTAAACTAAAAGATAATTCTTATAAGTAAAATGTTCTCTTCATCGACTCTACTAACGAACTCCCGTCTCACGACTTGGTCTAAAAGAGAGGAAAAAGAAAGTAGGAGTAGGTACAACTTCGGTAGTAGACAACAAAGACCCTTATCGGAACGAGGACGAAAAAGTCCCCTACTACGACAAACATAAGAGAATATGAGGATTCACCGATATACGTTCCCCGAACCGTCAATTAATAAAGGGCACGTACCCTGGTGTCGAAATGACAAGACTGTCGAAGTAGACAGAGAGGAAAACGTCAAGTATTTAGTACCTCTCAACCAAATAGCGTTTCTGAGTTCTTGTCAAAACAGTAAGATTGGGTACATGTAAAAATAACATCATTATTGCATAGACGACTCTAATTCCATAACAAATATCTTTCTATTTCAAAAGTCAAAACATTGCATTCACGGTAAATTTATTATATAAAGGTATTTATTATATAAAGGTATTAATTATATACCTCTTCCTTTGCCGTTGGGTGAGGTCATGAGAACGGATCTTTTAGGGTACCTACCTCCTCGGACCACAGGTACCCCATCGTTTCTCAACCTGTGCTGACTCGCTGAAGTGAAGTGATATTAATTATAGCTACCTTCAAGAAGTAGTCAAATCTAAATTTATAATTGAAGAGTAAACAAACATCAGAAAAGAAACGGTGAGTAGGTTTTGTTTCTTGTAGATTTCGTTTACATCGTTTATCACTCAAACCCTTCCTAAATCTCTCCCGGAACGGTATCCAATACTTCAATTACTCTAATTCGATTATCGCCACAAGTAGGTAAAACAGTCCGGTTGAGATGAAGTAGGAATCCAAATTTTTGACGACCTTGGTCCCTATCCATCTTTGGAATCGACATTAGAACGAGATTTTATTCCTTTATTGTACTATCGAAACCACCCGTATCGGGTAAGACCGGTGTTTTGACCTTACATCCGGACAAAAAAATAACTGTCCTGACCGAAGTCATAACGACAAAGTTCTCGTTCACTAAGGAAGAACAAACCTCGATATCCCCTCCCCTCCACCGTCCCTTCCCATCCCAACCTCGAGATCGTCAAGAAACCATTTTTCTTCAGAAGAACCTGTAACCACTTCCCTTCAGACACGTATTTAATGGTAGGACCCACAAGACTTCAGACAGTCTGAGACTCCAACCGATAATTTAAGAAAGGAGTACTAGACGTTGTGTTCGGAAACCGAAACACTAGACATCCGGATCGGCTTGACAAGTCGGGACAACGACTGGACTACTGACACCTCTGATCCGATCCTATTGAGTGACCGTAACGAAAAGGAAGACGATTTAAAGATCACCTTTAAATAAGACTGAACCCTGACTTCCCGGGTTCTTTAGTGATTACTCAAAACACGGTATATTCACTACGAGGGTAGGTCCGGAGTTTTAGTAGTCACCAGAGTTTGCCACGACAGAGTCAGGAGTAAACGAACACTTCGTCACAAAATATGAAAGTTGTCGGAGAATGGGAATATTTCTGATCAAAATTGAGAGTCAGACACAGTGACCGACCACTTACATTGATATACGATTTTCATTCTTCGTGAAACGTGACTATGATAATTTCATCAAAAAACAAAACATTAGGATTGAGTCTGTGGTCTTCCTTCCGTCTTGGATGAAAACCTCCAGTACTGGGAGCGTGTCGACAAGTTGAGGCTTCGGAGTCGTGTCATAATTTTGCGGAGTTCCTTTAGTACCTCCCCTTCTCGGTCCATAACAGATCTAAGAAATCTTCTAATGAATGATTCGTGAATATACCCCTAGTACGTCACGAGATGTTACGGCGAACTTTCTTTCAAGTCAATTACGAATGAGGTTGACACCTGTCGTCTACAAATGAGTATTCAAGGAATAAAATTAAATAGTTTTGAAAAAGAACAATACCCAACATGAAAGACACGAGATAAATCTTTCAGAAAAAGATTGGGTCCCCGTCATTTTTTACTTGGTACCCTCTGATAGAAGGTACCAAAGAAGCTCTTCGAAATAATAACTATACTTCCATATACCTAGTTCTAAGTAAAAAAAGGGGTAACTACAGGTGAACCTGGGTCATGGCAAAAGAAAAAAATTTCTGGTAGGAAGTGACTAACGTAATGTCTGGAACAGTATTCAGATGTATATACATACTCCCACACGGTCCCGAGAAAAGAAAGAAGGCGTCGAGGTAAAAAGGAATGAGATATAGATTTTAATGACATCCAAATCTTATTTAGAACTGTCTGTAATATTCAGAAAGTCGAATAAGAAATTCTAACGGAACCAACCAAGAGAACTTGAAAACGTAAGAGAACACTTAAAATGTTTATCGAACAATTAAAGACGTTTTCTTTAAAAGACCCTAAAACTGATCGTAACATAAACGGAAACGTAAAACTATTTAGTCATAAAAGTTCTATGGAAGTGTGTAAAAATAACAACGTCCTATCACTGGACTTCGTTATGACCTACGGTCTATCGGTCACATTTCTCACGATACTGACATTACTCTTTAAATGGTGAAAATCCGCATCTGTGGTGACGGCTGACACACCCGTCTAAAAGACGTCAGCAACGACGTTAGTTCTTTAGGGACCTTTTAAATACCCAATATGTCCATTTACTCGAAGTAATTGTTAAGATGTCAAAAATTTCCAGTATCGTTATTTTATCAACGTTATCCCCTGGGTACAATTCAGTAAAAAATAAAACCTGAAATACATACTCTGTACCCCTCTTGTTTGTACTCCCTCTGTGCTGAAACGAAATTTCCTGAAACATCAGTTCATTACTTCATCTACCTCTACAAGTATTTATTGTTCTCATTTTCTGTCACATAGTATCCGCCATCACCTTTTAGGTGCCGTGGTAAGTACAAATAATTCGTCCTACCAATCTCACCACCAATCTCACCAAATACAATGGCACTCTCAAAAATAAAATATTTTATGTTTAAAATATAAAATATATATGTTTCATATATGTCTATTTATAAGGAATTGTGACGTGAGATCGTTTAATATAAATGAGTATAAGAAAGGACTTGAAATCATTATGTCTTTAAATTTTAATAAATAACTTCGTCTTCTTTTGACTCGTTACCACTCACATCACTAATCCCTCACCTTCCACACGTCTTCAATGGTTTTTCTCTTGTAAGAGTCATAGAGAGAGTACAATAAAAATAATAGTACATTTAGAAGGAATAAGTGACTTTTAAAGAAAAATTTGGATTTGACGAAGTCTCAAGTCTGGGGTCAATAGAAAGTAGGTTTAATACCGATGTCGGAAAATTTCAAAAAAAAATGGAAATTAAAAAGGGATGGAGTCTAACAAAAAAGTATGAGATCAGTCACAGGACAATTTACGATCAAACTAGCACAGTCCCATAAAAGGGACGGATTATGGGAAAGTCTCGAGGGTAATGAGAAACCCATTTTAGAACAGAAAAATTACACCAACTATGGAGTCAACGGATCCCGAGAGAATTGTTTTATGGTGTTTGGCTCACCGAATCTTGTTTGTCTTTAAACAACAGACCTCCGGTCTTGATGGTATTAACGGGAATGAGGTGTCCAGTCCCTTGCTTACATCCCCAAAACGGTAAACGACTCTTACAGATAAGGTCAATGTATAAAATCTTGACTCTATGTTGATGATGACCGAAACGCCTGGACAACTTGGGTGACATTCTACCTGGACTCGACTTTGAGATAACTAGTACTGGAGACAATCGGGCACGACTGAACTTTAGTATCATTGCAAAACTCAAGAACCATAATCACAATCAAGTCTCGATTTCAGGTCATTAGGGGCTCTTCAAACTGATAATGGAAAAAGAGTTACGTGCCAGTGAGACCATTTTCCGACAGCCAGGAGTCTCCTCTGGAACATCCTTCTAATTGTCATATATAAAAAACCGTCACATCACCTAAGGATGGAGTCCCACTGGGTCACAGGTAAGTTTCTTGAGACCCGGACTCTTAAACAACTCCCCAGTACTGAGTAAAACTAAGTTCTATCTGAAAACAGCAGAACTAGATCTTACGAAAAAGAATATGTTTAGGTCATTCCTAAATCTTCTGACGGGTAAACGAAATCCTCGTGGTGCCAGTCTCCACAGTGTCTAGAGATATACACAATATGATAAGACCAATGGCGAAACTGAGACTATAGGCAAGTACGATTGGAACAGAGAACTCTAATTTACGGGGGTAAGACGGGGACGGTTGGACCCTAGGTCACCAGGGTCACGTAAGTCCAAAAGGTCACGTCGTGGTTGTCAAGGTACTATTAAGGATGTCTCTCTCCACTGATGTTTTGAGGTGTCCCCTACGACCACAAGGGAGTGTCTAGAAAAAAAGAGTATCAGTACCACTTTCCAAACACGGGACCCAGGAGGACCCCATTCACTCGTCTAGAATGGACCATTTAGACGAGAATCGTCTGAGAGATTCGGAAACCTAGGGAAGGAAATCTCGTAAGACGTCCGGAAGTTTAATAACCTACTCTACGTAGGTGTAATACCTCCCATTAGATGAATTTTAGTGTCTAACATTTACACTTAGTGTAGAATTTTTTTTTGTTGGAAGAGTCGTCGTTGACCTGACAACAACCTGACTGAGTAGTCAGAACCGTCCAACTGTGTATTTCAACTGGAAATGTCAACCCTACTATCTAAGACTTGTGTTTGCATATAACACCGGGACTTATGGATCTTATGAATCCGTGGATCTTTGTCTAGTCACCTACAATAATAACAATTACCATCATCGTCACAACAGAAACACAGGAGGAATGTTGAAAACTTAACATACACAGAACAGAGGTCACTTGACTCCCCGACACAGAACAGTCGGAAAAGTGGTGGAGTACATTAAAAAAAAAAAAAAAAAATGACGAGATATCCGGGAACGACCACTCCTAAGAGGTACTTTACTTTTGAAAAGACCAGTTCGAACCGAGGGAATTAAATGGACTAGTAAAAGTAACATTATCGACTGACTAATTCCCTATAAAAGAAATGTCACATTCTTGGTTCGGAAACAACACCGTTGAATTTATGAAAAGACGTCCTTCATTAAAATAGAGAAAAGACTTTACGTTGGAACCAGTCGATCACCACCATACAGGAGGTGAGAGTAAATAGGACCCGATCTCAAGTCAAAAAAAACCACCCCCCTTCTCCAAACCCCAACCACCACCAAGTACTAACCTCTGTAAAAAGAAATCTAAACAGACTTAACACAATCTTTACTCATTGGGTTGTTCACTATAAATTAAAACGAATTTTATGTACGTATTAAATTATTTTACCTCATGATATTTTATCAACAGAATTTTATTTTTTATTCTGGTATATAACGGGAAGCATCATTAATACCATTTTTGGGTCATGTCAACTGAAGATCTTCAGAAAACAAGGTACAGTGAAGTCAACAGATTACAATTACCATTTTTCTTCCATCTTAACGATACATTGTACAATAATCATTTCAAATTAATAGAATGGAGGAAAAAATCACACGATTTTACAATATCTTAGTGTGTTTTTTAACAATGTCTTCTTGTCCCATCTTTACTTTGAATATAAACCCATCCTAACGAAGGTCCTTTTTTTTTGGTGAATTTTAATAATTTATTGGAATAACAGAAGGGTTCTTATAAAGTAAAGGTAGGATTGAAAATGGTACTCTTAAAGGAAATATCAAGGGGGCAGGTATAAAGAATAACAAACATTCGGTCAAAACAAACAAAAATTTGTCAAAAACTTTGACACGGGGGAACACCTCCATTTAGGAATACTGAAGTGTATTTCTTGATTTATTGTAAAAGGAGGAAGGAACAATGGCTCCATTTTTCACAAGGAAGATAAACACAACCAAATACATAAGTCGATTTTAAAAAAGAGGACTCGGAGGACAGAAACTATCTAAGGGAATGAAATGAAAATCTTGGAACTCTTTATGAGAAAATCGTCATAAGATCATGTAACTTAGTATAAAAGAATTCAACAATTTTTATAAACGTCATTAAACCCATCGACCTACCTAAATAGTATTAAAACCAAAAATAAATTTTTAAAAAAGTAATAAAGTATGCCATTTACGAATAAATGGGTGTATAAACGAGAAGAACAACGAAAAGAAAGTAAAAAATTAACCTCATGTCAACCAAATCTTACAATATAATCAAGGATGACATGTAACTTCACTTAGTCAATATACATCTGGTATAGGGGAGGGAGAATTTGGAGGGAGGGTGGGGGAAACCAAAATTTTATATATTGCCTCGATTGTTTCAATGAAGTGAAAATTTTTTTCTAGAACAAACCATCAGAAATGAACTTCTACCAAGGGACAATAATCTAATTGATAATTCGGTTCCCAAATTATCAAGACTATTCATCTATACAATCAATAACAGATTATTCAAAAGAAGAAGAAAAAAAAAGGAGGAGGATCCCCTGGAGGCTCGGACATGTATGACATCTTTTTATCGGAATTCAATACGAGTAAGGTGTCTATCATTAAGGTAACCACTTCTGAACTTACGAGAAAGTCTGAGACGAAGGAGACACAGACATGAACTAGGCTCACTTGGGGCATGTGGACACCCCTCATCTTTTCGGTCGGCGTTGTATAAAAATCTCCTACTAAAACGGACCGTTTCCATGTCAGTGAATGCATAGACGTTAAGATAAGGTAAATCAATATCCCTGATCCTTATTTTATAAACTTGAGTCCTAAAGATGGGGTTTCGTGAAGACAAAACATATACACTACACTTCTCAAGACATTCAGCGAGCAAGTCGGTTAAAATAACAAAATAACGGTGGACAATATGAAATATTGATCCCGAAGGGACACCGAGTCGCCGTTTCTTATGTAGACGAACGTTACGTCCTCTACGTCCTTTACACCCAAACTAGGAACCCAACCCTTTTAGGGGAAATTCTCCTTTACCGTTGGGTGAGGTTATAAAAACGGACCTTTTAAAGCACCTGTCTCCTCGGACCACCCGACATCAGACATCCCAGAGTTTCTCAGTCTGTACTGACTGGTACGTGCGTGCACGTGTGTGTGTGTGTGCACGTGTGCGTGTGTAAGAGTGTGTATATGGGAGTGAATTATTTGAAGGAGACAACTAGAAAACCACCACAATAGGACTTCTGTTTTAAATAGGATAAAGATGGAGGCGACTTTCTTCTTTTATTCTTACTGGGTATTCGAGTAATAACATCTTTTGTTGGACCAAAATTTACAATATCGTGAGATAACTTTAACCTAAACGGACATTGAGAGTTTAGTAGAGTCATATAAGGATAAAAGAAAGATCAAATTAAGTAGGTCTGAGGAGTTTGTGACGAGAAAGTTGTTCTGAACATAGACAAGTTCTCCTACGACCCTTTAGAGGACGAGCTTTATCCACTTGACGGTTTACTTTTGCGACACAAGACACGGACAATACAGACAAAAAAGAAAAAATGTCATAACTCTTCTTGTTTGTGTTTTATCTATCCTAAATAAAAACATGTAAAAGAATCGAGATTTTCGGCTTAATTTGAAAGCAAAGGAAAATCGATCAGTCGACAGTGAACGCAAGAGTGTCACCGGGAAAAGATGAGAAAAGACGACAGAAGTTGGGATGAAAGAAGACTGAATAATCGTTTACTAAGTGAAAGTCGATGTCTCGTTTTTCCCCTCTACTGTTTTCACCTACTGAGTGGAGAATCGTAGTCAATGGTTGAACTAATGCAAACCTCGAGTAAGAAAGAAGAAGTGGAACGAAGAGGTAAACATAAGACGAACAGTAGGGAATAAGAAGGAATAAATCAAGTCAAGTCAGTGAGGCAGTACAGCCTGAGAAACGCTGGGGTACTTGACGTCGTACGGTCCGGAGGGACAGGTAGTGGTTGAGGGCCTCAGATGGGTTTGGGTACAGGTAGCTCAGCCACTACGGTAGGTCGGTAGAGTAGGAGACAGCAGGGTAATAAGAGGACGGGGATTAGGGAGGGTCGTAGTTTCAGAAAAGTTTACTCAGCTGAGAAGTGTACTCCACCGGTTTCATGATCTCAAAGTCGAAATCGTAGTAAGGAAGGTTTCTTTAGGGTCCCAACTAGAGGAAGTCTTACCTGACCAACCTAGAGGAACGTCAGGTTCCCTGAGAGTTCTCAGAAGAGGTTATGGTGTCAAGTTTTCGTAGTCAAGAAGCCACGAGTCGAAAGAAGTCTCAGGTTGAGAGTGTAGGTATGTACAGGTGACCTTTTTGGTATCGGAACTAATCTGCCTGGAAACAACTGTTTCATTACAGAGACGAAAAATTATACGACTGATCTAACCAGTATTGAAAAGAAGGTTCCTCATTCACAGAAAATTAAAGTACCGACGTCAGTGGTGAACGTCACTAAAACCTCGGTTCTTTTTATTGCAGACTGTGACAAAGGTGACAAAGGTGTAGATAAACGGTACTTTATTGCCCTGACCTACGGCACTAGAATCAAAAGATTTACAACTCGAAATTCGGTTGTAAAAATGAGAGGAGAAAGTTAAAGTAGTTCTCCGAGAAATCAAGGAGAAGTGAAAGACGGTATTCTCACCACAGTAGACGTATAGACTCCAATAACTATAAAGAGGGCCGTTAGAACTAAGATCGAACACGAAGGAGGTCGGGTCACAAAGAGTACTACATGAGACGTATATTCAATTTATTCGTCCCACTGTTATATGTCGGAACTGTATGAGAAAAAGGATAAACCTTGGTCAGACAACAAGGCACAGGTTAAGGTCGACAACGAAGGACTGGACGTATGTCCAAAGAATTCTCCGTCCAGTCCACCAGACCATAAGGGTAGCGAAGGTCTTAAAAGGTGTCAAATAACACGAGATGTGTCAGTTTCCGAAACCGTATCAGTTATCCCGTCTTTATCTACAAAGAGACCTGGAGAGAACGAAAAAGTTACAAGGTCACCTACATCCGTTAAACTAGAGACCAAGGAGACGGAAGAGATTTTGGTCCAACTTGTAGACCTTCAAGTGCCAAGTGCATAACGACTTCGGACCGAACCTCTTAAAATTCGTAATGAAATGATCGTACACTCTACTCACGTTAACACGTCATCAAACTCGTAAGAAACCGTAACGGAAAGAAACCCTAACCTTACTTTTGACTGGAAAAAGTCAGGACACTGGTGACGACTCAAAAGGTTTAAACGACGGTATAACTCACGTCGTGAAAGTACCGTAGTAGAAAGTCCTAAACTTTATCGAGTTGGCCTTAAGGTAGTGAAGGGGATCGAAACAAGCATCACTACGAAGGATTCCGGGTGAACTGAAGTGTAAGGTCCTACAGACCGAGATCCACTCACTAGTGTGGTAGCACTAATAGACCCAGTACTTCTAGAAAAAACATGTCAAGAAGACACATAAGAACGGTGTAGAAGAATTATAGAAGACGAAGACAGTCCAGGGATGGTAAAGACAGGAAATAACTCGGGTAGAAATGTACTTTACAAGAGAACCATTGAGACTAAAAGAACTTCTCTAGAGATCAGAAAGGGTAAGACAACAAAAGGAGATAAAGAAACGTAACTAGAGACTCCTTCCGAAAGAATAGAAAGGAACGATAGGAAACCTTGAGACGTAAGTTTACCCATATAGAAAGGAAAAGAGGAAACGAAAAGTGAAGGGAAGAAAAGTGTCGATAAACATTCCGGAGGAGTCTGTCGGTAAAACGAAAAAACGTAAAGAAAAAGAACCCCTACCAGAACTAAGGACAGAGGACACGCCACACTGTTTGGAGGTAGGTATCAAGTAGTCTATGAGATAGTCTAGATCCGAGAATTTAGATAAAGAGTGAAGGTGACATACTAGTATTCCCCAAACTAAATCCAGTATAGACTTACCAGATCACCAAAAAAGATGAAAAAAGTTAAAGTCAGACTTAAACCGTTATTCCTCAAGTACTAAACTCGGTCTCAGTCGAGGACCAGAATAAAAACGACTGACATATCTCGAAGAGGAAACCGACGTTTCTTATATTAATTATATTAAAACCACAACTAGTAGACCACTACAGGTACACATCTCAGAAGAGAACACAACAACCTTCTCTCACAAACAATACTGGTCACACAAAAGAACCGTTTTGAGATAATCGGAAACGGGACGAAGTAAGACATGAGGTTCCGGTTTAAACGGACAATGAGGTCCACAAACAACTGAAGGATTAAAACGTAAGGTCGGGGGATATTACTTTTCCTGTAGATAAAACCTACAATCAAGATGTTCCATAACATCCAGAAGTATCTTTGCAAGTCGAAGTCGAAGAAATCGTAACGACCAGCCCCGTATCTCAACCTAATAGCACTATAACTTAGCAAACGGAACCTTTGCTTTTCTCTAGCAAGAATAATCAGTGGGATAATTACAAGGAATAGAAGGTGAAGAGAGACGACTGAGGAATGGTATACGTAAATTTGTTTGAGTCCAGAATGGATAATTTTTCTTTGTTTGGGGGAAACACAAAACGGATATCAAAAGATAAAGAGTTATATAAAAGAATCGGTTTAAGGAACTTTATCAACGAATATTAACAAGACATTGACGAGTAAAGGAAAAGTTGGACGATCTTAAAATGATTGTAGGTGTGGAGGGGGACTTTTGTGAAACTTAATAATACTTCAATTAGTCACTCATTCAACAACATTTGGGTTTCCTTATCCGTAGACTGAGTGGTACCAAATTGTATGTAAGTCAAATAAGAAAGTCGTTCATGAATTATTCACGGACGTTTCATCTATAAACATCATGTCGTCATTTATGTCAATAACTACACGACAGGGAGTTTTCCACGTGGAGTAAACGATTACACTAAGATCAACAGAAAGATCATTCTTACTCAAACGTAACGAAGTAGATTTAGTCTCACGGATGAGACATGTCCCATGACAGGAGTCAATCGAAACATGTGAAATAATTACAGACCCTCGAATCCAAATACTCTATGGACCGGACCCCATTCCAACTTCAGACATTTATACCCTATTACGTCCTTGTCCAAATACAGACCTCCCCCGTTACCGTTGGGTGAGGTCATGAGAACGGACCTCTTACGGTACCTGTCTCCTCGGACCACCCGATGTCAGGTACACCAGTCCTTCCCAGCCTGTGTTGACTCGCTGAAGTGAAAGTGAAAAGTGAAAGTACGTGACGTCTTCCTTCATCGTTGGGTGAGGTCATAAGAACGGACCTCTTAGGGTCCCTACCTCCTCGGACCACCCGACGACAGATACCCCAGCGTGTCTCAGCCTGTGCTGACTACGCTGAATCGTAGTCGTCGTCGTCCTCGTCACTTAGTCTGTCTTCAAATTTCGTGTGTTTTCGTATTCTTTATCCCCTCCTCCAACCTTAAAACTTAAGACACGAGTCACTTCTGGAGTGTCTCTCCCACTACAAACTCGTTTCTGAACTCCTATACCCCCTCATTTGATACGCCTGTAAAATATCTCTCAAATGGTTCGTCTGTCCCTTATCGGTCAAGGGCTCTCCTTTGTACGGACCGTCCCTCATTGACCCTCAGGACACATGGTCCTCATTTTGGACAATGACAAGTAACATTCCTAAAACCATAAATTAGTCACTCACCCTTCGACAACATCTAGAAGCAAAAAATAAATAAAACTCTTTTAAAATATGAACGTTTTCTCAACGTTCTTTATCTCATCTTATTCAAAAGTATGTAAGAAGTAATTCTAAGTGATTAAATGTAAAACGGGTAAATGCAAAAAAAAAAAGGACCTGACAAACTCTCATTCAACGTCTGTAGTAGTAGAAAATGAAATTTTTTTCGCATATTTGAAGTAAAACATCTCGTCACATCCAAGTCTCGTCTTAACTAGCCTTTCACGTCTCTCAAGGGTATATCGGGGAGGGGTGTTGCAGGGCGTAATATTTGTTTGTAGGGTCTGATCTCCCTATACAACAATTTCAACTACTTGCATGTTACTGTGTAGTGAAAATGAGTTCAGACACCAAACAAGAACCACAACATATACGACACCCAAACGTGTTATGCATTACTGTATGTAAGTGGTGACTTCATCTTAGTCTTATCAAAGTCACAAAATTTTTTAGGAGACACGAGATGAATAACTAGGGAATGAGGGGGGTTGGGTACCGTTGGTGTGTAGAAAAATGACAGAAGTATCAAAACGGAAAAGGTCTTACAATGTATCAACCTTAGTATGTCATATATCGGAAAAGTCTAACTAAAGAAAGTGAACCGTTATACGTAAAATCAAAGAAGGTACCCAAAACAAAAACCGAACTATCGAGTAAAGAAGAATCGTAACCTCTTATCAGGTAACAAACCTTGATGTCGTCAAATAAGTAGGTGGATGGATGACTTCCTGTAGAACCAACACAGGTACAAAACCGTTGCTACTTATTCCAAAGATATTTGTACATATACGTTCAAAATCACACCTATATAAAAAGTAAGTAAACCTATTTATGATTCCTCACACTAATGACCTAGGATGTCAATTCTCATACAAATTAAAACATTCTTTGACGAAAGGTGTCATCGACATGGTTGTTACTTACCCTCAACACAACAAGGGATAGGAACGGTCATAAACTACAGTAGAGATAAGACCTAAAACTGGTAAGACTATCCACATATTACGACTGAGTAACAAAATTACACGCTAAGGGAATACTGTACACTACGACTTGTACAAAAGTATACGAGGGTAGGAACTCCACAGACAGATCCAGAAACGGGACGAAAAATTGAGTCAACAAAAGAATAACAACTCAAAAACCTCAAGAAACATACAAAACCTATTGACGGGAAACAGTTTCTTTAAAAAACGTCAACAAAAAAGAGTCAGACACCGAACAGAAGATTAAGAACTACAACAGAAAACGTCTCGTATTTTCTGTATAAATACGAGAAGTAAAAATTAAAATTAGTTCAATCGGAGTCAAAAAAGTACCTACTACGAAACCACAACATAGATTTTTTAATAGAGTTATAGTTCCGGTAGACCTAAAAGAGGATACAATAAAAGGTCCTCAACCGAAACGTAAAATGTAAATCTAGACACTAAGTAAAACTCAATTAAAAAATCTTACCAGATCCAGATTTTTCCAGACACAGATCCAATTATGAAAAAACGTATACCTCCAGGTCAAGATCGTCGTAAAGAACTTTTCTGATAGAAACGGGGTAATTTGACGGAAACGAGGAAGTAGTCTCTAATCACTGACACAATACACCTAGACAAAGACCCGAGACATAAAACAGGGTGACTACCATAAACGACAAGAAAGTGATTGTGGCGTAACAGAAACAACGACATCGAGATACCAGACAGACATTCGACCTACACAGTGAGGAGACAAGGAAGGTATAATGCGACCGACAAAACCCGGAAACGGGTTGTGTATTTGGAATCTTAGTCAAAAAGTAATAGGTGTCTCGTCGAATGATCGTAAAACTGACTCTAACGTAACTTAGGTATCTAGTCCGACTCTTTATGATTATAGTACTGTTATAACTCAAAATAATAGGTACTTGTTACTGAAAAAGAGGTAATTGAATCAAGGAACTATAGAATCTAGTTTCAAAACATCAAAAGAAGAAAGTCTAGAATATGTATGAATCTAAATATGAACTCATAAAGTAAAACCCCTTACGACTACATTTACCATCACACAAAATTAAAAATTAAAGTAAACAAGTAACTACTATATCCTTTCACTGACTGAAAACATATAATTAGAACGTAGAACGTTGGAACAATATTAAAACCCTCAGAAAACCAACTAAAAAAGTCTAAAAATGTATCTACCAGTAGACACTTCTTTCTGTAAAAATTAAGAAAAAAAGGTAAGACATCAGGAAATAATGGAAAAGAATAACGTGATCGAATACGAGGGTCATACTAAGACTTTTATTTACGATTCTCTCCTGTAAGAACGAACAAGGACGGACTCGTCAACTTTTCTGTCTCAACGGTAAATAACGATACCCCTTCTGTTCCTCCTTGTCAAATCAAAATCTGTACAACTTAAACTCTATGGAAATCTGTAGGTTGACTCTATAGTTTTTCAACCTACATATTTAGATCTCAAGTCCTATCCCTAAGTTCAGTCTCTATATTTGAACCCACCACAATAGTACACTTAGTATAAATTTTGATACTTGGACACACTCTTGTAGTTCTCTCATTCACACCTTTCACTCCTTCATTCCTGGTTCCTGGTTCCAACCCCTTTACTTCTCCTTGGTCTTTTCCTCTGACCCTTCCTCTCTACTCACTATTCCAGTCTCCTCCGGTCGTCTCATCCAACAGAATCATCGGTTCACTTCTTTCATAAAGTTTCTTCTCCCTCAATAGGACGACGAGACAGTCTACTCCTCACTTTTGAACTGATACTTGTTATTTATAACCATATCCTTCAAAGTCACCCAACAAGTCCTAAGATCTCTTTCACTTTCCTAACCTCTACTCAAAATGACATGACTTCGCCCCTTACGTCGTCTCCTTACGTTTCAGTTCTATCACAAAATTTTCTACCCTGTTTAATGTCATAAGGAAAACCATACACATCCTTACGTCTCTATCGACGTAAACCTGACTACGAAATATAAGTAGTCAAGTTTTTCTTTTGTAGGATTAAAAGTAGTAAAATTCTTCTCAAACATGGATAAAACAAACCCCACAATGACGATATACGTGATGTTTATATTAAAAAAGAATATTAGGAGAGTATTACTGAAGGAAAATTTGAATTGAACTTTATTAATGTCTGATTGTATCTTCAACCTTTATTATCACGTCTCTTAAGGACTTATGAGAAGAAGGTCGAAAGGGTCATTATTACAGTATGTGTTGGTAGTATTGATGAAAATTTTCACGGGGATTGTAATCGTTCATTCGTAAATAAATTTTTACTTGAAAGTGACATTAAGAGAGACAACTACTTCTTAAATGTTCACACAAAAGTGAAACACAAAAGTTGAAGGTCTAGTCGGTCGTAATGATTAGACAGTGACCTAGCTAGACCCAGAGGTTACCATGGTAGTATACTCTGCAGACAGTCAGGGGTCCGATTGGCTTGCATACAAGCCTGTCTCTGGTGACTCCTACTTGCGTTTTAAGAAGACCATGACCAGATCATAGAAACTGGGCAACGTTCAAAACACGTACTTCTTACAAAGCAGAGTAACTAAAAAAAAATTTCCGTTTACTTTAACTTTATCGGTCAATCGTATAATTAATTTATCTCTTTGATCAAACGAATTCAAAAATAATCCGAGTGGACTTTAACCAGTTCGTCGGGTACGAGTATACGACGTAATTATAAAAGAACTGGTGATATTTCTAGTCTTAAGTCCACGGAGATATTAAGATCTCGAATTGAAACTCAATATAGGGTCTAACGACGAATTTGAAACCCTATACAAAGAGTATGTACACCTTATGTAAAATCTGTAAATTATAATATACAAATTCAACCATCATTAGTCAAATAATTTAAATAGAGACATTTGATGACACAAGTTAGTATTCTCACTGAGTTTCTTTACCTTCTATACCAAATTGAGGAGTCCAAATATTAAGTCTTTCATTTTTACTCCAGTTACTCGTCCAGAATTATCATTTTCTTCATTATGAAATGATAATTTTTTTTTTTCCTTCTCGTGATCATCATCTCTTCAGTCCTTTCCGAAATTTGACTTTCCGAACGTGACCTGGAACTTCCTAGCTTACCTAAATCCACCCGTCACTTCCTTCTTTTAGAATAAATTTCACACCCCTTTCCATGTCTCCACTCTTATTCGGACCGTAAAAGGTACCTGGCTTAATCTCAAATACTAAACCCTCTCCAAACCTCCCTACAATTCGAACTAAGACACCCGTTACTCTTACCTTTCAATAAACCCCGATGAACCACCTTCCACCACATAAGTCAGAAACATTCAAAACCTAATCTTTGACATGTACGACTCGTCACTACTTCACAAGAACTCGTCCCTCATTAAGGGACTACTTTCGACCCATATCCACTCTTAGACTACTTCACTTTCGATGTCTTTGTCAATGAATCTCATTGTACTAACAAGGGAAGAATAAGCAAGATAGAGGTTTCTCCCTACACTTTAAAAGACGAGTATATTAGTCCTCTGACTATCATATACGGTAAGTGACTTTTTTTTTAATCAGCCCTATCAAAAAGGGATTCTCTTTTTCAACAAACCTTAATTTACTCGACTCATGTTTAATAAGAGGTACGTACACAATAAAGATAATTTAGTACATTCAATCGAGACTGTTTCTTTAGACTTAACTCAAAGGAAAGTACTCAGATTTTTAGTGTCCTTCTTTAGACTTTTCACATAGCATAGAAAGAGTCCACATTAACGAACGAGCATTACACTAAAGTCCTGTCACAAGTCAATTTTCTGGATACCTTCTTTTAAACGGTAGTGTCATCACCTTACCTCAAAGTCCTAGTGGCGATGACCGACTCTTGTGTGGGGTTAACGTAACATCCTTTCCTCAATCAGTTGACCAATTAGGCTTTACCTGTGTAACGATGTTCCATTACCCAGAATTCTTTTTAATACTTAAATAAAAATTACTGTACAGTATTTTCCTTGTCGAAAGAAACACTCATCCTACGACAAACTAAAGACGTAAACCACAAACCCCACAATCAATGAGTGCGGAGGAGGGAAGACACAACATTAATCTACATTCCTCGGTTTACCCCCAGGGTCAAATGGAATAAATAATCTTCGTCTTTACACGTCATCAAGGGTTTTGAGTCTCGAGACGTCAATTCGTCCTAACCCCTTATCTCGATCTTGAGTTCCGGTGTCACCTCAGAGAACAAAGACGAGGGATTACACCTGAAAGCTGGACAGAAGTTTTGACCCAGGTAATCGGTGTAGATCTCACACGATCGGCCGGAGTGTTTAGTAAACACACTTTCGTGGTCTGTCCAGGACAACGGAAAGTCCCACCACACAGCGAACCGAAAAGACGAACAAATCTCATCGACGATGAGGAGGGTATCCTTCTTTGTTCGTACACCTTCTCTTTTTTGTCGACATTTGTCACTTCGAGACCGAAGGTCAAACCTAACACAGAAAAAAATTGAAGTACGGGAGACACTTCAATAAGTCAGAGAAACTCTGAACTGGAGAGTCGAGGTCACTCTTTTTATACTTTTATACTAGGACACTTCTTCGACACTTTTACTTTACGTCATTATACCTGATTTAAAAAACTATTTAACACTTTACGGTATATTTAGGTTACACAATCACAGATAAAGTACATATATATACACACACATATATATATGTAAAATATGAATGTAGATATTATAAACCATAAGAGAAGAGTTTCTGACATTCGAGGAACTCCTGTCCTCGGGATGACAAGAGTTGTCAGAAAAAATAGGAGGAGATGATTCATGTCCTTATACGAACGTGTTAACGTAAGTAGCGTGTACGATCGTTTCATTACGAGTTTTAAGAGGTTCGGTCCGAAGTTGTCATGTACTTGACAACTTCGACCTAAATCTTTTCCGTCTCCTTGGTCTCTAGTTTAACGGTTATAGGCAACCTAGTAACTTTTTCGTTCTCTCAAGGCCTTTTTGTAGATGAAGACGAAATAAGTGACACGGTTTCGAAAACTGACACATCCAGTGTTGTTTGACCTTTTAAGAATCTCTACCCTTATGGTCTGGTGGACTGGACGGAGGACTCTTTAGACATACGTCCAGTTCTTCGTTATCAATCTCGACCTGTACCTTGTTGTCTGACCAAGGTCTAGTCCTTTCCTCATACAGTTCCGACATATAACAGTGGCATAAATTGAATATACATCTCATGTAACACTCTTTACGGTCCGACCTACTTCGTGTTCGATCTTAGTTCTAACGACCCTCTTTATAGTTATTGGAGTCTATACGTCTACCGTGGTGGGAATACCGTCTTTCGTCTCTCCTCGATTTCTCGGAGAACTTCTTCCACATTCTCCTCTCACTTTTTCGACCGAATTTTGAGTTGTCACTTTTTCGATTCTAGTTACCTACACTCTCAACTTAATATTTCTTTCGACTCGCGGCTTCTTAACTACCAAAACTTGACACCACAACCTCTTCTGAGAACTCTCAGGGAACCTGTCGTTCCCCTAGGTTGGTCAGGTAGGATTTCCTTTAGTCAGGACTCAAAAGTAACCTTCCTGACTACGACTTCGACTTTGAGGTTATGAAACCGGTGGACTACACTTCTTGACTGAGTGACTTTTTCTGGAACTACGACCCTTTCTAACTTCCGCCGTCCTCTTCCCCTGCTGTCTCCTACTCTACCAACGGACCGTAGTGACTGAGATACCTGTACTCATCTCATCAGAGACCCTCAACCACTACCTGTCCCTTCGGATCACACGACGTCAGGTACCTCAACGTTTCTCAACCTGTACTGACTCACTGACTTGACTTGATTACTACGAACGGAACTTATGAACAACTACAAACACATTAACTTTAATCCAGAACAACCCTGACGGAACAGACATCCAAGAAGAAATGACACCATGAACTCTTTTAGAAAATTAATTCGAAGTTTAGAGAGAACAAAATAGGGAGTGGATAGGTTCCTGACAAACTTTAAGGTTGAGACTAATCTTATCTTTTATTTAAATCAAACACACAGTAGAACATTTTAATAACAGAATTTTCAAAAGCAAAAGAGACCAGAACTAAGTCCCGGGTCCGATATCGTTAACCTGTCCGTTACCACCTACCTGCAACCGACCTAACGCAGTCAGTGGTGCTGGTCGAGAAGTCCCTACTCATACGCGACATGTCCGGCAACGTCCATCAGAAGTCACCACGCCGATTACTCTTATGTCTCTCGAAGTAATGGTTCAGAAGGAGCAGTAACCCTTATTTTTCATCAACTCAATGGGTTACTATGTGAAAAGATCACACAAAAGGGACGGTAAACTCCTTTCGAGATTGTAAAAATGAACCAACCATCAACACTACTTTTTGGGAAACTTTAGGGTTTGAAAAGTCAAACATGTCGAACGTAACCTCTTCCTTTACCCTTTGGTGAGGTCACAAGAACGAACCTCTTAGGGTCCCTGCCCCCTCGGACCACCCGACAGTAGAGACTCCAGCGTGTCTCAGCCTGTGCTGACTTCGTTGAATCGTCGTCGTCGTCGAAAAGAATTCGAACTGAAACATCACAGTAAATGGGAGTCACCAAAAATTAAAATAATACAGACAACAAAAATCCTAATTCTCCTTCACATACATTATTTTAGTAATTTTTTAAATTACAATGACAATGTTATCTAAAACTGAGGTATCGTCATAATTTAACATATTGACTATTTTACCACTGATAAGAAAAAGAAAAGACAAAGAAATCAAACTAATCCTTGTACCTTTAGTGTATGAATCTTCAAAATTTTTCGAAATTGTATTTGAAGAACAAACATAATTGAACTATTTTATTATAGGACATTGTGGAAACACTTGATTTCAACCTTTTACTAACCCATCTTTTCTACCTACGAGGGTTTCTGACCACCATCATACAGACTTTTAGATTGTCAAAAGGTTCAACACAGGATCGTAACCGTGTCCCAATACTATTTAAGATTCGGTAGAAGTGAGAGTCCTTATTTTCTTTACTTTGTGATATTTTAGACATATTATACAAACCAGTATTATACGACGGAAAATCGGACGACTAAGCACTTATAATATCAACATTCTCACCTTTACGGTCAATGTTACGACCGAATGTTGAATTTTCAAAGATGACTAAACGAATAAATTATATAAGTCACCAATCGGAATATGTTAATAATCCGACCTTAAATAAACATCACACTGTCGGAGTTGTAACAACGGTAACACTCAGTTAACGAACCTAAGACAGAACTGAGCAAGTCTCATGTCTTAAAAGGCTCTGGGGAAGAGGCCTGTCACTGAGCCACTTGAGGCACCTTCCTGTGAGACTCGGTAGGACCAAATTTCTGTAGTTCAAACTACTGTCACTGTGACTTGTCTATCGACTTCTTCCACTGCTATTAAACTGATCACTCAAAGTGAAAGACTGCAAAATCAAAAATACTTAGTAATTGCACATACATACTATGTCACAAAACAAATAAATCAACGTTGTTAGGATGACAATTCAAAATACCGAAGTTGATTTGCATTTCTTGTAGACTATCGTTAGCAGGATCTATGTCATAAAAGAATTCTTTGGTTAAACAACTTAGTGACCACAAAAGTCTAAAGCGACATCAGAAATGAAACGTCGTCGAATTTTTATTGAGGTTCGATTATTATAACGTCATCTGTTGAAAGAGTGGAGAAGCGATACTATAGTCCGGAAGAGAGACGTCTTGGAGGTTATATAAAGAAATAAAATTTTTAAGTAAAATATAAATTGACCAAGTTTAAAATAATTCAGATGTGTCTTCATAGTTATGTACTTTTATGACATAGGTAAAACCATAACGTGTAACCCGAACATATAATTTTTTTTTGGTAAAAAGAGGAAAGGAGGTTATGGGACTACTTTGGGCAAAAATGAGGGGAGGAGAGGGATATAAAGAAAGGGGAGGGGTTGTGATTTTCTAAGACGGTCAGGATCGTTCGCGTGTAGTCAGTCGTCAAAGGTCAGGTGTCACCTGTCACTGAGTCGGCGAAGGTAGTCGGACTTGCACCTCGACCTGTTGCACTTGAAGGTATAGTTCTTCGGGAGGTTCATGGGTGTACACGGGGGAGTGGGACGACTGGTTTTTCCATCCTCCCTGAGTGGTGGACCTTGGACTTGTGTCCGACCTCTCAACCCGGCACCTAGAGTAGGCCGGACAGGAAGAACGAAGGAGACAGGGGCACCGACTCCCCTAAACGACACCCAAAACCAGGTGGGAAAGAGTAAAAAGGGTGTGGAGAAGAGGTGTACAAAAAAAAGAAAAACCAACCAAGGTCAAGGAAAGTAAAGAACAAAGGAGGGAATCATGGTGGTGTGGGTCGAATTTCGAAAATCAGTAATTTCCCTTGTCGTAGTCTGATGAAAAGGGAATCGTATTACACGTTGAAGGTTCCACCGTAAAGAAACGTAATATTGTACCTACAAGACGAGATAAGTAAAGAGAAAAAAGTAAATTATAAAATTTCGGAGAAACGAATACGACAATGGGTCATCGTATCACAAACTGATTTGGAAAGGTCCACGAACTTGATCTGACCGCTTTTTGTAAGTGTGTAAGGTTTCGTAGAAATAATGAATTTTACGAACAACATATGTACGACATAAACATTTTTTCAAAAGAAGAGATTATGTTTTTTTTTAGTAAGAAAATCGACAAGATAAACTCCAAAATCAGATGACTGAGTTTTTAGTATTAAGTTTCCTCTAAACCATATTTTCCTTTTTATTCAAATTCGGTAATGATTTTAACTTATATCGTCATACGTCTTTTCTTTAAAAAAAAAAAAAAAGGTTACCCACTACTCCGAATGAAACAACCTATATTAATTTTCGGTCAAATCCAAATTCTTTTCCTCTCTGGACTGATCGTGACTCGTACTCATACTATGTGTAGACATAGTCTTAGGAGTTTCGTCTTTAACCTCTTCACCACCACTTGTAACCCACTCATACTTTCCTGTAACTGCGTCTGACCCGTGAACCCACTCTAAATTGACATCTACGACCAGTACACCTCCAAAACCTAAAAACAGTATACTTACTATCTACACCAAGTCTCCACCGTACTAGACAGTACTATCTCCATAGATAAAGGACCTGTATCAACCACCGTCAAAGTAACACGACTTTCATCTCAATACTTTATGTAAAAACTGAACAACTACTAAAGTAGAGAACCTTTCAATTCCGCGAAAAACTTTAGTACTTCTTTCACTGGACTGTAGTACTTTAAGTATTATCGTTTGTCACTCGACGACTCGGGTCAGTTCGTAAACGAAATCCTTTGGGTTGAAGTATTACAATCCTCTTCTTACTTTATCTTCCGGGGTAACTGCAAAACTGTCACGTGGGAATTTAACGTAGAGATTCCTTTTACTTTCCCCTTCGTGGCTGTCAACCTTTTTGACAGTGTTGAGGAGACCGTCAAAAGACTGGAGTTGGAAACTTTTTTTTAAAAAAAAGATGATTTTAACACTCTCAATCGGAAGTATACTCCTAGTCAGACTTTCTCCCAGTCACGAAATTTTTTTTCACCGTCCAATCGTCTTCAGGTCTAACATGACTTCTGACGTCCTTTACAGTTCCTATAGAACCTTTTATAAAAATTTTAACACTACGTTCCTTTCTTTTCAATCCAGTCAATAAACCCCTTCAACTATATTATAATTGACTTCGAAATAAAAAATTGAAGACAGTTCTATTCTTTCTTGTGAGTGACGATTCTTCTTCACTTTAGGTTCTATTATTCCTCTACCTCTCACGGACCACCACCACCACCAACAATGAAAAAGGGGGGAAGATCAAAATAACTCTATCTGTTTTTCGTCATATATTAAAATCCCACATGTCATATCTGGTGGGAATACCGTCTTTCACTTCTCCTTGATTTTTCGGAGAACTACTTTCACTTTCACCTCTCACTTTTTCAACAGAATTTCGAGTTGTAAGTCTTTTGCTTCTAGTACCGTAGACCAGGGTAGTGAAGTACCCTTCATCTACCCCTTTGTCACCTCTGTCACAGTCTGAAATAAAAAAACCCGAGGTTTTAGTGACGTCTACCACTAACGTCGGTACTTTAATTTTCTGCGAATGAGGAACCTTCTTTTCAATACTGGTTGGATCTGTCGTATAACTTTTCGTCTCTGTAAACGGTTGTTTCCAGACAGATCAGTTCCGATACCAAAAAGGGCACCAGTACATACCTACACTCTCAAACTGGTACTTCTTTCGACCCGCGGCTTCTTAATTACGAAAACTTGACACCACAACCTCTTCTGAGAACTCTCAAGGAACTTGACGTTCGTCTAGATTGGTCAGGTAAGACTTCCTCTAGTCGGGACCCTAAAGAAACCTTCATTACTATGACTTCGACTTTGAGGTCATGAAACCGGTGGAGTACGCTTCTCAACTGAGTAACCTGTTCTGAGACTACGACCCCCGCTAACCCCCGTCCTCTTCCCCTGATGTCTCCTACTCTACCGACCTACTGTAGTGACTGAACTACCTACACTCAGACTCACTTGCGACCCTTAACCACTACCTGTCCCTCCGGACCGTACGACGCTAAGTACCCCAGCGTTTCTCAGCCTGTGCTGACTCACTGACTTGACTTGACTTGACTTGACTTGACTACCGAGTTTGCCATTTCACAGACGGACGTTACGCCCGTTGGGCTCGAACTAGGGACCGAGCCCTTCTAGGGGACCTCTTCCTTTACCGTTGTGTGAGGTCATGAGAACGAACCTTTTAAGGTACCTGTCTCCTCGGAACATCCGTTGTCAGGTACCCCAGCGTTTCTCAGCCTGTGCTGACTCACTGAAGTGAAGAAGTAGTGTCATATTCAATTCACTTGTAGATAGTAGAGTGTATCTACGTTCTATTTTCTTTATCTTTTTTGAAAAAAGAATACTACTCTATAGAATCTTAAATGAGAATTTTTTAAAGTGTATACTATATATCGACACAACTAATATAAATAACACAATATATAATACAAGGACCATAACTTTCAAACATGGAGAAGTGACGGAAGGAGGTCAGGGGGAGGGGGGTACGGGAAACAGATCATTGGTGGTTAGAATAGAGAAAAAGACTCAAACAAAAACTCCATATTAACTAGTTGTCAATAAGGTAAAAAGATATGTAAAACTTTACTAACGGTCAAGTCATACTATATAATGGTGTATTTCTATAATGTGTCAATTAACTGATATAAGGGGTGTACTATGTAAAGTATAGGTACTGAATCAATAAAACGTTGACATTCAAACATGGGAAAGTAGAGGAGTGGATAAAGAAGGGAAGAAGGTGAGAGGAGGAGAGACCGTTGGTGAACAAACGAGAGACATAGACATTGAGATAAAGACAAGACCAATAAGTAAACAAAACAAAAATCTGAGGTGTATATTCCCTTTAGTATGTCATAAACATAAAGAGACTGAATGATATGGATCGCATTATGAGAGATCCAGTCGGATACAAAAGTGTTTATCTTTCTAAAGTAAGAAAAAAGTACCGACTCACTATAAGGTCTAACTTGGGTCCAAAGGATGTAACGTCCACCTAAGAAATGACAGACTCGGTGGTCCCTTCGGGTATATACACATATGTGTGTGTGTGTGGTCTTATTAATGGAAGAAAGAATCATTATTGAAGTCTCTCGGATATTAAACTCTTGAGAATGGGGAATCATTTACAAAGACCGAAAGTGTAAAGAGAGAGCAATCGAAAATCGTATATTGTTCTTAATTAAAAAAAGAGAAAACACTTCAACTCTGTATTATTTAATTAAAAAAGATGTAACATTAATTCTCCTTGTGACCAATGGTCTTCGATTTCAGTAGTATTACTAGATCAAGTCTTTTACTTTCTTATTATCTAAAGGGGACGCAGACCAAAAACAAAGAGAATTTATGTTTACTCTTACCCACTAAGAGTAGAAAGGTAATTTTAATTACCAATGATTTTAACAATGTAGAAAAGAATCCCTAACAAGAGATCGAAAATTGTGACTCCTTTATACTTAACAATTTTAAACAAATTCATAGATACGAATTTTTCTACGAGTACAAAAAAACATAATGTATTCGATTGAGTAAAAGTCTTTGCACATTTTGACTCAGACACTAAAAGACCAAACTAATTAAAGAGTGATAAACAATACCTCTCGATACGTCAATCTTATATAAAATAATACACAACCTTCGTCCTAAGACTTGATAAGAACCTTTCAATCGTTCATCATGGATCTTTTCTTTTACTTTTCGTACTGAAGGAGTTTGGGGATCTGGATTGAGGTGTAAATATCCCTTTGTACCCCCATAGTCAAGTCAAGTCAGCGAGTCAGCACAGGCTGAGAAACACTGGGGTACTTAACGTCATGCGGTCCGGAGGGACAGGTAGTGGTAGAGGGCCTCAAGTGAATCGGAGTGCCGGGAGTTCAGTCACTACGATAGGTCGGTAGAGTAAGAGACAGCAGGGGAAGACGAAGGTTAGGGAGGGTCGTAGTTTCAGAAAAGGTTACTCAGTTGAGAAGCGTACTCCACCGGTTTCATGACCTCAAAGTCGAAATCGTAGTAATGAAGGTTTCTTTAGGGTCCCGACTAGAGGAAGTCTTACCTGACCAACCTAGAGGAACGTCAGGTTCCTTGAGAGTTCTCAGAAGAGGTTGTGGTGTCAAGTTTCCGTAGTTAAGAAGCCGCGAGTCGGAAGAAGTGTCAGGTTGAGAGTGTAGGTATGTAGTGGTGTCCTTTTTGGTATCGGAACTGATCTACCTGGAATCAGCCGTTTCATTACAGAGACCAAAACTTATACGATAAATCCAACCAGTATTGAAAAAAAGGTTCCTCATTCGTAGAAAATTAAAGTACCGACGTTAGCGGTAGACGTCACTAAGACCTCGGGGTCTTTTATTTCAGTCGGTGACAAAGGGGTAGATAAACGGTACTTCACTACCCTGACCTACGGTACTAGAATCAAAAGACTTATAACTCGAAATTCGGTTGAAAAAGTGAGAGGAGAAAGTGAAAGTAGTTCTCCGAGAAATCCAGAAGAAGTGAAAGACAGTATTCCCACCACAGTAGACGTATAGACTCCAATAACTATAAAGATGGCCGTTAGAACTAAGGTCGAACACGAAGAAGGTCAGGTCGCAAAGAGTACTACATGAGACGTGTATTCAATTTATTCGTCCCACTGTTATATGTCGGAACTGCATGAGGAAAAGGATAAACCTTGGTCAGACACCCCATATTCTCGTTCAATTTGTCGTGGCACTCCTCTGTCAGGTAGTTTAGGTCTTACACTGTAAACCGGATTCAAGAAGGTTTTAAGTTATAGTCCTCTTGCTTTTTCCATCTTCCAGACGAAATCTACTTCTCTTTTACTTCTCTTACATTACATACTTGGAATTACCTAGGTCCAAACTCCCCTTTTTTTTAAATAATTTCGTAAAACCTTTGTCTATTTGAACTTATACCTGATTATACTACTATAATTCTTTAACAGTCAAAAGAATTCACACATTTATAATACCGAGATCTCTTCTTACGAGAATCAAAAATTCTCTACGTACGACTTCATAATTACCATTTTACAGCACTATGTACATTGAAGTTTACCAGACCCTTTTTTTGTGTCTCTTTAGTCTATGCCGTTCAGTAATTGTTAACAAGTCAGAACTACCTCCTATATATCCCTAAAGACATACAAATTTCAAAAAAGTATTAATTCACCCCTTTTAGATAACGAAGACTTTAATATATATATATACATGTATATATAGGAAATCTGACTTCTTATTTCGAAGATTTCGGAGAGATATAATCAGCCTATTTGTCCGTAACCGTAATAATTAAAGACACTCCCTCCACATCTTTATTTCATATTATAGACAAAAGTGACCAGGTGTATGAACTAATATAACAAAAACCGTACCGTGTGAACTTGAACGCTTTAAAAAAAAAGAGACGAGAAAACAAAACTTCCTACTCACATAACCGAATATTTGTGTAACTGAAACTTCGGGAAAACAAATATTTACTCTAGATGAACTTTTCTTAAAACACCTAGTGGAAATGGAATTTCCTGAATTTTACGTAACACCAATTTAAACGTGCCATCTTTCTTGGAGTAAACTCGACACGAACCAGTGTCTGGATCTCCTTTCCAGTACGCTTTCATTTCTTATTCAAAGTGAACATTATAAATTATAAGATTTTCAAAACTTTCTTGTGTAAGTCTCACACAAGTCTTCAATAGAAAGCCGTTGATAAACCTTCACAAACCAATCTTAAAAACTTTGTACTTTTGAGTTTAATTTTTGATTATAGTAATACTCAATATAGAATTAAGGGAAGGTAATAGTAAAAACATAATTCAACAAAATATCGAATATAAAACTTTAAGTTTTTTGGGGTGGAATAAAAAAAATACGTTACACAAGAGATAGACTTGAATAATAAACAATATACCGACACCTACTCTATTTCTCACATTGAAAAATCCGAACAGCACGTTTAGACACTGTCTGGAGTCAAAAGTATTTCGTCAAGTCCAAACTATTCCCTTTTTACTAGACAATTTTTCTAATAGACAGTAACGACAGAGTACCGAGACAACTCAATAATTCAGATAGTTCAAATCATACTTCATACGTCTTGTTCAATATTTGACTATAAATTGGATTTCAAATGCACTGAACCGACACTACCCAAAACACACTCATTATGAAACACACACCCACACAAAAGACATATTAATACGATCGGACAATATCAGTATCCGGAGAGGAAAAGGAAGGAGGAGAGAGACAAGAGAGCGACCGTACGTCTCATAAACTAAAGACTGTTACCTCCTGTTGTCGATAGTTATTCACTGCGGAAGTAGTTTCCATTAAAATAGTTTTCGATATGTACCCTAGCACAGAGAACAAGTACCTCTATGTGACACCCGGGTCCTATGACTAACCGTGACTCACTCATGACTGTTACGTAATATAATAAAATCATGGTATCCTTGTGTCAAAAAGTTATACACGTCATCGGAACTCTGACGACTTTTGGTTTTTATATTTGAACCTGAATCAAACTCTCCAGAGACTAGACTTTTTATTAACAAATTTTCAGAAATGGATCTAAAACTTAAAATAAGTAAATTTCCGAAAAGATATAGTGCCTTTACGAAAAGACATAGTACTTATATCATAATTCATAACTATCTGTATAGTAGTTCACTAACAGTTCGAATAGTTTTTCGGTGTCCGTCTAGAATAGATTAACTCCTACGACGAACGAGAGACCTAAACCTGTTATTCACCTGACTTCCTTTATTTCTTGATTAAGACGAATACTAAAGGAACCCCTACTTTCCTTCATGTCTTCTTATGTTTGGAAAGGATTGGGGTGGGGATGAATCGAACAACACCTCACTTCTGTGTGAATAAACCAGGTATTGTGCGATGTCAAATCCGGAGTGTATTACCCTCCCAAAGTGTATTTTCTCTCTTCCATCCCACTCGACCATGTTCCCGTCGACGACTGTCTATCACAGTGTTGAATAAAGATTTAAGTGGAAGTTCGTAGACCAAGTTGGTCTACAAATATCTGGTTCCCAAATGTATTAACTTTACACGATAAGAACATGGAGTGAACAGTACCTGTGACCGAAATGAGACCTCCGACGACCTGACAAATCAAAAAACATAAACAAGGCAAACGAAATTCTCCCCTTTCTGATCTCTTAAAAATGGAGAAAAGAAAGATAAGTTAGTGTTAAAGTTTTCAATAAATCACTCGTAGAAAAAACGTTTCGTAAATCATAATGGAAAAAAAAACAAAACTAGTAAATGTTTTAAAATATATTTAATGATAAATGGTACCAAACTAAAGAAGTGTCAATTAAAAAACCAGACTGAACATTTTCAAAACGGTTAATTCTTCTTTCGGAAAAAACAAGATCATAACTTTTTCTTTGTGACTTTCCTAACAAACTCATCTGAAAGATCTGACAGTATAGGACCAAGTCTGCTTAGTTTCGACTCGAAAAGAGTCGTGGGTGTAATAGTGTTCAAGAGGAACGTAAGACTAAAGACAACTTACGTCACAAGTCAAACACTAAAATATCCCTTTTAATTGGTGGAGAGAAAGAATTATAGGGGTTTATTTATTTTTCTGACATTTGTATAGAGTATAGTAAACGAAAAGTTTTCGGCATAAATATCAATGAAAGAACTCTCGGGACCAACGAATACATTTAAATGAGAAATGTGAAGACAGAGACTAAAACCGACAACTCTTACAACTGAAAGATTGAGTCTGAATTAAAAAAATTAGATACTTAAATTTGTACAGGAACGAAAAAAATGTAGTTATTAAACTTAACCGATTGAATTTTTAAAAAATTTCTATTCAACCACTAAAGATTTAGAGACTCATCTACCATATTTTGAACTGTTACTTATATTAAAGAATAAAATGTGAATCTTAGGAATAAATTGGCAGCTCAACTCCTTTTTAGGTTTCTTGACGGAAAGTGTGGAAACCCGACCGTAGTATTGTTGGACCTCGACGACTCCCTCCTCTTACCTCTCTTTGTTCGATACCTCTCCAACGACATTCCGTCACTCGAATAAGTAAAATTAAGAGGTAAAAAGATTAGAATTCACTGAACTATTCGTAAACATATCGAGAAGGAATATTTCAGTTTTTACGAGTGTAATGACTCCTTTATTTCGGACAAGACCATTTTGAAGATTATTTCGTCTCGCAGGATCAACACGAACAGATAGGGGGAACAATAAATACACAATTTTAAATTAACTTAATTTATCCTAAAAAAAAAATAGTTTGGGTATCTGAAAAACAAAATAAATAAAAAGTTAAAAAATTAACCTCCTATTAACGAAATGTCACAACACAATTAAAGACGACATGTAGTACTTACTCGATGTTCATACGGGTATAGAGAAGGGAGAACTTGGAGGGAATTTACCCAATAGAATTAACTTTTATAAGTGTCTAAAAGAAATATACGTTTTCGTAATTCCACGTCTATACGACTTTCTTATTTTACTGGTTCTTCTAGAATGGACATTCGGTAATTCAGTACACGACCAAAGAAACATCTGACACAACGTAGAAGTCTCGACAAAAGGCACCGTCATAATTGACACGTTTACAGAAAGGACATTGTAAAAACATCAAGTCGATTAGTATTGGTGTACTACCGCGACGAGGTTGTTAACGAGGTATCACTCAGTAACAGTTGCAGAACCTCCCTGTAGTAGCATAGGGACCAGACGGTCCAACAAGTCTGTCAGGCTGGACTGCAGTTCTTGGCCCTACTACTGTACCTATAGGCGGTCAAACAGGTGTAGTTTTTTCACTCGAGACGGTTACAAGAGGAGTACAAACCACAAGTACTCTACCCGGGTTATCATTAAACAGAGAATTACCATTAGACTTTCCCGGTAACGGTCCTCCCTACGAACCACTCCTCTCCCTTCAAAAAGACAGGATAAACCATCGTCACGTGAATTTCCAGTATTTTCGGTGAGAATCCTTCACTCTCTACTCACCCCCGCCCCCATTCAACCCGAACGTCACTCAACCCTTGGGTTTGAAAGGATGAAGGAGGAGAACTACACAGTAGATATTCTTCCGGAGAGAAGTGTGTACGACAATCACAAGACTCCTTTTCGTCCCCCATTAACAAAATAAATCTCTCGTCACCTCAAAACGGATATAAAAAACGGATACTACAAATTGAATTATCACCAAAATTAACTGTAGACCGTAATTAAACAAACCAGTTTACCCATAAGATCTCATGGTCTATCATACAATCTCTCAACTACTAACATCCTTCCACGGTAATTAATAACCAACTTTCCTTCTTTATGTAGGATCTTGAAAAACAAGAATAAACCAATGTATTATCACTTTTGTTTTTCACCTTTATTATGAATATCTTAAGTAAACTGACGTAAGATTTCTACATATAGCTTAACATAACAAAAGAATTAACAAAGTAATCTAAGGTCCACCTTTCTTCAAACTAAGACACCAACAGTTACCTAAACAAACGTGGTTCTTATAACGTGTATTTTTCCATTACACTAAGTCAAGTTGTAACTTCAAGTCGTTTGATACTGACACACGGTTCGGTTGTTCGACTCCCACGGGAGTGGTACCTCCCTTTCCTCTGACCTGTCCCTCCTCACTGATCGTCATTTTAAACCCCCAAGTCCCTCTCAGAGGGTCTCGACTACTACTGTCCCTGAACCTGTCACTCTTGAGTAGTCTGTCTTCTTCCGAAGGGTCAGTTGTCCGACTCTCCTACGACCACAGTAAAGAGAGAACTGGGACGGTGTAGAGTCCCTATTTTCTAAAAGATTGTCTGGTCTTAAGAAGGTCTCCGGATGGTAAAATTTTGAAACAAGAAGGAGTATCCCGACTTGTGTCTTAATACTGACCTTAAGACATAGAAAGAGACATGGAAGTCGACACTCCGGAGAAAGATCATGGTCTTGTCTCTCTTCCCATTTATTGGGGAACATGATTCCTTTCAGACTCTAGGATTCCACGGTCTACTACGGTCCTTGACCATCCTTTACTCCGACCTCCTTCGTCTACTCCTGAAACAGAGAGTAAAATAAGACTTCCGATGACCAATCGTTTACATTATACATAGTCCTGGAATAATTTTTACATCTAAGGATTCGGGTTTGGAATCTTTAAGAGTAAATCATCAAAATCCCCTCACTCTTACTCTCCACCCATCTCCTTCCCACCCTGATGAAAAAATTACTTTACTTTAAAACAAAATTACTTCATATCAATTAATTATCACAACACAAAGACCATATGTCGTTTTACTAAGTCAATATCCATATACGTATATATATATAAGAAAAAGTATAAAAGGTAATTCAAATAATGTTCTATAACTTATATCAAGGGACACGTTATGACATCCTAGAACAATAAATAGACAAAATATGTGTCACCGACGGTAAAGGTTTGAGGATTAAATAGGGACGGGGGGTGTGATGTGAAAGGGGAAACTATTGGTATTCAAACAAAAGATACGGACACTTAGACAAAGACAAAATTTCTTCGAGTAAAAATAGTATAAAATCTAGGGTGTATCTTCACTATAGCATACTATGAACAGAAACTGAACCAATCATACTATTAGAGATCCAGGTAGGAATAACGACATTTACAGTACTAAGGTAAGATAAAATACCACCTCATCATAAGGACACACACACACACACACACACACACACACACACATAAATGTAGAAATAGGTAAGTAGACACCTACCTGTAAATCTACCGAAGACACCGAACCGACAACATTTATCACGAAGACACTCGTAACCCCACACACATAAAAAGTTTGACCTCAAAGAGAGACCTACAGACGGGTCCTCACGTTAACGTCCTACTATACCATCGAGACAAAAATAAAAAAATTCCTTTGAGGGATGACGAAAGGTATCACCGACGTGGTTAAACGTAAACCCACCCTGAAAAATTACCTTAGTGAGACCCACAAAGGTCACAACAAATAAACAAATGACCAAGAGTGAAAATCTCTTTGACTACTAGACATTGTCACAAGAGTCTGGAACGACACGAAGTCTTAGTGATTCTCTTACACAATTTTTATCTCTGTGGACCGGAGTAGAGACCATGACAACCAAACCAATGTCACTCTTGAGTCCGTTTAAAGTTCGAACTCGTTGACTTACGTATTTGATGTCAGACAAAAGTGAGAAAAGATTCGACTCTTATTATTATATAAAAATATTCCATAATTTGAAGGACTTTTCATAATCACTGGTATCTATTTATTTTAATACAAACTTAAACTATAATAAAGTATCGTTACTAGGTTTCAGGTATAAAGATGTATCTCAGAATAATTTTGTCGTGATATAGGTAGTTTCATCATGAAATTTAGACTAATTTACTACAAACAACTTAAGTCTCCATCCATACAACACGAGTAGAGGTCTTAATTTTTCAATACACGCACACCACCAGTGTATACCCACTTACTTACAGACCGGGGTCACTGGTACAAATCTCTATCAGAAATTAAACATCAATGATTTTTTCGGGACGATTATTCAAACCAGTCTACCTTTGAAGACAACGTCCTACGTCTGAGGAGACGGAGACCGAAATCAACACACCAATCCCATATAACAAACTCAGAGATAAAGACCTACACGAATTTCTAAAAGACAACAATTGAAGAACAAAGAGTCAAATCGAACGTTTAAATGTTGACGACCTTTAAATAAGGTAGTTTTTATACAAGTCGTCTACAAAATTAAGGAAAGAGGGAGGAGATGAAAAGAACTCAGAATCTTTTCAATTTAAGACGAAAATCTTAACGACTAGAGACCCTCAAATAGTTCATCGGATAAAAAATTCAGGGAGAGGGAGGATGACTCCCACACTATTGAAAAGAATTTTTGTAATTCCTAAATTTTTTTCTATCAATTCTCATATCTTTTAACCCATTTTATCGTAATCACTTTTTCTTCGGTCAAAAATTTCTTGAAACGTACCGAAATTAATAAACGAAACTTTTTTTTCTTATCGTGTTTTATTTACTGTCATAAAATTAGACTTATATTACTCCCTTAGATAAATCTCCTTAATACTGGTCATACTTGAATCTCAACACTAATTTCCTCCAGATATTTAACGTTTGAAAGTTTCAAAATCGTTTGACAAGTAAATATAAAATCTACTTAAGAAGATAATTTTTGGGGTTTTAAGAAGACAACTTCACAAGGTAACTTATAGAGATGTCTCTTCTTTGGTTTAAATGAACGTAACTAGGATAACACGAAGTCCATTCTTGAGGAATGACTTTGGTATTAGACCTCCTTACAAACATATGATTCCATGAACGGTTGAGAATATGAAAGAAGGTCGACCAATTTAAACTATCCGTTTGAAGTAACGAGAACAAAGTAATTTTTTACATAATATCTTCTGTAAGAATACATAGTATGAAATCTTCGAATGGTTTCGGAAACAGTGACAAAAATCAACGTCTCACAATTACCGTTGTACACTGAAAACCCCTTATCAACTTTTTTTCCACTTTTAGGTTTAGGACAAAAAAGAAGGGTGACCCCAGTACTTGAATGAAATTCCTAAACAGATTGCTAAAAATTAGTCCAAAGGTCGTCATTGTGGACAAAAAGTTATATCTGGTAAGATGATTTTGTACAAAGATCTTGTGGTTCACAGTCATTTTCCCTCACTACAGTCTACCTTCAACACAGGTAAAGACACACCAAAAAGAATTCACTCCTCCGGGTCTTATCGAAATCATCCTAATATCGGGAGTCGACCTTCCTTCTTGTCGGAGTCGAGTCAAGGGTGTGTCGGGAAATCGAGGTAAAATTCTCTAATCTTTACTCGAGGACGACTTTCTCGAGAGAGGGGTCCCTCTGGGTCGGGGACCAGGACCTACCGAAAACCCGTGAGTAACGAACCTCGAAGTAAAGGTGAACATGACAACGTCAACTAAAACATGTAAATTTTAAAGGGAACTCCGGTGGAGGTCGATCCGATTCGACGAACCGACCCGACAGGTTCAGGAGACAGTTCCATGGTGAATAATAAGAATAATCACGAAAACTATACTTCAACATATCCAACAGACGGGGTTGAAGAAAAGAGGGTATTTGCGATAATTAATTAAACGTCAACGAGTCTTACCCTCCAAAAGTCTTTACACAAAAAGGATAATATCGTCTTTGTGAATTATAAGCCAAGGTCTTTGTAAATCCTTTTCGTAATGAACCTTTAAGTACTCGAGTGAAAACGTATACTATCCTCATCATTGAAAAAAATTTTTTAATTAAGTAGACCGACCCAGAACCAACGACGTACCTGAAAAGACATCAACACTCACCCCCGCTGAGAGACCCATACCACGTGTCCGAAGAGTAACACCGTCGAAGAGAACAACACCTCGTGCCTGAGATCCAACGCATCGAAATCATTAACGTCGAGAACCCGAGACATCGTGTCGGAGTCATCAACACCGCGTGTCCGAATCAACGAGGTTCCGTACACCCTAGAAGGGTCTGGACCCTAACTTGAGTACAGAGAACGTAACCGTCCACCTAAGAAATGGTAACTCGGTGGTCCCTTTGAAAACAAGAGTTAAGTGTTTGTGTCTTTTTTGAATTAACACCACTTTCAGTGGTGCGAGACGACGAATCACTTGAGACAATTGACCCTGACAAAGGAAAAACCTTAAGTCGATCCATAGTCATTTTTACTCCCCAAAGTTGGTCTAAATACGGTAAGGAAGATCGAGACTAAATGACACTGAAAAGTCACTCTTGACTTTATTCCTTAGTCTTCTTTGTGTCAATGCCAAACACCTTTTGACTCGATGAAACTACGACCCTTAAAAGCACTAGAGTGACCATAGTCACCTTCTGAATGTCTGAATTTAGTGTTGGTGTACCAAACGTTCTATGTAGGACTAACGTCTCTACATTTTAACAACATTTTAACATAAATCAATGGTTTTTCAACAGGAATCTAAATAGGTGACATTGAGGGGAAAATACTGGTCCAATTATCTGACTTCAGAAGTACAACCTGTGTATACGAGACCCGTTTACATATAATTGTTTGTACTAAATTAATTATATTGAACAATTAACATTGAACATATTAATATAATTCTACTACGACAATTTCACGACGTGAGTTATACGACTGTTTAAACCTATTGAGTCGTCACCGGTGTCCTGACCTCTTCCAGTCAAAGTAAGGTTAGGATTTCTTCCCGTTACGGTTTCTTACAAGTTTGATAACGTGTCAACCTACAGACTCATTTAAGTATTAGACTTTTCTTCGAAATTCTATCCTCTTCTACAAATTACGGTCCGACCTACTTCGTGTTCGACCTTAGTTCTAACACCCCTCTTTATAGTTATTGAAGTCTATACGGCTACCGTGGTGAGAATCCCCTCTTTCGTTTCTCCTTGATTTCTCGGAGAACTACTTTCACTTTCTCCTCTCACTTTTTCGACCGAATTTTGAGTTGTAAGTTCATCGATTCTAGTACCGTAGATCAGGGTAGTGAAATACCGTTTATCTACCCCTTTGTTACCTTTGTCACTGTTTGTCACTGAAATAAAAACGGGATCTTAATGACGTCTGCCACTGATGTCGGTACTTTAATTCTGTGAACGAAGAACTTTTACTTCGATACTGTCTAGATCTGTCGTATAATTTTTCGTCTCTGTAGTGATACGACTGTTTCCAGGTATATGAGCTTCGACACCAAAAAGGTCATCAGTACATCATTACCCTTTCAACCTGGTATTTCTTCCGACTCGTGACTTCTTGACTACGAAAACTTGACACCACAACCTCTTCTGAGAACTCTCAGGGAACCTGTCGTTCCTTTAGTTTGGTCAGTTAGGAGTTCCTTTAGTTCGGACTTGTAAGTAACCTTCCTGACTACAAACTTCGACTTTGAGGTTATGAAACCAGTGGACTACGCTTCTTGACTGAGTAAACTTTTATGGGACTACGACCCTCTAACTTCCACCCTCCTCTTCCCCTACTGTCTCCTACTCTACCAACCTACCGTAGTGACTGAGTCACCTACACTCAAACTCGTTTGAAACCCTCTATCACTTCCTGTCCCTTCGGACCGCACGACGTCAAGTGCCCCAGAGTTTTTCAACCTGTGCTAACTCGTTGACTTATTGTCGTTGTTTCGTAGAACAAGTAATCACGAAGTCTTGTATCAAATAACATAGAAATTCAGGACTGGATAAGTCCAAAAATCAAACTTAACTGTCTTTTATAGTCAACTAAACTGTGAGGGGGTGGGAAACGAACCTCACCCCCTTGAGTAGCACCGTACTGGTCAGTTTCTCCTTCGACGTCCCATCGAACATTTTTTCCTCTTACTCTTTTTTTCCCGTTCCTATTTTAATCCGACCCGTAGTATGACAGAAGTGTTCCAGACGGGGTCTCCAGACAACCAGATGGGGACGAGGTAAGACAGAGGGCCCGGACGGAGGACTATGAGCAAGGGACGACTCGGACCAGGTTCGGGGTCAACATCGTTCCGCGAAGTACATGTTAGTATTATCAACTGACATCGACCTTGACACTCCTTTACATAAACGATAGGGATATGACCACCGGTCTTCGAATTTGTTTTTACTTAATTAAAATCAAGAAGAAATAACTTCGACGTGTTTACTTTATCAGATTTTACAGTAATGTAACGTTAAATTATTCGTCTCATCTAATTGTGTAAAGTCCCTTTTTATAAAGGAAAACAACCCTGAAGGGACCCCCAGGTCACCAACTCTTAGGCGGACGGTTACACCCAGACCTTCTAGTGTCTACGACGTCTCGTCGAACACCCGGTGTCGATGACTCGGACGTGAGGCCCCGGGTACTCTGTGTCGACGGCTTCGGGTGCGCGGACCTCGGGCAACGACACGTTGTCCTGTTTGGTGGCGTTACTCTTCGGGCACACGACGTTAACCTCTCATCGGGGGCGTTGATGTCTCTCGGGAGAACGTCGTTGGTTTTTATTCATTAATTCTTTTTTTAATTTCTTTTTTTATTTCATTTTTATTTTTAATTCTTTTTTTATTTAATTTTTAATTCCTGTTTTCAAATTTTACCCTTTTTTAAAAGAAAAACAATTATTACCCTATTAAACTCTTACAGGTCAAAGATAATCATTCTGTCTCTTTCCACTTTTCTTTGTATTGTCCCGTTCAAGTAACGTCCCTTATCCGAGTAGGTAACGACCACCGAGACTGGTACTTATGTTTTAACTGAGTCTTTCGTGACCCGTAAACCTCGTCTTCACTGTCCACACAGGGGTGGAAGGTGACAGAGGACTCAGATCTCTAAAATATTTCGTTAATTGATTAATGTAAAAAATTTGAGCTCAACAATAAATGTTGTAAGTAAACGAAACTCTCATTCGGAAACAGTACTTTAACATAATTTGTAACAAAATTAAACAGTGATGGTGACAAGATTCATCTTATAATAGACAACCCTCTATCTTCAATCCTTCATCGACTTTGTCACAGACAATCAATAAATAAGTTTATGGACTTTCTTCTCAATAAGACCAATCAAAGTCTTACATTTTCCCCTTTAGGTATTAATATAATTTTTATGAATCAACGAAAGTAAACCCTTCGACACTCTTAAAAAACTAAAAAATTCGAAACTCTCGATCGATTAACTTAAGAACCGAAAATAATGTTCAATAATTCTTGAGTCTCAGGAAGTTTCTTTTTAATCACTCAACCTCTTATTTCAAAGAAGACTTTGAGAAACATCGTATCAGTCGTCAAATCTTACCATTCATCATAAGAACCAACACAAATTTAATTAAACGGATGTGTCACCATTCACTATAAATCGTATAAAAATGGACTCTAACTCCTGGACTTTTTACTCAATTGTGTAGTCATGTTACAAATGAATCATCCTTTGAAGATAATCATCACCAAACACTTACTTCTTTTGAATCAAACTACAATGATCAGTGTGACGGGATCATAAAAATGTACAGATCTAGAACTAAACATGGTGTATGTTACAAAAAATAAATAGAACGAATCCTTTCCCTTAAGGATTTCTTAATACATGTCGCTTATCAACTACAAGCTGGGTGTGACCAAGACCAACTCTTTTGCCATAGAGCTTAACGTGTCCTATACAACGACCTTGTGCCGTAATGAAACCAGTAATTACATTTTAGTCACTCACAAGAATAAAAAGATAATAAAGATTTTTACTGTCGAACATTTAAATATACGTACACACCACCTATATGTCACAAGAAACTAACAAATAAAGAATCGACATGACATATATAACTTTCATGTCCTTGCCGTCGCGAAGGGAATAAATTCTGACCTCCTAGAGTCCGAACTTCTTTCATATTAATTACATCGTGAGTATGTATTACTCAATACATTGTGAGTAATATTCACAGATGGCTTGGTATCCACATCAACTGTAATCAATGATTCATCAGAAACATCTCCGCAGTAAAACAAACCCCTCAGTATGTTTCGTCTTTTAAAAGAGAGGGAACTTTTTAATGGAAGAAATCATACCTCCAGTGAACATCTTTAAGGGGTGGGTGGTGACGACTTAGTCATAGAACACGGTCACTTATTATGAATTTACAGAAAACTATAATAATTACACTCATACCAAATAAAATCATTCGTGTATAACTAACGATTCACATCTGAATAGATCTTAGTCATTTTCAGTATATTAATGATTTTAGTTCCTTTAAGTAGAACTTTCTTTTATCCCGTAAAAGATAAAAAAAAAAACCACTCCCGTAAAAGTTCACAAAGATAACAAAAAGGTATATTTTACATGATTTTAAAATAAGAAGAAATTAAAACATGATACTACAACAAGACACAAGATCGTTCAAAATCTTGCTCAATCGGCCTACTGGGTTCCGCTAAACCACTACAGTTACCTGGTCGACGAGTGGTTTGGGGTGGACCCGTGGACAGTGTTCAAAATGTACGTCTACAAAGTCAACGGATTACCACTCACCAGAAATCACATCCAAGTGGACTTTACCCCCCTAGACTCCTTTACTTATTTGAGTCGTCTTACTACTACAACTGTATAATTATCATCCTTTACCGACAATCGTATGTTGATACCAGAATTCTCAAAAATAGACCATCTACAATTCTATTACTTGATTAAGACAGACCTGAAGACCTAACGGTGGATTTGGAAGAATTGGAACACAAACAAATAAACATCTTGTTTGGTTTTGTGACTACAAAAAACTTCCGACAGGTGTCGTGGACCCGACATGTTAGTTCGAATCTCCTCCGAGACTAATACTCGACCGAGCTCAATTCCTCTAGAATTATAAATACTAGACACATCGAATAGTAAGAGTTGATCTTTAGAGGAAGGAATACCTACTTAAACGATACGGAGGTTGTAATTGCGTTTTGGGAAGGAAGGTAAGAGACTAACTCCCTGTCCTCCTACTTCCCCGACGTGTCCTCGGTAAGTCGCCTTCAGGGGAGGGGGCCCTCGGACTGAAGGGAGGTCTGAAAGACGGAAGACTACTACCGTCAAACGATCTTAGTTCCTAAGATAAACTCTTCCCACTGGTCCTTTTATTCTCACACGACGTCCTACAACGGAGAAACTTCGGAGTTCTCGTACGGGGTCGTCGAACGGGCTACCCACGGGGGACGCGAGAGAAAGGTAGTCATGGTCTCAGTAACGACGGTGAGGTACACCTACTGGTTCTCCTGCGGTATCCGTCACTCGTCGGTCTCCGAAACGTCGTTTATCTCCTCGAAGGCCTAGGGTGTTCGGTCTACTCTCGGAAATCTCTGGGAGACGTCCTACTGTGGCCGGACATACAATGACTTCTTCATTGGAGAAGACTTCTATTTGCCTTCTGACTAAGAAACTGGAAATTCGTTCTCAACTTTCTACACTAGGAGACGTAGAGCGGTCAGTAGTGTAAGGCCCTCGGGAAGGAAAATTGACTGTTCCCGTACTCTACGAGATGGGCTCTAATAAAACGCCTCGTCCAAATGACCAGAGGAGAAGAGTTATTCCTCAAGTTCCTTTACCTCTCGTCCGCCTTCTTTGTCTACGAATCCCTAGAGAGACCGGAAGTCCCGTACTTACCTTCACAAGTCCGGTTCAGGTAAGTTCAGGACGGGAGTGTACTCGAACACTCGTGGTCTTAACGACTCGTGGACCCCCTGTCGGTCTCGAACCCCTCTTACGATCGACTAATAGCCCGGTCTCCTCCTTCTTAGGTCGTTTTTTTAAGTCTGGGAAAACGAATGAGTTTCCTCCGTAGTTCATGGAGTTCACCATTTAGTCCTTCGTCTTGACTTCCACTACTTCTTTTTCCCAACTAATGTTCACTACGTCACACCAGCTGTTTCCACTCGTTCTGACGAAAACACGACCACATGTAAATGCTACCCACCTTTTAGAGACGACACCGTTCCATTTTTTCAGTTTATATTGTCGAACGTACGTCTAAATAATTTATAAAGTATACACCAAAAAAAAAAAACCAGAGAAAACAGAATACACAATGAAATTTTACATACTTTATCCTCACATTACACTACTTTGATCTAAACTTCCAAAGTCCGATTCGAGTGTCGTTTGAGTCTTGACACTCCATCCCCCGTCACACCTCGACGAATCCTAAAGACTGTACTACTGAACCCACATTACACTACAGAAACTAGGAAAATTACCACCGATCGACCTCTCATCTCAATCTTCGAATAATATCCTTTACGCACACAAAAAAAAAAGGAATAATATCCTTTAATATCCACTATTTTGAGTACTTGTTTAGGTAGAAAACTCCTCTTTTACGTCAACAAATTATTTTGTTTATCTACAAGTGAAAGTGTTCAGACGACGACGACGATTCAACGAAGTCAGTACAGGCTGAGACACGCTGGGGTATCTGCTCAGATCCTTCCTAATTTATTACTATCATATAACAAAAATTATGTACTTTAACCTTTTTTCCTTACACTATTCTTGGTACCAATTACTTCATACCCTTTTACGAATGTTATTTGAAATATATTTATATACAAAATATGTAAATACATTTGAATAATTTTCACTAAACCCCGGAAAATTTAAATGTACTCGTGTATATATATAAAAACTAAGTACTCAAGATAGAAAATATTGAGTAAGGAATATGTAATAGATGTTTCGTGTCTATTCATTCGTAAAACACATTCCTACGAATGTAAAATAACATTACATGCATGTTCCTATAAATGACTTCACCAATAAAGACAAACGACAATTTTCCTACTCAACCTAGAGTAACTTACTGGGTCTCTCTTGGGTACTGTATAAAAGAACACAATTTTTCGTCTAACACAAAATTATATACATCGTAGTAGCGTAAAAATATTTTTTTGTCTTAGTGGACACATATGAAGACACCCACAAAGGTACACATATACACATAGTCGATCGCGTTTATGTACTAAAAATTGGTGTGTCAGTTTAAAAATAGTCAAACCCTCAAACCCTCCTCCTTTCCGAAATACATGAAGTTCCTGCACACGTAGAAGGAGACTCGACAAATTTAAAAATGTCTCTGTCTACAATGGAAACATTACTAGTTTTCGTCCATATTTTATGTTTATTTATGGAATCTTAAATCTAAAGACCCACAGAGTCCAACTCTAATATAGGTCGATAATTAAGTCTGACAAAGTATAAATTTATTGATGAGGGTTTTATTAAATTACATCAAAACATTTTTATTTCTCATTCTTTTGTTCAACTCTGTACGAACGTAAAAATTTGGAAAACCTAACAAAATTGAATTTTTAATTGACGAGAAGAAGGAATATAAATCAAGGGACATCAAAAGTCAGAAGTGACCTTGGGGACATCACGACTATCTCCGAAATGTTTGGCTCACCTCACACAACCTACAACCTCCGCCCGTAACCTCAACCTCACGAGTGAGCCTACAAGGAAGGGAAGGTCCACCTGACAGACTTGGGACAGTTGGTGGTCTCCGACACACACGAGAAGTCGTCGAGAAGACGGGTCAGGTCGTTACGCGGGTCACGGACACAGTCAGGAACCATCCTGAGGAAGGGAGGAAACGTACAACATGAATTCTTGTCTTAAGGTCGTTGACACTTTTTTTAAGTCGGTAATCCGACACATCCATGTCTCGTTCGACGACCAGTATACACTTAACTACCTTGAAGACTTGAACATTTAATTTAATACTTTAAACCTAAAGAAGTACTCATCTTCATTTATTTTCATACAATTCTCACTTCTCCCTATGTTCTTCTCAATCATTAATATTTTTTCACTTTCAACTATGTATTTTCGACCAAAATTCGTGAAACTATTGTACGTGTTTAGTCCGTCCAAAAGAAACCCGTAACAAAAATATTTTCAGTTAAAAAACGGAATTCAAAATAAGATTTTGAATTAAGGTTCATCTAACTATCTTTGTGTAAAATATTACAATATTAAACGAAGGTTACTATCAGTGTTTCGGATCAATAATATGTCAAATGGAGACTAGAATTCATGATATCTTGTATTGACGAACAACAACCTCATGAACGGTGTCGTTTTACAGAAGGTATAAAATTAAAACCTGTGGTCTTTGTAAGTAAAGATGGTCACTCTAGTCCCTCAGAGGATGTAACGACAACGAGGTCGTCCGACTGAACCCAGACCAACTCGGGTACCTTTAAATCCAGATCCAAACTTATTCTACAGTCAAAGTTTTCCCATACACATCGACTTGAGAGAATAAATCCATATTTCAACCTACACTTAAACCCTTGACCGAGAGGACCTTCTTATACTCGACGACGAGAAGAACGAATCATCACCACATCTGACCTCTCGTCTCTGTCCTCAGGGTAAAACATGACCACCTCAAATTTCGAACCATCTCCCTCGAACATGAAGAAGGAGTAAGTTTAGTCTGAATGGGTAAATGACAATAACAAATACATAGGACCAATTTATCAAAGTATTCTATGATTACCTGACCCTTACCTATGCTACGACATTATACCATCAGGTTTGGATAATATAGTCTATTCCATTTTGGACAAGGCATTGTTGTTTTCTTATAATGGACAAAACAACCATTATTATTATGGCATAATATTCATGTAGATTGTCTATAGTCAAACCCCAGACTACTTTTACAGACGACCCAACATTAAGAGTACTATACAAAGATTCTTTACTAGAAAAGAAAATCCTAACATTGTTACCTTAAAATACCTTTTTTACTAGAATGTAATCCTTATAAAAATCTCTCTATGACAAAGGCCATTCTTGGTTAAAAGAGGAATACAAGATAAATACGAAAAAAACTACGTGTTTCAAAGTTGGATTTGTATTTGTACTCAACCTCATAACAACAAACTGGAAGGACAAGTACGGATTACAGTCCCGAATGACATGTCTCTTCATTAGACAAAATATAAGTTGGGTCCTTCAGCAGAGGTCAAGTAAAAAGTCTAGATACGGGTAGATTAACGGGACGTCAGGACGTCTAAAAAAAAAAGATCCTACAGACAAAAATCACTAAGTCTACTCTCTGTTCTCTTTGATTCCCGGAGTCAAATTTAGAATCACGGAAACGAACGGTGAATGTACTGTCTCTCGTTCATTGAATTAGAAACACACACGTACGAGTCAACACAGGTTGAGAAACGCTGAGGTACCTGACATTGGGGGGTCTGAGGAGACAGACACCTTAAAAAGTCCGTTCTTATGACCTCCCCCAACGACAAAGGAAGAGATTCCCTAGAAGGGTTGGCTCCCTAGATTAGGCGTAGAGACACAGAGGACGTAACCATCCGTCAAAGAAATCGTGATCACAGTAGACCGAATTAGAAATGGTCGGGGGAAATATCTATAATTGTTTGAGGTGTTCGTAGTTCTCAAAATTATTCATTTTACTCTACTACAAAATCTTTACGAACCGTTTACCTTCCACGAATTGTTCACCTTGCATAGTGACACTACACCAACTTCCGCCCCACAAGTCGAGACGTCTGAGTATCGTCCTGTTCACCATGGGACTAGTCTAGTAGGTGGTAGGAGGAATGAGACCTCTCCTACGACGTGAAATAGCAGACGTCAGGACTAATCGGTCGTAAGTGATATGTACCGAGGAGCCAAAGTACCAATTACACTCCTGAAAGAAAAACAGTTTCCGGAAGGATAGTCACGGGATCGTACAAGACACTATGGGGGTACCACGTGGTGTAAGCTGCGAAACAGGTACCGGTTCCGACACACGTCTATTAGGATTTCCTCGACCTAAGAGGTCATGGACCTATGGTCGTATGTTAAGAGTGGATGAGGACCACGTCTTAGACGTTCGTCCATTCACATGAGACAACGACATGATAAAGCACATCATAGTAAAGAAAGACATCAAGAAAGAAACAACCCCTCCCAGCGGAGACAATAAAACCTAAACTATAAACAGAAACCCGGGAATAAATAAAATGGACGACATACAAGAGAAATTACAAGTAAAGGACTTCCAAGGTAAAATCCTAAATAGTCAATAATATCTTTTACATCCATGGTACAGGTCATATTATATACCTCTGAAATAGAACTGTCAAGAACAAATAAGTAGTCATTTGCGAGTAAATCGTGGTACATCCATGGTCCATGACACGATCCGGAATCCTTACTTCTTTCTTGTTCCACAACCGAGGACAGAAGAGCCCCTCCTTTGTCAGAATATTGTGTTACTAATGCCATACGATCTTACGAACACATTCAATCAGATCCAGTTGTAAAGACAGAATTCTCTACGTCTACTCCTGTACAAATTAACTAGAGATGACAAAGAGTATAAGTAAGAACCCCTGTTTTGACATATAAAATAAAGGAGAGACACGAAAAGATAGAGACCTCCTTTATAAACCACGATCATAAAACGAAAATTATGTATGAAAAATAAGTCTAACAAACGTTACACATACACGGTCTAAATTGAAGTAACAATATAATTAACCGAATAAAACCTCACACAAATCTTAGTGTATGTCCTTAATGTCTGGTTTATTATCACGTTGGATAAAGTCATAATCACCAACTCCTCCGGTTTCAGTTTCCATCAATCAGAAATCCTCTTTGTATGTAGGCATTTTAGTATAGAACGTTATTAACCAGAAATATACGAACAAGAAGATCCGGAAATCAGTAACAATCCGTCGACCGTTATAAAACAACATCTTCCACACTTGAAAACATCTAACAGATCACTTAATTCATTGAATTTAAACTAGAAATATAGAACATACAAACCATATATGTGTACTAACGTTTTGTTTTGAAGTCGGAAACCCCAATACGATCTTTCTTTTTCCATTTGTCAAAAACAATGTGTCTTCACTTTTTAAAATACACAGTTTTTTTCAATGTTGTATATACTGGGTTATAATTATATAAATGATAATTTGAAGACATTCGGTATTATCTTTACTACCCTTTTCCCGTACTTTTTCGTTAAATTATGTTTACCGGTCATCTGTACACGTTTATGTACAATAAGTAATCATTATTATTTTCTATTTTATTCACTTCATACAAAAATAAGTAAAAAATTTCTTCAGTGTAAAGTTTCTATATATTAAGGACTCTAGTCATTCTTTCATCCCTTTACCCATGAGAGTCTATGACCACCGTCAACACAGAGGTTTATCCAGATGACCAAATACGTCATACCGTCTTTCATAGTTTCTGGTCTATTTACAAGTACGGGAAGAAACTGGATGGTTAAAGGTGAAAATAATTAAATAACGTTCCTTTAGTAATACCTATGAATATTCACACAAAATATATGGGTGTAACTTTTCAAGTAGTTTTATTACTTTTCGAACTTTACAAAATTTACGGGTGGTTATCCCTAACCAATTTGTACAGGTATATTATCCTATAAGACGTTGGTAATTTTTAGTTCGACGTATTCTTATAAGTTACACCCTTTTATACCATATAATGATTATTAGTTCCAATACTTTGATATTCTTTCTCAAAAATAAATATTTGTAGGACCGATTCCTATATACAAAAGTACATACCTTTCTTTCGTTTGCATAATCGTATAACTACCACCACCATCCTAATGACTACTCTGTCAAAGGTATCGGTAGGGAGTGGGATGGATAGAGATTTATAAAAAAACAAAAAGATCAAAAGACGTCAGTCTTATATGATCCGAACATGATTTCTTCTTTTGTGTAAAAAAAATTTTCTCCAAGAGTCATACACTAATCTATTGTTTGTTAAATACGACTTAAAGTCCATTGTGGTCAACAGCGAGAAAGGTTACTCAGAACCAGGTACAGTAAACGTTTTATGGATCTTGAATCCAAAATGCCCGTGGTCATGTGGGCGTCTCGGTTACGACTCGGTACACCAGTGAGGTAGGTGGTACTAATAGTGGTCATAAAGAGGATATTGGTCTACCACCGTAGAAAGTCCATTCTTCAGAACATTGGAACAGTGTCTGTGTACGAGGGACCTTCCGAGACTTCGTAAAGGTGACAATGATCTAGCTTGAGTGAAGACCACACACAACAAGGGGTGGGTAGTCGGCACGTTTACGTCCCGGTATGAGACACTTCTCGAAAGTCACGATAATAAATAAATTAGGAAATTCTTTACACAATGATAATGGGAGTGAATCTCTGGAATATCGATGTTTATCTCGATCGTTCACTACCTCAGTACTATATTTGACCATCTAAACGATAACATCCACACTGAGAATTGGTAATGAAAACGTAGACTCTCGGACAGTCTTAAAAACGATTCTGTAATGAATCGTATTCCTATTAACCTATCTTGACCTATCTCGACTTTAGTGATCAAATTTCTTACCAAAATTTACTGACTCTTTCGGAAGTCTTATATAGGTCTTAGATCCCTGAAGGGACCACCAGGTCCCCAATTCTTAGACGGACGGTTGTGTCCCCTGTACTCAAACTAAAGACCAGGGCCTTCTAGAGTACGACACCTCGTCGATTCGGGCACCCGGTGTTGACGACCCGAATGGGGGATCTCGGATACGAGCCGTTGTTTCTTGGATGACGTCACTCTTCGGGTGAGTGTTGTCGTTTCTGGGTCGTATCGGTATATATAGGTCTTAGACTTGTATAGAGTCGTGGAGGTCGTGAGGGGAAGACTTGACTTAGAGACAACAGGAAGGGATCTAATAACGTCATCGGAGTTGGTCGAAGGGAAATCGGAGGGGACGTCGTGTCATCAGTCTCACCAGGATAACATACTTTTAGTCGAATCCGGTGAGGACACGAGACCTCGGAGGTCGCCACAGACAAACTGGGGGGATCACTTTCGGTCTCAGGTAAATACCCGGAGATTCGAGGAGTATGAGTCCGAAGAGTGGGGATGAGGAGAGGGGAACTAGCGGTACAAAGTCGGAGCGACCGGAGGTCCGACCCGGAGTCAATACGGTCCATTGGAGGAAGGACCCTCGGAGAGTAACGAGAAGGTAGAGACACGACGGACGAAGATCTGTAAACGAATAAAAAGGAATGAAAAAAGTCGAGAAACAAGTCTAAAGTGGACGGGACTGAGGGAAAGTGGGGATCGTCAGGAACGACGAAAAAGCGAGAAATAAAACGGGACATCGTGGATGAGAGACCGTATTCCATGCAAAATTCATAAACAAAAATAAATAACGGGTTCAGAACAAGGACTTAGTACTCTTGTCCTTAAAACCGGGAACGAGACGTGGACTTTGTCGTAGACTGTGTATTATCCAGGAGTCTTTTATAAAAATTAACTTGGATAAAGGAAAAAATTCGTTCTCGATAATGGGTACTTGGATCCCGGATCCAGCCTATATCACAAATGATCTGTTGTACTTGAAGTCCACCTTTCCTTTGAGTACTTCTTAGGAACCCTCGACTCTTCCATCACTTATGGACACAGGTTCGATTAACATCCTTCCTCAAGGAGAGAGAAGTACCTCCAAAGATAGGGTCAGTAAACAAAAATTTCGTGTACTCCCACCGGAGTCCCCTATTAACTACTATCGTGTTACGTCCCCTTTTTGTTGTGTCTTGTTTTACAAAAATTTTGACCCTTCCTATAACCATTACTAACTTTCACCAGAAGTCATAAAAACTAACAAACTTTTACGGTAAAATATCTTTGAAATACTAGAGAATACGGGTATTCTGAATCAACCGACAGTACTATGTGAAGATGAGTTTTATAATTTTATAAAAAGTGAAAAGATGATAATGAACATAAAAGAGGAGAGTCAATAAGCGGATAAGCCGAGGAACTTCACACACAAGGTGAAGGGTTTTATAAGTAATTTGCAGTTCAGGGTAATTTTCACAGGGAAGAAGTCCTAGACTTCCTGAAAAAAGTTTTCATTCAAAGTAAAAGAGACTAGTAGACAAAAACAAATCATGACGGACTTTAGATTTGATGAAATTTACAGCAAACAAGTAAGTCGAAAGAAACTTTTGTCTTTATTGGATAAAAGGATTAACATAAAAAATATACAGACTACATTTTTACCCTTTTACATCTGTTATGTGGTTTCATAATTTTTTCTTCAGTCTGGGAGGGTTCGTATTGTTGACAATTTAAAACTACATGTAGGAAAGTCCAGAAAAAACAAGACGTTTTAATATACACTAAGAATCAATCTATTCTATAATCATTTCAAGACATATATAGCAAAAAGATGAAAAATTTTTTTAAATAAATAAAATTAACCTCCGGTTAATAAAGTGTTGTAACATCACCAAAACGGGTAGAAAGAAGATGAACACACTCTAATCTGTTAAACTAAGATTAAAAAGATTTCACAAATTACAAACAATTCTCAAAGTGTCCATATAGAACGACACCTACTTTCTGAGCGCAGAAACTTTTGACTATGTAAATCGTTTAGTTCTCTCCTTTTTTACCTTCTATAGAAACGTGTTTTCCTCCATTAAGTGAAAAGACTGTCTTTGGGTCGTCAATCAACACTTGAACAATCGTCAAGGAAGACCCCACGCAGAATCTAACGACCTCACCAAAAACAAGGGGATCTACCTTCTTTCACTCAAGTTCTCGACCTGACTCTTCTACGTCCGCGCTGAGGACAGAAGGAGGTACCTCTGGGGGGTCGTTGACGTCAGTCAGAAGCTCAGTGAGTAGCGGTTCTTTGTTTCGGAGACACTCCACGACGTTCGAACCTTATTGTCCACACTGAGACGTCAGTCCACAAAGAAAGTATAATAACGTTTTACACGAGACGGTACTACAAAAACTAAATTTATAGGAACAATCAACACCTACAACCGAAAATAAGAGTTCAACAACCTCCAAAATAAAAATAGCGAGGATGGTGGAAGGTGAAGACACTAGGAAATTTCACGTCAAACGTTTCTATGTTTTTCTCTACTCTTATCAGAAACAACGACAAAGATTATATCATACACACGATTGATTTAGATTAAATAGACATCATCATTTGGTACCTCATTAATAACCCACAATCCGGTACTCAAAGTTGACTAATAAAACACATAAAATATGGACATAAATTTATAAATAAACCCCTTTACAAAGGAAAATTACGTATAACTTTTCAAGTGAACCTAATCATATCGTAAATAAATAACTCGTGAACCTACTACGATCCGTGATTCATTCCGTGGTCTACCTGTACGTGAGAAAATAAACTATCACTCAGGGTGTACACATATATGACGAAGTAAAATGTCTCCTTTGATACCGAGATGTTCTGATTCCCTAAACGGGTTCAATATGTCGACAACTAAAAGTCTCGACCCGAAACCCGGAACCCAGACAACCACAGAGTAATATTGAGCGAGAAGAAAAGATTGATATTAGTATAGTTATCGTTGACTAATCAACTAAAATTTATTTTGAATCAATACATGTCGACATTTTAGATAACGTAAACTTTATCCTTTTATTTAAAAACACCAAAGTTTCGATATGCCTCTTATACACATAAGTAATAAGTCCTATAATCTTTCTTTTGGTACAAGAAGAAAAGTGCAAAGGAAAAAAAGAAATTAACATCCGACGTTCTGGAAAAGGTCGTTCTTTTCCCATCCTTCGCCGGAAGTCAAGGAGGTTCAGGACCTGCTGACTCTGTTCCACTTCTTTCGTTCCATTACAACAAACAGAACCCCGGAAGTAACACTATTTATCTTAATTAAAAAGAATATTGTGAATCTTCACCATCAAATTATGTATGAAATAACTGTTATAATCGCAAAAATTAAAACTTCGTCAGTCCAAAGAACCACACTGGACCTAATTAAAAAAAATAGAAACGGACTTTATTTTATGTAATATTAAGTAAATAAACTTTATGAATAGTTTTCGACGACAGATGACCGTAGTAACTCCTATCGTAGTGTCTCCGTCATCCACGACATTTCCTCTTCCACACGTATATGACCTACATATTGTCTCAGGATAAAATGATACTCGAAACCCACAAGAAACACGAATTCACTCTCCAAAAAGAATTCTCCGGCGTGGTCCAATCAAGATACACCACTAAATTAATTGGGAAGGATTAACATAATCAAAAGAGAACGACATATTGTGGAATGGGGTTTGAATCACTGGATTTTGTATTTAGAGAATAGAGTGTCACACAGTCCTGAGACCGTCTCATATACCGACCCAAGAAACGAGCCAGAGTGCCGACTCTACTTCCAAACCGGTCCCACTAATAGACTCCGAGTCCTAGAAAACGGTCGGAGTAGATCCAACAACCGTCTCAAGTTAAGATCACCACTATCCTGACTACAGGGGGAAAGTAACGACCGTAAACTGATCTCCATTTAGAGTTGAGAAGCTCCGACGGACTAAGGAACGTACACCGGGTAAAGTAGGAGTTTCGGATGTCGTCACCTAACTTAGGAAGAGTACGAAGTTTAGAGAACTCAAGAAGACACAGATTGGAGACCTGTGTCTAAATTTCCTGTGTACTAATCCAGTCCGGGTGGACGAATTAAAGGGATCAAATTCCGACTGACTAAACACTAGAATGTATGCACCATCTTAGGTAAGTGTCGTCATAGACCTAAGTACAAACTAACTTCCATACACACCATACACACACATACATAGAATGCTTTAAGACGGTGACACGATTGGTGCTTGTCTACTTAATTACAGTCATATAAAATTCCTGAATTATAAGACTATGGTACTCCCGAAAACTCTCTTACAAAGAAAAACATGTTCACATATCATGAATATCGTCTCATAAAAGTACCTTACTACCCATGTTCACGGAATCTAGAAACACAACAAATCCTTGTGACACAGTGACTTAAGATGAAAAACAGAGTATTTATTGACACATCCTTAGTGAAAAGGAATTTCAAACCCACTCTCATTCTTAATACTTCTACTAAATAATCATAAAGTTCATCAGACCCTGGCAATTACCGAGAGTGTGTGACGATCTTCGGAAAGACAAACGGATGACTACTTTGACGTTTCGATCACGACATTCTGTGCTTTAACTTTTATATTTTAGTCAATTATCTACTAAAAGAAAAACTTTCTAACTTTCAACTAAACTTTTAGACATCGTGACGGAAACACAAATATAAACAAGTAAACTATTTATGAATAACTCACGAAAATCTGTGACAAGACTCACGTTCCGAGAGTCCCAAGTGTTTGTACTTGTGCTTTCAAGTGTAAACACCGACCTCCGGTATCAATGGCAAGGATACCTTGCAAACAAACACTCTGACTGTTATTTGTCCACTTGGTTATTTGTAAATTTTTTGTTCACCTTTGTTTCGACACTCCTTTTTTAATTGCTCTTTACCTCTCATTACGGTTCCCTCAACCACTACTACTCAATAAAGTATATCCTACTCGTCCCACCGGAGACGATCCCACTCGTTTAGTTTCCTGTAACATTCATCGTCATATTCTTCACTGAAAATTGCTGTAACATGTGTCCCGACTGTCAGTAAATTTATATATAAAATAGTTACCTAATACCCTGAACTCTTTCAGGTTACCTATCATTTTCCAACGACCCGAATTACCTATTAGTATTCATCAAGGACCTATAAAATTACCCAGACACCCGATGACAAATCTTGTCATAAGAGTTTTACATCAAGTTCCTGGCACCTCCAGGGTCTGGGAAAGTTCCCGAGACTCTCTAAAGGACAAAAGTTGACGTATTGAGACACTCCGATCTAATAGAAATATTCAAGTCAACATTATTATGTCGAGTTGTCTAATTTACGTCTTCAGTCTCTCCTTAAATTGACAGAAGATAATTTTCTTCTGAAATTACAGAAGATCTGTAACTTTATAAACATTTTCGTATTTTGTTACGGTGAGAAAATGGTTAAATTTTTTTAGACAAAAATTAATTTTACACAACAAATATCATTATACATTACCCAAAAAATAATAAAAATTTACTTAGTTATAATTATTAAGAACTCCAACTTTCGCATTCTAAGTGAAACAATTTTTAAAAAAATCACACTAAAATTGTAAAGGAATTCTTGTCTTATAAAGGAAGAGATGTCTATTCACGTCACCTACGTAGAGGTGCCTTACGAAGAGGTCCTGAAGGTTTACCTCTTTTTCCAACCAGGAACTCAGACCACTAGTGGACAGTAACTTAAATTTCTACACAGAATCAGATCTTCAACAAAATTTGTGATTTAAAACTCTTAAAAAAGGCTACGTCAACCAGTCTCTGAAAAAAAAAGGAACGACATTTCGTAAACATTCGTCAGAGTCAAATTCTAATAATGTTTTATGTAACGCATTCAATCCTATCTCTTTATTTACTAGTTATCACTTCATTCACTTTCAACGAGTCATCGCAAGCTGAGAAACGTCGGGGTACCTGATATGTCAGGCACCTTAAGAGATCCGGTCTTATAACCTCACCCATCGGAAAGGTAAGAGGTCCCGAACGGGTTGGGTCCTTAGCTTGGGTCTAGAGGGAGTAACGTCCGCCCAAGAAATGGTCGATTCGATGGTCCCTTCGGGTTCTTGTGACCTCACCCATCGGATAAGGAAGAGGTCACCTAGAAGGATTGGGTCCTTAGCTTGACCCCATAGGACGTAACGTCCGTCTAAGAAATGGTCGATTCGATGGTCCCTTCGGTCTACTAGTTATCTCTTCCGACGAAAAATCCTCTTCTTGTCTTTCTATTTTCTTTTGACTTAAAGAGAGAATTAACACAATGTCAATTCAGGAACCAAAACACCTTTTTTTTTTAGCCTGTTTCGAATCAACTATAAAAATATAACGATTTTAAAAGATCTGAATTCGGACAAAAAGGAGTTATAAAGTAACTTATTGAACCACGGTGAGATCCCTTAATCTTCCCTTTAAATGAATCTGATAGAACCATCTTATCGTTGAGTTGAACCTTAAGAACCGTAAAATTTTTAATATTAATTCACTTAAGGGGGAACTCTTATTTGTACTAAAAAAAAGGGGAGCCATCACAGTATTAAAGTAAGGAATAATTTAACTTACTCGTTTTATAAATTCATCCATAACACTTCAACTTCAGCGAGTCAGCACAGACTAAGAGACACTGGGGTACGTGATTTTATTTTTGAAGTACCTTAAGATGTCCGGTCTTCTGACCTCATCCATCGACAAGGGAAGAGGTCCCCTAGAAGGGTTGGGTCCCTAACTTGGGTCCAGAGGACGTAACGTCCGTCTAAGAAATGGTCGACTCGGTAGTTCCTTCGGGTTCTTATGATCTCACGCATCGGATAGGGAAGAGGTCGCTTAGAAGGGTTGGGGCCTTAGTTTGACCCCAGAGGACGTAACGTCCGTCTAAGAAATGGTCGACTCGATGATCCCTTCGGGTCCTTCTGGTATGGTCCATACCAGACCACGTTTCTTATGACCTCACCATGATCTGAATCAACGGTCAGTAGGACGACAGTGACTCTAGACTAACACCAGTTCAGTATATTGGACAGACCTAAAAACATAGGTAAAGATTTTAAAGACTCTAAGTAAACACTTTACTGGATACATTGAAATAAATTCTTCGATTTTAAGAAACCAAATACTTCATCTTTTTCCAAAACCGTAAAACTTTCGTAACAATAATCCATCTTTACCTGTATTACAAAATTTCACTGAGTAAACGTACCACAAAAAGAAATCTCCTGGCGAAGAACCGGTGGGACAGGTCAGTCTCGAGGTGGTCAAGGGGGGTAGAGGTCGACGGATGAAGAGGACTTCCGCACGGACTCGTCCGGTACCCTCCCGGGGGGCTTGAGCTATGACGGTCGTCAAGACTTCCATGTCCAGTTCAGTGATAAAGACATGAAGCAGGTCATCCCTGCTTGCGAGACTCACGACCCCATGTTACGAAAGAATAGGGAACCCTAAATTTTAAACATGACAACTTTCACGAGAAAATCTACATCGAAAAATGGCATAGGGAAGAAGTCAACGTGACGAACTGTACACTGAACAGAGTCATTGTTTTACGATAAGTCGAAATAGATGAAAGACCCCTACAATTATAAAAGAATTCAGAGTATTTCGTGTACTAACAAAGGAATATTCTTTCTTTCTCTTTTAAAGTTGGTAAAGAGGTTGCTGTTTGTAAACAAAACGGTTATTATCTACATTCGGAAAAGGGAGAGAACGGAACGAGAGACAAATTCGTGGTTAATGAATTAATGTCACACTTGAAATTTGCATTGAAAATTTAACGTTAATTCGAGTCTATATTATCGGTGTCACGAGTATTGACTCAACTTCACCGTTGTCCTTGTCGACCCTGACTTAAGTACGTACCAACCGGTCATTAAAGTGGTGTCGACGACGGACCGGGGAACTCCCATTCTCCGACAACTAACGTCCTACTAGAGTTGAAGTCTGTACAACTTTACATTTTTTTTTCTCGGGGAACCGCAGTCTCGACACATACAAAGTGCCAACGAAGGACAATCTATCAGTAATAAGGATCTAGTTTTTAAAATGTGATATTAACAATTAATACCACACGGACACAGACACAAGGTTTTTCCTTTTCTTTATATCAACTATGAAATATGAAAATGAGAAGGACTTATAATTATATATTCATCTTATAAAAAATAAGATCTACATAAACTACCTGTAAACGACCCTAGATGTCTGTCGGTCCACTTCCTTTTTAGTTGGTACTTTCGGTAGAAACGTTTAAACGAAGGTCCTTTATCGATATTGGGATAAGGTAAAGGAAACATTCATAATATATTCAGTCACCGACAACCCACCAAAATAAAAGTGAAGTAAAATTTCTAAAGAGATACCTATATGAGAGGTATAAATTTATACAAATAAACTGAAATATATACATAAAGAGTTAGGTTTTAATCGGAGGTAATGGTATTTTCGCTACAGAAAAACATATTACATGAAACACCTTGTACATCAGAAATATATAATTGTCATCTATTCATCTAATTATTTCTTAACGAATATATATATATATATATATATATATGTGTGTGTGTGTGTGTGTGTAAAATTTTCTATGTGACGAGGTAACTCTCGTCTTCCCCTTCCCCTACTGTTTCCTACTGTACCAACCTATCGTAGTGATTGAGTTACCTGAACTCAAACTCGTTTACGGCCCTCTATCATTTCCTGTCCCCTTGGACCTTACGACGTCAAGTACCCCAGCGTTTCTCAGCTTGTACTGAATCACTAACTTATTGTTGTTATTAACTAGAGTACTAGTATTTTTGTATAACGACCAACATATACTCCCATAATGACTGGACCACGAATTGACCCTGTACCACGCAAAGATTGTCACCACTACTTAACGTTACCGGGTAACTTCAAAAACACACTAGAACACACATGGTCCAGGAGAGTGTCACCCCCCTTTGTCCGACTTACACTCAAAAAGAAGGTAACCAACTGTACAGACCGATAGTCGACTACTACGAACGAGGTCACTTTGTCACTTTGTCTACATACAATTATGTCTAAAACAAGAGTTAACTGAAGACATAAATAAATAAGTCAATTACAAATTCACCGTCGAAATCACGGAGTCCTGCATCTCTTTCTAGTCATTCCTTTTGAGAACGAGAGTCCTCGAGTACAGAACTCGACATACAAGACACCATATTTACACATTTTCCGGAGACAAAAGAGACGAAGTCTGAACTTATGAAATACAGTAAATGACGACCTGATCATGTAAAAGTGTTAAAGGTTTTCTGAAAAGAAAGTTTGAATTTCGTCTTGTTTTAGAGAATTTGAAGACGATAAGTAACATTTATAAAAAACTCTATTTATACTGGGTTGCAGAACGGTTGCACCTTTTGAAACAAACTACTAAGGTCCTGGGAGACTAAACTTTTTGTCAAGACTAGTAAAAGTCAACGGAAATTTTTGAAAGACAACTAGACAAAAGGAACTGAGAAACAAGTTCAAGACGTATGTAAAACCGAATTAATACAAGTACATTAACACGTAATAAATCAATTGAATTTTAACAGGACTCTAAATGAACATTAACACGATTACCCAACATATACACTAAAAGACGATTAAAACAAGACTAAATGTACAAAAACTTGTCGCTAGGTCTATTTGTGATAAATTACATACTTGTACTTGCTCACGGGTAACGTCAGACACTCTTCCTCGGGTCGAGGTAGTAACGAAAACGAGAGTCCATAATGAGTCTCCCGAAAAAGTGGACACAAACATAAAAATATAAAATACACATAAATAAATAATTAACGACATAACAACTCGAGACAATGTATCTCATCTCGTTTTATATTCATTTACATTTCATCATTTATATTCATATCTTATACATAGGAAACCCACGTTGTCAAATAAGAAAACATAGACCATTACATGACAAATGGGTTCATAATTGTCCTACTAAGAATTCGTTCGAGGATTATTAACAATTGATCCGTTCAATAAACGATTAAGAATATAGGAGACAGGTAAGAGATATAATATTATACACAGATAACATAGGAAAGGAAACCAAATAAATAACTATATTATGAACCTTGTATAGACGGAAAAAAAAAAAAAGTATAGACGGAAATTAGGAGACTTATAGAAAAAACATAAGAAGTAAATAAAGGAAGGACGAAGGGTGTGTATCTTCCAGTTCAAAGGGATCTCATTACGACAAGGATATGGAATTGAGTAAATGTACGAGTGTTAATACACAGAATTTCTTCCTGGGGACAAATCTTTAAAAATATATAGCACAGATTTTATTGTTTTGCAAAATTAGAATTACTACAGAGCCGTCACTATAATGGATCAAATTCATCTTAGATCCTATAGATTATTTTTTTAAAAAAAGGGATAACTTTCTATAACTTTAATTTTAAAATAAAAATTATAACCAATGTTCAACAGGTGAATAAGTTGTTTATAAACTTACAACATTACACACCATATGATCCATGACCCATATTCACCATTTGTTCTATCTAAATATCTAAAGTCGTAAATATCTCAAATCTCAATGATAAACCTATTACTTAAAAAAGGAAATCTTCTAAGGTATACTATGTAAAAAAAATTAGTAAAAAAAAATAGTAAGTACTTCAAAAACGAAGAAATGACCAATCAGTTGACCTTTTCAGTCAAAAGTAAGGTCAGGGATTCTTTCCGTTAGGGTTTCTTACGAGTTTGATGATGTGTTAACGTGAGTAGAGTATGCGATCATTTCACTACGAATTTTAAGAGGTTCGGTCGGAAGTCGTTATGCACTTGGTCCTTGAAGGTCTACAAATTTTTTCCGTCTCCTTGGTCTCTAGTTTAACGGTCGTAGACGACCTAGTAGCTTTTTCCTTCTCTCAAGGTCTTTTTGGATATAAAGACGAAATATTTGATACAGTTTCAGAAATTGACACACCTAGTGTTATTTGACCTTTTAAGACTTTCTCTACCCTTATGATCTGGTGGACTGGACGGAGAACTCTTTAGACATACGTCCAGTCCTTCGTTGTCAATCTTGACCCGTACCTTGTTGTCTGACCAAGGTTTAGCCCTTTCCTCATACAGTTTCGACATATAACAGTGAGACAAATAAATTGAAGATACGTCTCACTCTTTGTGACCCAACCTTCTTCGTGTTCGACCTTAGTTCTGACGGTCCTCTTTATAGTTATTGGAGTCTATACGTCCACCGTGATGGGAATACCGTCTTTCACTTCTTCTTGATGTCTCGGAGAACTACTTTCACTTTCTCCTCTCACTTTTTTAACCGAATTTCGAGTTGTAAGTCTTTTGCTTCTAGTACCGTAGACCAGGGTAGTGAAGTACCGTTTATCTACCCTTTAGTCACCTTTGTCACCGACTGAAATCAATAGACCCGAGGTTTTAGTGACGTCTACCACTGACGTCGGTACTTTAATTTTCTGCGAATGAGGAATCTTTCTTTCAATACTGGTTGGATCTGTCGTATAATTTTTCCTCTCTGTAACGAAACGGTTGTTTCTAGACAGATCAGTTCCGATACCAAAAAGGTCACCAGTACATACCTACACTCTCAACCTGACATTTCTTCCGACTCGTGTCTTCTTAACTACCAAAACTGGACACCACAACCTCTTCTGAGAACTCTCAGGGAACCTGACGTTCCTCTAGGTTGGTCAGGTAGGATTTCCTCTGGTCAGGACCCACAAGTAACCTTCCTGACTACGACTTCGATTTTGAGGTCATGAAACCGGTGGAGTACGTTTCTCGACTAAGTAACCTTTTCTGGGACTACGATCCTCCCTAACCCCCGTCCTCCTCTTCCCCTGCTGTCTCCTACTCTACCAACCTACCGTAGTGGCTGAGTTACCCGTACTCAAACCCACCTGAGACCCTCAACCACTACCTGTCCCTCCGGACCACACGACGTCAAGTACCCCAGTGTCTCAGCCTGTGCTGAGACTCACTGGCTTGGCTTGACTTGACTTGTACGATGTACTTATCTATTCTTTCCGTCCTTTCCGTTGGTTTTTTTATACACAAAACATCATAATCCTTCGTCCAAAAGATCAACTGCAGTGGAAAAAGATTATAGAACCTTTTTATTATGCACAAGTGTAGACTAAATAGATTTAGTCCTAAGGGTCCGACGATCAACCTAAAACAACCTGTCACGTTGGTCTTTTTACAAAAAAAGAGATTCAAGTCATGAAAATTCAACTTTTCGTGAGAGTTCAGGGAAAGGAGAGAATGTGATTTACCACTTCAAAGTACGAAAAGTTACTCGACAAGTTGGGGACTTCCGTAAACTAGATTTACAATCATACCTCCGGAAGTGTTAGTAACAAATCCTATAACTCAGACCGACCGTACAACCTAATATAACATAATAAAAAACCACTTGTATGACTGAAAGAAGTACTTCAAAGATGAACTATTGAAAACACTCCATTGAGATTACATAAACATTTCATGTAATCTATACCTACGAATATTACAAACACAAAGATATTACGTCTCGAATAAGATTTCGTATACTAAATGATATTTTCTTCTGGAATTACAAATTGTATAAAGTTGGACAAAGATAGAATTCAACATTTCTTATGGCCTTACGGAATCTCCTTAACAGGTTTCGGTGAGTCGCCTTGTCACGACTTCTTCCCGAAGGTTGTTTGTCCACTATACACTAACTCCTTTTAAATAAAATTAACTTGATATAGTAAAAGATCCACAAGGATAAAGTCAAAATAATGTCGAATAACAACTACATTTTCAAAGATCTTATATTCGTCACCCTGAGTCAAAAATCGGTCATTAACTGTCTTGTTTTAAGTCCATATCGTTTTCTGGAATTTTTCAGATGATCCAATGTCAAAAGAATATTAACAGTATCTTCAAGTTTCACATAACGTATAAATGTAAAAATTCAAAAATTCAAGAGAAACGACAAAAGTAAATTTTTTATAATTGAAGACTTTAACCATTTGATGACGTATCGAAACATGAAATTTATTAAATTCTTAAAAGGTATTATTAATTTCTAGAATTGTCGATTTTTTCGTTTGGAGACGGTTTGGTCGAGAAAATTCATAAAAACAATAAAATCCATAAACTCTGTCTTTAACAGTATTAACAGTGGTAACTGAATACCCACGATATTATATCGAGACTATCTGGACTCTTTTTATAAAATTCTGGGATATGAGAATATCGAAATTGTCAAAAGAAAAAGAATTTTCAGATCATATGTAAAGTTCTGAAAGAAGGTGCGCTTGGACACAAATATATTTTAATACTTGGTCTAAAGACTATAACATCCACCCCAATCCACCTTTCATCTAATTATATCCTTAATCTCATGAACAATAAAACACAGACTTAGTATATTTTGGTTGAAAAGAAGACAAAGAGTAAAATCATGAAATCTGTCGTCTGGTTTCTCATCGTCGGGTTAATCTAATGGACTCTAGTCACCTCCCGTCTGTTTGGCACGTCACCTTCGTCTTGGTGTTGGTTCATTCTAACGTTTACCTCTTCACGAAAACAAACATTAACACCAAACTTCTTCTTTTGTGTAATTTATTCTTCACGGTAGACCGTTCCTAAATAACAAAGACTAGAAACTTCATATTATACCTATATTTTAAAAATATAGAGAAGAAAACACATATAAAGTGAAAAGAAACTAAAAATTCAAAAACTCAAACTTTACGGATCTTCGTAAAGTCCGTTTTTCTTCGTCCTAACCGGAAGAACCAATCTCGAAAGTCGAATTTCGTACGTTGTATTCTTTATATTGTAGTCAAACAAACAAACAAACAAAAACGTCGTAACAACTGTAACACTTTTCTTAAAAAGTACAGAATAGAAGAAATTAAGGGTGTTATTGGGGTATAAACTGTATAGAGGTAAAAAGTCTTTCACTCAATTCTGAATCTAATTCATGAAACGAGTTCCAATGTGTCCATCACCCCTCGTCTCTAAACTTCAACACAAAAAAACTGAAACAGTCAATCCTTATAAGGGATGTTCATTGTCTTTTGGGTCAATCACTACCTGTCCCCTCGGACAGTACGAGGTCAGGTACCCCAACGTTTCTCAGCCTGTGTTGACTCACTGACTTGACTTGTCTTTTGAGTTTAGACGACCCCGAATTTGGTTCCTGTCAAATAAAAAGATTTTATCGTTGTAGACGTTTACCCGTCATCGACCGTAACCAAGTCGATGAACCGAAACAGTACTGTTGTATCCCCAATCAAAGAGAAACTAAAGAGAATTTAAAATGAGTACCAGTCTCTACAGGGTGAGATTACAGACGTAAATTCCGTCTTCCTTCCCTCCATGTTCGAAGACGAGAAGGGAAAGTAATCCTTTAAGGGAAAGGAAAAGTCAGAGTAACCAATCTTGACTCGGAGTACCGGTGGGAAAGGACGTTTCCTCTGACTCTTTCACCACTCGTAGTAACAGGACCGGTCAAATATGTTTAGTACTAATAAAAGGACCCTGAGACGTACGACGACGAGATTTCTTTTAACCTTGAGACAATCGTTCCTCGTTCCACCCTAACCTATAACTCCTCTGACACTATCACAGACGGTGGGATTCGTGAATTACTAACTCTAAAGTACACCTAAAACAATTACCATTTACATGTTTCCCGAAGGGATTTTCGAGTCAACCATTTCTTAGACAGACGTTACGTCCTCTGGGTCCAAGTTAAGGACCCAGTCCTTCTAGGTGACCTCTTTCCTATCCGATGGGTGAGGTCATAAGAACCCGAAAGGAACACCGAATCGACCATTTCTTAGGCGGACGTTACGCCCTCTGGAGCCAATCTAGGGACCGAACCCTTCTAGGGAACCTCCTCCCTTTCCGATGGGGGTTTAATCCCAGTAATTACTATACTATTTCGAGTTTTCCTTCTTATTTTCATATCTCGTTCGAAATCACTATAGAAACCAGTAGGACATGATGAATAAAAACTTTTTACGATTTTGAGTTTAATATATAAAACGACACAATTTTATACCTTGTGTCTGCTATATTTATACAATGAAAATTGAAACTTAGGAGCATCGAACTTATGACAAGACATAATCAAATTACTCGACATGACACTATGATATTCTTGGATCGGGATAGAATTTGAACAACGAATTCTATGATACTGTCGGAACCTTTATTTAAAAAATTTCAGAAAGAGATATAAATTATTAAAGAGTGTAAAACTATACATCGATAGACTTGTAACGAAAAGAAGCAAAAACTATTATCACGAACTAACGGGGGGATTTCGGGGGTATTTGGTATACCTTATTATTAGACTCGTTTACTTAGATAGTCACAATGAGAATAAATAATGAAAGTATATTACCAGGACGAATGTGTCCTTACTTAACTTTTAAAAATAAAAAGACGCACGTCACTGGACATGAATTATACAATGGAGAATAAAAATCGGTTTTTCCGAAGACCTTACAACAGGAAGAAGGCTCCCTGTCGTCCCTTTTCGGGACTGGAGAGAAGGGTCTTCTCTCTCTGGAATGCACCTCGTCTATCACGAATGATGGTTCACCCCGTCTGCCCGTTCCTCCCCTGCCTCTTAGTTCCGTAACTCGGAGTTCCACACAACTTCCTCTGGTTATACGAACAAAATCCGAAGTCAAATGAATGAAGTCAACCAATACAAAGAATGTCGAAATTCATCTACGAAGAGGACGTCTTTAGTCCCGGAAGGGCAAGAAGAGTGTGACACCACCCCATCTCACCCTTTTCGGACCACGACCCTCTTAGGTCGACCAAAGTCGATACTGACAAGAGTAAATGGCTCACCTCCTTAGTCTTTAGGAATGAACGACATGGCTATTTCACCTTTTCGTCACAGAAGGTTCCAAATGACTCCTGATTCACTGTAATGTGTAGACAGAGTGACACATCGAGTGTCACATACAAGTTTACTCCAGTAGGGTAACGGGAGGGTCTGTAGGGGAAAGAAGAGGTCAGAGACATTCCACCCTCGATGACTATGGGTGGAAGTAAATCCATAATTTTTTTTATGTAGATGGACTACCACAAACTTATGTCCCAATCTGGTCCTCAGTCTATTGATTCGACTCGACAGAAACATTTATTTCAACATCACCTTGTGTAAATCAATGACAGACCAACGAAAGGGTAATATAACCGTTCAACTCATCACCGTTGACTCATTTTATGAATGGTAGACCGGGAAATCTCCTCATCAAACCGTTGGGGACCTAATGTCGTACTTAATCATCAAATTCTTTATCTTTAACGTACTGTGCAAAAGTAATTATTAATACTAGACACAAATCATAAGATATCCGACACTAGGAATCTTCCGTAACCACGAAACTTTTTTTATTAAAACTTTACCCTTTGAATCTCCTACTGAACAAGAAGATCTACAATTTTATATAATGTTGAAATGTCATTAATCTCAATTTTATATGATGTTGAGGTGTTATTAACAGACCGTCATTCAAACGGTCTGTGTATTCAGTTTAATTTTTTTTTTGGTCGAGACTATATCTATTATCATATAAAAGATATCACTTGTATATAGAATCATATACTATTTCTTCCGTAGAGTCTTATAACCCTTTCGTAATGAAATATGTGTCCCTTTTGACCAGTATTTGAGTCCACTTTATCGGTGTCTTTCAGAACTATAATCTTAACTCATTTAAATAACGATAGTATCCCTAATAAATTGATATTCTTTTTAATAAGAAGTTAGACTTAAGAGACTAAAAATTAGATTTTTAACTAGAAAACTTTCCATGTATGTAAAAATAACATTATTAAATGTCAATTAACATATGTACTACGAACGAACTCGTACCGAACTGATCCTATTATGATTGACTGAATCAAAAATCAAATATAGCCCCTTTTTCTTGTGTGTTTTATTTGACTATTGACGGATTTTGAAACCGAAATGATTACTACAATTTAGAAAATCTACTTCATCTACCTCCTCTATGTGTCTTCTTTGTTGAATGTTTAGGAGTACACCTCGAAGCATGCATACTCTATTTAGAGACCAAACCCCTGGGTCCTGATATTAACTTGTTGAAGTAATAAACTTTGAGGATCGAAGTGTGATCTATTTATAGGACAGAGAACTTTACTTATGATTCAGTAACACGACTACTCGTAAACAAAGTAGATCTAAATCAAATATTTCATATGTAATAAATTAAATTTTCCTTTAGATAAACATTTACATTAAATTTATATTAAATATTTAAAATTAAATGAATCTACAGATTCCAAATTTATGAAACAAGGACATATTAAATCTCGGTGTCATGGAATGGTTCCGTAGATCTTAACACACATGTACAAAACAATGGGTCTTATCATTGTGTCATTTTAAATTCTATATTGGTATGTTGTTACTTTTACGTCAGTGGTCGTATTTTAATCTTGGCTCAGAACAAAATATAAACAAAAAAAAAAGATATTTATACATTCCCACCAGGATTCCATGACAGAATTAGGAAGGATTTCTATTGTCTTATCACTACTTGTCCTTACATCATCTGAATTGTACTTTTTATGATAGTGCCTCTTTTAATTTACGAACGTAAACCACACCCCCACCTCTCACCCGTTCTTCCTTTTCTATAAAGACTAAGTCTTCTCGAAAAAAGATTTTTGTAAAGACAAATATCTTAAAAGTCTACGGTTGCGGTTCAAAATGACAGCCGAGATGATACGCCCTCTCAAAGTATTCTACGCTCTTCACTAAGACCCGTCGTCGCTTCTTCTAAAGTAAGCAAGGGAAAGAGTGAGAAGAGGCACCGTCCGGGCTCCTCCGTTTAGTCCTCGACGGAAAATGCGATGACTTCCACCCGGAAAAACGACAACAACAAATCAACGAGTCAACACAGACTGACAAACGCTGGGGTACCTGAATCGGACGGTCCGAGGAGAGAGGTACGTCCTTATGACCTCCGTTCTTAAAGAGGTCCGTTCTTATGACCTCACCCAACGGTAAAGGAAGAGGTTCCGGAAAAACTAGTAAACGATTAATTCGTCGTAGGTAGAAAAAAAGGGAACCTATTAAATACTTAGGGAACTTGACTCCATTACACTACACAGTAAATCGTTTGTACAAAAAGAAAAATACGAACGCTCCTACTTTCTTCTTGTAACTTTTTTATGTACCACATTTCACATATTACTCTCTGTTCATAACTAGTTTAGGGATGATTTAAGAAAGATCAGGGTTCAAAAGGTGTACATTTATCATTGTCTCTTGAAGATCTTTTAAGTGTTCCATGGAGTCTCGACTACCCTCTTTCTATTTTTAACTTTGTAAACTGAACGCCTTCAACTGTCGTCTAAAACTGGTAAACATGATGTATAAACTCAAGAGGTGTGAGTAACTTTCACGTCAATGAACTCTTTTACGTAGTCCTTTCTACACGAACTATCCGTGAAACTATTGACAATCCAGGAGCTAACGATTATTTCCTCAAACATTGTAACATGAACCATCAAAATTTTTCATGTAGTATATCGATACTGAAGTTCACACGTCGACAGTTTACATCTCAAAAGAACTGATATATTTAAGAGTCTTCGGGAAGGTTTGGAAGTTGAACTCTTGATACAAGATTAGTTTTAGAAGAGTCACAATATAATTTTTATAGGGAAGTTTTGTACTTCACTCGTTCAGTAAATCCTAAGAATCTTACTAAATAAAATCTAATGGAGTCATTTATAACGTTGACTTATTTGTACTTTAAAAACGGAAAATCTACTGTCTAAGTAAAACTTCGTTTACGGAGCAGACCTTCAGGTCAGAAAGGAACTGAAGCGTGGTGTGATGAAGTTAATGTAATGTTTACGGCAAGTCGTTTTCCATCTTTGGATTTGGGACTAGACATTGATCTCAAATGACCAGGTAAAGTGGAGGACTTTCAGGATTCCCGTCAAAAGAGATACCATTATTCACTTGTCTTAGCACGAAAACTCCACACCACCTTTCGTCCCTAAAGTTTGAAAAGGGACGCACACACACACACACACACACACACACACACACATACACATCAAACGGGTGAACAGTAATTTGTCTCTGGGAAGGTCACTCTTGTACTTCCTCAGTACATCTAAAAAAAAAGGTAAATAACCAAACAACGGAAAATAACCTTTTTAATACAGTATTATTTTAAACACTTAAAATCTTTAACACTTCCTAATAGGGAACCCTCTTATAATTTCTAGATTATTAAAATAACCGCAACGACGAAATGAACGAAGTATCTAAGTCTTAGAGAAAATTCCAGAGGACTGGGTATAATTATCTTTTAGTACAGACCTATTATGTACTTATTAGGTCTATAACTATAATATTTATTAGGAAAGAATTTTAAATCAACTGAATGTGATAACATAATCAAAGTCCATATGTCTTATTACTAAATCATAAACGTCTAATATGAAGTAATACTAAATAACATACTATTACCGATATTAAGGGATACATAATTATATACTGTATAGGAATAACGAAAAGACAAACAATGTCTCATCAAACAATAAGAGGATCTTTTTTAAACAGGGAGGGGGTAAGGAAGAGACGTAACCGTCGGTGTTCGAACAAAATATAAAGAATTCAGACAAAGATAAAACGTACATGTAAGTAAACATAGGCAAATGAAAACGACTTAATCTCCGGATGACGTAACCGGTTCTAAGAACCGCAAATGTCTTAACCAATATTCTTAAGAGTCTTGTTGTGACTCTTCTTTGATCTAGAGGAACAGTACCTTTTAGAAAAGATACCCTCTTTCTACCGTGTCCATTCCTATTACTTGGTGCGTTTGATAAATCGACGGCCTAGGGAAGTAAGAAGACCAAGGACTTGTACTACTAATCTCTTATTGTACCATAAACTATCATTTATAATTTGAAACCAATGATCCAGTCGAAATTGAAAGCTCAATGACTTTCTTATTTCTCCTTACAACACCAGACCAGGATTTTAAATTGTATTGGTTATAGGATCTTTGTGTCTTAATATCTCATTCTTCCGTCTAGGTTACCCAGACCGGTAAAATTTCTACTTCTTTGACTCCGAGTCCCCTTAACTCCCGAAATAGTTCCAGAGTGTCGAGAAGGACCTTAAGTTCAACCAGATCTAAGATCTTGTCACGAGAAGTTACACGACCAGAAACTTGACAAAGGTCAGACACCTCGATCCTCGAACATACTCTTATATTAAAAAAAAAAAATCTTACATTAAATTACATGACGAAAGAAGTAACTCTTTCAGAACGATATCGTTTTCGTCGACGACTTGATTTGACATCCAAATTACTACATTAGTCAAATGTAAGACCGTGGTCGAAGAGGAAGTAGAACTCAGTCCTTGTTGACTGATCGTCACCAGACATCTTATGCGGAGTCCAAGATGGACAGATCAAGGGTTCAGGGGACTGATCGTAACGAAGAAGATGACAGATCTTTAAGGATCTTCATACGATAACGAAGACGTAACAGGAAATATTAACGTCAAAACTATAGTTTTGAACTTTAAAGGATTCTGACAAATGTAGACAAAAAGTCTGACGAAATACTAAATCGTTATATAAAAACCTCAATGAACAATTACAAAGAATATCAACTAATTTACCCAGTCATATAAAGACTGTATAAACTTATAAGCCCATGGATCAATAATCAAAGTATACTATGTTAATATAGTGGTACACGAAAAACATAATATGTTAATGTTACATACGTAAGTTACTGAATGTATTCAATATTTAAAATTTCAATTTATAATTTCACAAATATTCCTATTACCGATGTTCCTTCGAAAGACGGAAAATTTAAATTAATATAATTAATTGGTAAACATCGTTGAGTGTATTTACTGTCTCTTAAAAGAAAGACGATCCAAAAACTGAACTTCCCAAGTGAATCCTTAGCTTTACATTTTTGGCTATGGCCCTTTCTCTCGACACTACAACAAGAAGACCTACTTTTAGAGAATTTCTACCAAGCTCTGTTGGGAGACATATAGGCAAGAGTAAGGTTTCGACACGACTCTCGGAGCTAGGCCTCGCTGAGGGTGAAGGAAAGATCGGTGGAGTAATATCTGATAAGAAACAATCAACCCGCTCTGCTATGGTCGTTACTCGATCATCAACCTTAATATCCATCCAGTTACTCGTACAGAATACACGTCAAGTACTAACTTCGGTCTCATTAGAAACTTCTGATATGTCTTGGACCACATCATTATCGAATAACTTACAAAAGTGTTTGAGTAAACTTTAAAATTTTTATTATCAAAAAGACAAGATCATGAAAATAAGTATAAAGAGTAAAGGTAAAAGTAATAGCTTTTATATACATAAGTCCTTAAATGAATTCTACTTCCGGACACTCCAACAATACTCCAAACCTTCTTAATTATACCATTTTTTGTGGGAATCCTGTCGGGAACCGCATAACAGACGTGGATGTCATAACGGTCGTGAGTCACAATTGATTACATCTTCATTATCGACACCATTAACACTAACAATAGACGAATATAACAATAGACGAATATAAATAATTCTCTCGAAAGAGACGATTAGAGTGGGGGACGTTGTCTAATATAGGCTTGTAAATGGACCCTGTTTTTCGAACTCTACCAACACTTTAGTTGTCCTTAAAATCCTCCTGTTCCACTCGTCCTAAAAACAAGACAAATGAGCAAATTGACAAGAGTAATAGAAGGAGTAGTCAATTGTATATTGTTACCTATGAAGTCTTTTTTAATATTTTGTATTGACCAATAGAGACTGAAATAGTAGTAAAGGTTTTACTAGTTTATTATTTTCCTTAACAAATTTACCCCTTCATACCCTAAATTTATACACAATTCTACGCCATAGACGACGTACGACTCAATACAGACTGAAAAACACTAGAGGACCTGATATCGGACGGTCCGAGGAGACAGGTACCTTAAGAGGTCCGTTCTTATGACCTCAACAGTAAAGGATGAGGTCCCCTAGAAGGGCTGGGTCCCTAACTTAGGTGGAGAGAACACGGAGGACGAAACCGTCCACCTGAGAAATGGTGACGTAGTAGACCCTTTAAGACAATTCTTTGGTCTCCAAGAGTTTTACTTTACAATTTCCTTTCTTTCCGGTCTCAAGGACTTGTCCTCCAACAGGACTAAATTACGAACTTCAGGAAATTCAAAAGAATCGTGACTCTCGTGGTCCAACGAAAGTCTGTAGAGAGTAAAGATCCGTTCTCGCAGAAAATTTTATTTTTTCAGGATGGTCCTTCCTGGACAGGGAACAGTACAGCGTGTCACTCGTGGGAAGGAAAAAAGACTCGGGCAGTATCACCCACACAAATGTCCTGTACCGTAAAATACAAGCAAATGTACTTTCTTGTATCGACAGCTTCAGTCACCAGACCAGTCAATACATTGTCGAAGGAAAAAAAGAGAAATGGGAAAACATTAGGATCCATTTTACGGCTGACACCAGAGAGGTCTCAACATGTCCTGATCTAAGACACTTCGGTACCTGTTTATAAAGGACTACCACGGTCTGGTAACCTGTCCGAACCCAGACTTGACGACTTTACTTCGTGTATGAGACTTTACCTGGTCCTCCTTTTCCCCGAACCTTGGTTTCCTGGTGTTCAGTCGATGTACAAGACAAAGAAACAGTGTAAGTGGTGTCACACGTCTCCGGAAAGTCAAGACTCCAACCCATCCGGTAGACATCGACTTCCCAACTTTGAGGTACCTAAACGTGAAACCAAAAACTACGGATGTTCAATCGATTGGCACCCGACCCCTTTAACGTGTTCATAAAACAAGTGTATTCGACTTTAGATCTAAGTAAAGTTTCCAGACTCTTGTCTACATACCAACCTCTACTCTAACCAACTTGTTACCCAACAGTACAAACGACTGTTAGGGGAATTCGTTTGTCACAGAGTATCTAACACTGAGAGGACCGGAGTGTAACCTATGTAAGAAATAGACCTTTCCTAACCATCTCGACCACTTAAAAAGAACACGAAGAATACATTGTTAAATTACAAACGGACAATAGTCTTAAAGACTTTGAAATTTTGTTAAGACTTAATAAGACAGTTCCCGGGCAATTTCTCTACCTACGTTCGACAAGAACAAGACGACTCCTGAAACTGATTTTAACCCTTAGGACAGTACAAGACATAGAACAGGACAAAAGTTCATACAAACTATAAAAAGTTCAAGATAGTGAAGAACAGACACCCACTGTCCTCCGGTGTCGGTAATTGAAGTCCGGAAAAAGACCTCGACAAAAAATTCGGACAAATGTTGAAAACACGTTCATTATGCGTCTTGACGTGAACAGACGTGTACGAGTATCAAATCCAAAAAGAGGATGAAAGTCCCTCTATAATGATTTACTCAGATTTTACTGATTTAGGGGTTTCCCTATCAATAATTACCTTCTAATAAAAATTAGATTTTTCTTTTCAATCCGGACTAGGTTCTTTAACCCACTCCCCTCGTGAGAGGACAAGAAACATCTCCATTTCCTGGACATCACATAATGTCATATGATATCCATATTGATCACTAAATACATCGTAGATATTTTAATGCTACAAAGGGTATACCTGTAGCAACAGGAGATTGAAAGACATACTTAAAGATCCGGTCAAGACTGACAACTCCTTACATTTCTTTATTCCATAAGAATCATTCTTTGAGGAACAAATTATCAAAAACAAACAGATTTTTCACTAGTCTTCATGATTTGATACCGATTGTTGTGTTGGGGTCTATGAAAGAGAGCCGAAGAAGGGTATTATTCCGGTTAAACCCCTAAATATTGTAAAATTCCAAAGGTGAGGAAGTCCGAAGGGTATCATCGTACAAAGAAAACGTAGAAGGTGTATTATTCTTTTTTAGACCTATGTAAGGTCAATGTCTCTGAATCCTTGTAAAACCTTTCAAATGAACTCTTTTACTTTCGTAATCAAGCCACAAACCACGAATAATCTCTGTACCAAACGTGATCTTTGTTCGACTGGTTCCTGGAGACTGACTAGACTACTGTTCGAAAAAAAAAAGTTTGTATACCACACGGAAAACTTGTTATGTTTCGGGACTACAACCAAAACTACAGTTTTTGGTCAGTTCCTGACCTTCTACACCTCTATAAGTGAGGAAAGCACAGGTCCTTGTTACCTATGACGTGGAGTAAAGATCACATTTGTACAGAACGGCAGAGACAAATAAAAAAACACAGTCCTATGAATCCCAACAAATGGGATAGGTAACGAGTGTGGAGATCAGTCCTTGTGAAGGTCCTCGTCCACAGAAGGGGGTCTACGTTAGTCTAACAAAGAGACAAAACCAGGGTTATGGTATATATGTCGAACTTACGAGGTAACCTTATCCAGAACTGTTATTACACAGAAGAACTAAAACCAAAGGAACGGGTACTGAACTTCTTGGTTAATAATAATAATAAAAAAATTCATGACGACAACGAATCCATAAAAATACCGATTTTTTAAGGTTACATTACATTAGACTTCGTTATGAACAAAGGAACGTTCCCACTAGACAGGTAAATTTTGATAGAATTACTTCCCTTTTATATTTTGAATTAAACAGTACTCACCATATTGACATATGGACCGGAGGACGACGAGAATAAATCCGGTGATGGTCTATATATTCCGAAAAGTTTATGACATATGAGTCACAATCCGAGACTCACTGACAAATGGAGACAACTTAAGGGGTGACTCCGGACCTCTTGGAACTACGACTTTTTAATTCTTACTCCTTCTTTAGAATTATGAAAGGAGACATCGTATTTTTTGTGTAAGACTCTTATCAACTATCATCGTGTTCTTTCGATACATTTGTACAACGTAACATACTTTTAGAACAGATGTCTATATTTGACAAAATTACGGTAGTCTTGATTTTTATATTTCCTAAAGGAGAAGGAAAAAAAGAAAAAATGGGTTCGGACTCTTTTTGTTCTCCTTATTTGACAACGTTCGGGAAAACATCAGATAACTTACAAAATTTAAATATCTATGAGTTTAAAAGTATGTCTTACAAGATGAATATTAACAAGGGAACTAAGTCGTTCACTCACCAAAAGATCGAAACCGAAAATAAACCATAACATTTATCATCCCAACATAACCAAAAACACCGCAATCAAAGAGGAACCGAAAAATGGGTAATTACCACCTGAATATATTTTGACGACTCCTTTCAATAGATGGATGTCTTTCAAACGAAATCGATCGTCTCATGTTTGGGAACACTTACTCGGACCACTATTTTGTCTGATCCGGTAAGTAATAAGGAGTTCACAATTGTATGACTGAATTCGTCATAAGTTTGGTAGATCACGTTACGGAAAAAACAAACAAAAACATTGTACCCACGTCAACATAATATCTTTTTATTTTTAATGTTAGTACTCGTCAAAATAATTACGACGACACGACCAAAACATTTTCTTTTTACATGTAATACAGAAACTGTCCAAATTAAAATTACTCTTTACTGTAACATTTAGTCTTATCGGAGAAAATTAAATTATACTTTTTAGGTCAATTGTTATAACTTTTATGAATCACATAATATAACATATATAAAGAGATGAAACCAAGGCCGACAAAATATACTAACTGTACAATAAATTCTCTATTTTGACGGAACTGGAAAACCTTTGAATTGTGACATTTTTCTCCTGAATGTTATTTGACTCTTAGTTAAAGTGAAACAAAACTTAGACGAACTCTTTTAATTGTTTTCCTCTACCCTCAACCACGCATTCGGATCGGGCCCGGGTCGACACAACGGGAGACAAGTAAGACAGGAGGAAGATAACCCTCTTAGCTTCGGAAAGAGATTATTCATTGGGAAGAGATATCTAGATTCTTTCCGCCCACGATTTAGGAACCCAAGTGTAGTGGGTCATCCCCGGACCGGAAAAGACAAGTAGAGGAAAAGGAGTCAAGAAGACACAAAGTAATCCCGCGAGTTCTTTCAAGTCGGGAACGGGTCACCCTTTGCCGACTCAGGTGGAGTTCCTGTCCGAGATAATAATCAACGAGGGTGAGAAGTGTCCCAGGGACTTCTCCTATGTTGTTTGACGTAGGACGTCGACATTCGTGCCGTTGAGGGTGGGTGGTGCCGACCCTGAGTGCAGTGTTGTCACTCTCGGGGACCTGTCTCATCCACCGAGGACGGGGGTCCCTGCGGGCCCGCCGGACGCGGACGAAGGGGTTTGGGGGTTGACACCGTCCTTTTGGCAAACAAAGTAACCTAAAAAAAGGGGTAACAAAAAGATAAGAGATAAAACAAACAGAGACGAGATTAGAAATAATAAAGTAAGGCAGACGAGTGAAACGTAAAACAAACAAGAGGAAAAAGTCTAAGGAATTCCATATTTCAATCCAATAACTAAACTCTAGAAAAAATTACTCGTATAAATATGTAGAAACTCGAAGGGAGAGTTAAGAAGAAAGTGGTGGAGGACATTTAAACTATGCAACACAAATGTAAAAGTGAATAGAGCTCCAAAAAAATTAGAGAACACTAAAGAAGAAACTAGAAAGTCAACAAGTTATAAAACAAATTAAAAATGTAAAAACACTGTAAAGGTCAAAAGGATGACAATGACTAAACAGTAAAGTAAGGTAACACCAACCATTTCTATGAACCATACTAAAGTAAGAACAATTGTTAAATACGGAGGAGGGGGGTTTAAAAACAAGATCTCGTACGTAAGACTACAGAATCCGGTTTCGTTTTCTCTTCTTTCCACTCCGTCTCTAGATTCACAAAAACTTTGACTATCTGTACTCATTTTATGTACTCCTTTAGTGTTCAACGACTAGATCCTTAAAAAAGACTACAGAAGTGGATAACTTTCAAATCAAAAAAAATTAATTTTTAAAAAAATTCAAATATAGAAAAGGACTGAACAATTTAACTTTTATTTTAGATACTTTTCTAGTAAAATGACGTCAGTCACAGGAAATTGCGTAGAAACCTCAGTCAATAGAACTTAAACCGACACTAACCACCACCAAATGACTAATAATGAAATTGTAAAAAGTTTAAACGGTGTAATACACACCGTCTCACCTTTTGAAAAAATTAACATATTTAAGAGTGGAAATCCTGTAACAAACACGAATACACCGCAAATCGTACCATGGCACTTTTGACGGGAGGGAGTATAGGAACCACCTTCTTCTATAAAAGTCCCTCTAACGATAACAGTTCTTACTTGGTTTTACTCCAATGTCACCACTCGTCACTGGTCATCTCCCGAGACTTCATGAACTAGGATTTTAAAGGTTTAGATGATCCTCTCGTCAAACTTCGGGAATCTCCCTGGTCACCCTGATCCCCTTGGGTTCAGGGGGTTTAGAAACGGTCTCAGGATTCACAGAAGATTCAATGAGAAAATGTTCTCACACATGTAGAGTCTTATATATCAAAAGTAAACCTCCAAATTCTACCTTTATCGTCATAAAAAATTACTCACATTGAGAAAAAATGTTTACTCCCATTGTGATTTTCGAAAAGTAAACTTTCTCGCGTACGAACTACGTAAAAGACAAGTATTGTAGTGACTTTATCATCACAGTTCCGACATGTTTATTCACTGACAGTCTTTTCCCTGTAATCCTGAGTTATTTCGTACCCAAACTTAATTATTACTACAAAGATGTAACAAAATAACACTGTCAACGTGAAATTATTTACATTCTATAGTCAGCGTCCTCTTTGCCACGCCCTGTAGACCTCTGGCAGATATGACCGAAACAATAAGGCTGTTTGTTTTGTTGTTTTTGTTCACTCAAGAATATGTCACCTATCCTTATCCGGATGAAATCTCCACAACCAAAATCACTCTAATTCAATCTCCCAGAAAAAACAGGAATCATCGGACAACTTTATAAAAAAGAAAGGGACAAAGCTTTTGGTCGACGAGATATACTTCATCGATTCGGTCACTTTACTTCTATGATCAACCCAAGGTGTCTGCACCTATACCTACCAGTCGACGTTTCCTGACCTCGTTGACACCGAAAACTACAGACACCAACCGGACCTTGGTAAAGGAGTTTCTATTACTCCCTGTCGACCTGTCGACACAGGGACAGGAACCATCAGAAGCACATAGTCATAGGACTCCCTATGACTAGTCTAGTCATAGGACTCCCTATGGGTAGGGGGCGTCTAGAGACCCAGAGAGAGAGAGAGAGACACGTCGAGGGAGGAGAGGTCATAAGACTGGAGTCTTGATTCCCAGAACCAGAGGACCCTAAGAGTCGATAGAGGAATGGGGTTCCCTGTCTAGTCCCAGGAAGGTCTGCATTGACTTCTGTGAGTCCTGAACAAAGGAGAGGTCCTAAGGACAGGAACTAACCGGCTATAGATGGGGACAGAACTTTTAACGATAAAATATATAAAACGGACCAAAAGAACTAACAAAGTCTGTCCTCCCACTAAGACCAGGGATAATAGAGTGGAACCGGTCTTCGTCTTCCGGTTCAGTCTACTATAAAGTATCTCATATAGACTTGCGGCACAACCTAATAACAATGTCACAAAAGAGGTAGATCCCCGATGACGACACGTACGAGTCAACACAGGGTGAGAAACCTGACATCGGACGGTCAAGGAGACAAGTACCCCCAAACCCCCGACGTTATGACCTCACCTAACGATAAAGGAGGAGGTCCCCTAGAAGGATATACATTGACAATATTTTTACTAAAAATTTTTCTAAATCAGAGGATCAACTTTAGGACAATAGACTTCGTCACTCTTATCTACTATCATATGGTCCTTCTCTTAAAAAATTAATCAAGTCATACGTTTTTATACGGAACTTGATGGGGGCCTCCCATCACTGGGATAGGTGTCTATGTGTAATATAGGACCTGTCCCGCATGAGACCCCTCCATATTTGGGATTTGGTCTGAGGACTACCACGGTGGTAGAAACGGAAAATCGAAGAGTAAGACTTTCATGACAACTTGTGGTTCTAATAAGTTCTTACAATCCTATATTAATTAGAGAGAAAACACATAACCATCGTCTTGAACCGCCTCTTCCGTTACCGTAGGGTGAGGTTATGAGAACGGACCTTTGAGGGTACCTGCCTCCTTGGACCATCCGACGTCAGGTACCCCAACGACTCAGTCTGTGCTGACTCGCTGAAGTGAAAGTGAAAAGTGAAAGTAGGTAACCTCTTCCTTTACCGTCGGGTGAGGTCACAAGAACGGACCTCTTAGGGTCCCTACCGCCTCGGGTCACCCGACGGCAGACACCCCAGTGTGTCTCAACCTGTGCTGACTTCGCTGAATCGTCGTCGTCGTCTTGAACCATCCACGAAGATCTAAAAAGGTGTATCTTAAACTACCGGTAAAGACGATGATTGAACGGCGAAATAGTCCTTTTTGGGTAGATAGACCGTCGAGGTAAGGGGACGTGAGACTGCCAGTGGTAGGAGAGGTCATTGTCGTGAACTTCCCGGTTTACCGTCGTGCCATAGTGATTTCTTGAATGACAATTCTCACCGCGTCGAGTTCAATGACGGTCTTCACGTGTGGAGATCTGAGGAAGATCTTTACTAAGAAAATCAGTGTAGAGAAAACTGACCAGAGGAGAGAGAACGTGTCCCAAGGACCACAAAGAATTAGACACCAGTAGAGATTTACGGGTCTCCACCTTTATTGTTCCTAATAGGAATGAAGGTCTCCTAACGAAAAAGGAAGGCAGGTGACCACCCCCACACGCACGAGTCAACACAGGACGAAACACTGGGGTACCTGACTTCGGACGGTCCAAGGAGACAAGTTCCTTAGAAGGTCCGTTTTTATGACCTCACCCAACGGTAAAGGAAGAGGTCCCCTAGAAGGGTTGTGTCCCTAGTTTGGACGTAGCGGACGTAACCGTCCACCTGAGATGGTGCTCGTGGACCCTTCGGGAGACAGGTAACCTGCACTTATATTAATAGTCACCAGGACTTCTTTGACCTACTCTACTGGCTCTTTAGGTTCGAGAAACCAATACTACCTTCCATCTGTGAGCGACGGAAGTAGGTTCGACCCTTCGACGACAACCCTTACGAGTCCGACCGAACGATGTCCTTACCCTGAAAACAGACGATGAAAAGTAGTCACACCACACACGATAAGAGGTATGATATCGTCGTTGTGAAATAGTACATAGGACCACCATTATTCGGTAGTTTACTTATCTCCCAAAAGGACCTTACTTAGTTGGATACCAATAAACGAAGTCCAATAAAACCAAAGGTTCAGAATAAACTAAAACGTTGTAAAAGGGTTTAACGAGACACACACACACCCATAAGTCCAAGTGACCCTTTTAATAGTTGTCGACCCACTAAGATTTTGTGAAAGAGAAAACAAAAACGAAAATTGGTTCAAATTAATTGGTCTCTTTTGGATATAACAACAAATCAGAGAATTCAGTACAGACTGAGAAACTTTGGGACACCTCCAAACTTTGGGGACGGTCCGAGGAGACAGGGTACTCTAAAAAGGAGGTCGGGTCGCAAAGAGTACTACTTGAGACGTATCTTCAATTTATTCGTCCCACTGTTATATGTCGGAAAAGGATAAACCTTGGTAGACAACAAGGTACAGGTCAAGATTCACAACGAAGGACTGGACGTATATCCAAAGAGTTCTCCGTCCAGTCCACCAGACCATAAGGGTAGAGAAAGTCTTAAAAGGTGTCAAATAACACTAGATGTGTTTCCGAAACCGTATCAGTTATTTCGTCTTTATCTGCAAAAAGACCTTGAGATAACGAAAAAGCTACTAGGTCGCCTACAACCGTTAAACTAGAGACCAAGGAGACGGAAAAGAGTTTGGTCGAACTTGTAGACCTTTAAGTGTCAAGTGCATAACGACTTCGGACCGAACCTCTTAAAACTCGTAATGAAATGATCGATTAAACTTTTTGACGTTTGATTTTCAACAACAAGGTCTTGTTGTAAATGTACATATACTTACTTCTCAAATAACAAAAGTCCCGTCGTTATTTTATGGTAAAAATCTTATTCCACTTGGGTCTTAGGTACTTGTACAATCTAAATGTTGAGTACACTGTAAAGTACCGAGGAGTCTCATGAGTCATAATGACATAGTAGATAAATGTAAATATATTATAAAATCCAGATACACACTTGATCTACTTAAGAAAAGAGTTAAACAGACATAAGGACAGTCGGAGTAGGACTTTCCTTCTCACAGAAGGGGAGAGATTCTATTAGAGGAGAGAGGAGAACATAAGAAAAGTTCAATCAAAAATGACTTCTTATCAACACAATCAAAGATGATACGTCGTCTTACTTTGTCAGTATGTACGTGTGCATAAGGGAGGGAAAACCTGAAGGAAGGGTAAGTCCAGTGGTGTCTCGTAATTCGTCTCAAGGACCACGACATGTTATACAAGAGTAATCGGTAGACAAAAATACCCAGTCGTCATATATACGCAGTCAGGGTCCGAAGGTCAAGGAGAGTGGGAGAGAGAATAAGAACTAGGAAATGAGAGGGTAGAGGACGACTCAGAAAGAGGTTTTCATCGGAAATAAAAAGGACATGGAAATTGATGAAGACGACATAAATGAGAAAGGAAAGTCATACGACGAAACAACTTCAAGGTCAGTGCGTCAGAAGAGAGAGTTGGGAGGGATCACGGTACTAGGAGAGGAAAAAGAAGGAAGACAATGTCTTAAACTCTTCCGTGTACGACGTAAGCAACAAGGGAGTAGGAGTGGAGTGGAGTAGGAGATGTCAGATGAAAGACACGTGCGACTAACGAGGAAACTTCCAATGAAAAGCTAAATCGTACGAAAACTTTAATTTACCGAATTGATGTACAACTAATGATAAATCTTAACTTTTCTGTAGATAAAAAATTACCTTAGGTCCGTTATGGAAGTGAATAAGTTAGTTGTTTATATAGACCTTGATCCAGAACTGATCCAGGACGACGACGTCTTCACTTTCTGTAATGAGGGTCGAAGTTCCTCGAACGTCGAGTCACCACCGTTACCTAATCTTTTGTTGGTATTATACACTTACAGAACAGTGAACACAATCAGTGAGTCAGCACAGGCTGAGAAACGCTGCGATACCTGACATCGGTTGTCCGAAGAGACAGGCATCCTAAGAGGTCCGTTCTTATGACCTCACCCAACGGTAGGGGAGGAGGTCCCCTAGAAGGGTTAGGTCCCTAGTTTGGGTGGACAGAATCCAGAGGACGTGACCGTCCGCCCAAGAAATGGTGGTCACGGTCGACCCTTCTGGTTCTATCCTTTTTTCTGACAATTTGTAGGTAAAACAACTATCTCCATTTGTAAGAGACTAACTGATACAAATAAGACAATCGTCGTACTAGTTAAACCACTAACCTTCTTACACCAAAGTCACTTAAATCTTTCTAAACAAAAAGTGAAAAATTTAACTCTTAATCAATGTTTTAACAAAATAAGTAAAAATTCTACATTGGAACTACGTCAGAAGAAACATTTCACTATATAGGGACGACACTATTAGTTCTCTCAAATTTATTTCGTGGATTAAAATTTCGTAAAGAGTAAATTGCACGACTTATCGACTCCCTCTTGAGTTTTGAGGACGCTCTGTTAATCTACTTTAGGGTGGATTTTTGTTTAATAATTATCAAAGAACGATCCGAAGAGAACACCGAGTCGCATTTCTTAGACGGACGTTAAACCTCTGGACCCAAGCTAGGGACCCAACCCTTCTAAGGGGGCCTCTTCCCTTTCCAATGGGTGAGGTCATGAGACCGGACCTCTTAAGGTACCTGACATATCAGGTAACCAACGTGTCTCAACCTGTAATGGTCTCGTTGAAAGTGAAAGAAAGGGATTCTTCCATCTCTGAAGAAAGAAAACACAGGAGGTATTGTTAAGAAACGTATTGAATTGATACTCTGTTCCGGTACCGTGAGATCCCTGTTTGACGATGATGAAAATCGGTATCAACTTCTTTGACTTCTTCAAAGAACAGTACACTGAACTAAAAGTACTGGGAATGACTAACTAGGTTAGAAAAAGATACGGGTTTCGTTGAGAGGCTTATCCACCCTTCGTCTCGGGTGGTCGGTTACTCCACTAGACCAAGCTTCTGAGTCAGGTTATCCTGAGTCGACGTACAACGACGACGACAATTCAACGAAGTCAGCACAGACTGAGACACACTGTGGTATCTACCGTCGGGTGGTCCGAGGGGACAGGGACCCTAAGAGGTCCGTTCTTATGACCTCACCCAACGGTAAAAGAAGAGGTCACGTACTTTCACTTTTCACTTTCACTTCAACGAGTCAGCACAGGCTGAGAATCGCTGGGGTACCTGATGTCGGGTGGTCCGAGGAGGTAGGTACCCTAAACCTACCACGGTTTACACACACACGTACACGCGTGTGACTCTGTTGTCTCCCTCTTTGACTCTCCCTTCGACCCAGGACTCGTACCAAATCTTCGATCCTGAGACACACACACACACACACACACACACACACACACGTACCAAATCTTCGATCCTGACACACACACACACACACACACACACACACATACACACACACACACACACACGTACCAAATCTTCGGTCCTGAGACACACACACACACACACACACACACACACACACACGTACCCAATCTTCGATCCTGAGACACACACACACACATACGTACCAAATCTTCGATCCTGAGACACACACACATACGTACCAAATCTTCGATCCTGAGACACACACACACACACACACACACACACACATACACACACAAAAGGTCGAGAGGTACTTCGATCCTGAGACACACACACACACACACACACACACACACACANACCCAACGGTAAAAGAAGAGGTCACGTACTTTCACTTTTCACTTTCACTTCAACGAGTCAGCACAGGCTGAGAATCGCTGGGGTACCTGATGTCGGGTGGTCCGAGGAGGTAGGTACCCTAAACCTACCACGGTTTACACACACACGTACACGCGTGTGACTCTGTTGTCTCCCTCTTTGACTCTCCCTTCGACCCAGGACTCGTACCAAACACACACACACACACACACACACACACACACACGTACCCAATCTTCGATCCTGAGACACACACACACACATACGTACCAAATCTTCGATCCTGAGAGACACACACACACACACACATACACACACAAAAGGTCGAGAGGTACTTCGATCCTGAGACACACACACACACACACACACACACACACACAAAAGGTCGAGAGGTCTTCGGGTTATCACAAGTCCCGAAAAAAGGAGGTGTATATATTGTTTTCACTGGACCTCCATCGGGTAAGGTATGTCTCGGACCCTCTCAGATTGTCCTATAAATCCACAATTATTAAGATTTTTTCCTTAATAATTACAGGGTAACGGTATAGTGTGTAACATCGTCGTACGGTTTAAGTGGTACAACAAATTACAAAAAGTCAGTCATTACGAACGTAAAAACGGTTTTATTATGTGGTAATGGACCATAAAGAACTTTATGATACGATAAATTACATTTACTCGTGAGATTTTTTCATAATGTTTCTTTTGGTTGGTCCGTTCGAACCCTTCTTTAAAATAATAGGAATAATAAAATCTGTTCAAAAATGAATTTAGGTTTGTGGACGGTAACGTGAAATTGTATCAAACATGTATGTTTATTTTAATCTTGACCGTTTATACACTAAAAGTAGTCTATCCGAAACAAGCTAACCTCTGATTTAGAAAAACATTTTGAACAGGAACAAACTTCAACTTTAAAGTACAGACAAATAACACACAAGGGGATTCCCATAAGGATAACAGCCGATCTTTCCATAGAAACTCTTCAGGCCAGGAGGGAATGGCAAGACATACTTAAAGTGATGAAAGACAATAACCTACAGCCCAGATTACTGTACCCAGCAAGGATCTCATTCAAATACGAAGGAGAAATCAAAAGCTTTACAGACAAGCAAAAGCTGAGAGAATTCAGCACCACCAAACCAGCTCTCCAACAAATTCTAGAGGATATCCTCTAGACAGGAAACACGAAAAGGGTGTATAAACCCGAACCCAAAACAATAAAGTAAATGGTAACGGGATCATACTTATCAATAATCACCTTAAACGTAAATGGGTTGAACGCCCCAACCAAAAGACAAAGACTGGCCGAATGGATACAAAAACAAGACCCCTCTATATGCTGCTTACAAGAGACCCACCTCAAAACAAGGGACACATACAGACTGAAAGTGAAGGGCTGGAAAAAGATATACCACGCAAACAGAGACCAAAAGAAAGCAGGAGTGGCAATACTCATATCCGATAAAATAGACTTTAAAACAAAGGCTGTGAAAAGAGACAAAGAAGGCCACTACATAATGATCAAAGGAACAATCCAAGAAGAAGATATAACAATTATAAATATATATGCACCCAATATAGGAGCACCGCAATATGTAAGAGAAACGCTAACAAGTATGAAAGGGGAAATCAACAATAACACAATAATAGTGGGAGACTTTAATACCCCACTCACACCTATGGACAGATCAACCAAACAGAAAATTAACAAAGAAACGCAAACTTTAAATGATACATTAGATCAGTTAGACCTAATTGATATCTATAGGACATTTCACCCCAAAACAATGAATTTCACCTTTTTTTCAAGTGCTTATGGAACCTTCTTCAGGATAGATCACATCCTGGGCCATAAATCTAAACCATCAAGAAATGACCCTTGGTTCTCTATCTATTTCTTCGACAAGAAGATCCTGGTAGTTTTGGAATTATTTAGCGGGACCCCAAGAAGCACGACATCACGTGAAGTGTCCGTCGTTGTATCCGTGTGAGACCCTTCTTCAGTAGCGCCATGAGACGATTTTTGGAGTCTTTCTCTAGTTTCACAAAGTCATTTCGGAAGTCCAAGAAGAGTCTTTTCCTGTAGAAAGGTTCCTAAAGTCCTTCAAAGTGTTTGTTTGCGTCGTTCACAACGTGGGGTATTTACATTCTCCCACCTCCACCAACCAGTGGACCTCCTATTGATAGTCCATGTTCAAAGGTCCTCTCCTGGAGTAAATAAAGAAACCAAGAAGACGGAAGTTTCGGTCGTTTGTGACGTGAGGGAAGGAACGATCCCCAGTCTCCTTGTCCGCTCCTACTAGACGATACTTGTCTACAGAAGAGAAGGTCCATGTCCTTGTCGAACCCGTACGATCGCCTGTACAGGACGACGGCCGCGAACCCGACTCCACTCCGCGACGAGAACCTGTCGGGCAGTGTTAACCGTCTCACCGCACACCTGGCGGAGTCTCTGACATTCCGAAGGCCGAGCCGAAACGCAGAAAACCCTCACCAACCAAACGGACTCCAACCAACTGAGAGACACCTGACACCACACCTACCTAAGTTGTTTTCACCTGAACCTCTCTCGAGGAGGACCAAGGATAATAACAAACACCATGAAAGGCATTAGACTTCTTTGTTAAACCTGTTTCAGTGGAAAAATATGACTTGAACAAGCATACCTATCTCGTTTTGGTTACCCTCTCACATTAGTTTCCAATAAGAATTAGGTGGGTGGTAGAGGAATGTTTCCAGTTGCAAGAAAAGACGACCCTTACTTACGACGTGTAAGTACAACCGCACACCGTATCGTACTATCACTGCTCCGGAGAGTAACCGACTTTTCCGACGCAACTATCGTTTTACGAAGTGTATTCTAAGGTTTTATCAATACTACAACCAGACCGTGCCTTGAAAGTGATTGGCAAAGGAGGACAACTATATCATTGTTAGTAGGAGTTCGAAGAAGAAGTCTTGAAGTCCCTAAAGATATCAATGACAAGAAAGAAGGTAAAGGAAAAAACGCACGTCGGGACCAGAAAGGAAGTGAAGGCTGAAAGAAGTTATAGAAAAAGAAGGGAATAAGAAGACAGGAAAAGAAGTGACAGTCTCCTTGACAAATAATTCAAAAGAAGCAAAAGTAGAAAGAGCAGTCGTCCCTCCGAAAAATTCTGTCTCAGGTGGGGTCCGTTGGACGGCGCGAAGGAGAAAGAAGGACACGAAGAGTCCGCTCGATGTCGGAAACCCCGGTTAAAGGCGACATTAGAGGCTAAAAGTAGCCGCAGTGCCTGTACTAGGAGACGACGAGTAGATAGGCTTGAAGACAAGGCTGGTAATTTTACCTAGTCTATAAGGCCCTAGAAAGACGGAAAAAGCAGAAAGGGTTGTTTTTGTAGCTGTTAAAACCGTAGCATCTCGTGAGCGCGGAACCACCCCAGTTCGAGCTTCGTGCCGCGAAAGAGGGGACTCGTCCGCGCTCTCCCGGCAGCGGCGCGAGGGAGCGAGAAGAGAAACACCGACGCCCGCCTCGCACGGGCCACCCCCTCCCCTCCAGGTCCCTCTGTAAAAGATTACAAATATAGATCTCTTACCTCTTCAATGATTTACATTGAAACTGTCTGAATATTAAGACACGATCATTTGTTTAACCTTTACTTACATTTTAACAAAAGGTCTTTTTTTTTCAAAACACATTGTTGTCGTTGTTTTTAAGTACAAATTGAGCACTGTCGATTGGTCTACCCGTACAAAGTAAGAAAGTCTTTGACCAGAACTCTATTCTTAAACCAAAAATATTTCCGAGATCATTTTACAAAATCATTATTAGTATGTAGGAGGTAAATATACTTCAGTTATGGTATTTGTTAACTAAACTACATAATTTATAATTTTATAAAATTATTTTGTTCTTTGTGCTTACTACAATTTTAGTGACTATTTTTATAAATGTTTTTATATCAAAAGTGTTATTACTTATTAATCAAAATTTTTCTACAAAGTAAAAATGGAAGGATTCGATTTGAACCCCATTTTATAAAGAAAAAATAAAGGAAAAAAAAAAACACACACACAAGTTCTCTACGGAACTATAGTACTTTACGGTCCAAACCACTCCTTCTCCCCTGTATTGTGACTCATAGTTAAAGTCGAGGGTGTTGAGTAATCGAGACACTGAGACCCGTTCAGTGAATGGGATGTACGTCGGAACATCCCAATGAGCGAATATTTTGACCCCACTATTATCGATGGAATAATTGATTTATGTATCTACACCTTAACGATCCAGGATACTATTCGTATACAAATTCTACTATTCTTTAACGGTTTAATAAAAGGTTTTATCAAAAATGACATGGATTAAAAATTTCCTTCTTTTCTGACGGAGAAACTTAAGATATATAGGTGATCGAATCTCTTAGTTTATTGAAAAGGTAGTTATGTCCTTGACAGGTCCATCACGTGCCTCTCATACTTACCTCGTCTATATGTCCTTTGGACCGAACCTTTTAACGGGTAAGGTAGAGTGACGACTCAGACTAGAGGACATGGGGAGTTTTTGTGTCTGAAGAAGTCCGAAATCCGGGAAAAGACGAGATCAATATCTTGGTATCCATCTTCGTCCTACTCGAATTTGATAAAGTTCCTTTGAAACTATAATGAGACATGAATACCTACAGACCAACCGGTATGTCCAGTGGATCGACGGTTGAGTTGGACCCCAAATAGTCAAGTCGTAACTGGTCACCTACGGTAATAAGAGACTCCAAGTAAAACACGACAATCACCGGGGACTCAGTATTTCGACTCGGAAGTTGTAACTAAGGTAAGGTTCAAGGAACGAGACGGAAGGGTAATTATAGGGGTACCCTCTAGACTACAAGGAGAATAGTAATAATAATCAGATCAGACGGATTTTTGACATGGACTCGTGATTGCAAGTGAGAAGGACAAAGTGGAATTACCCGTCTTGACCCTGACTGGGGTTAGGAGTCAAAGACACGGTTCTGAAAGATGTCAGTTTGACAATACAAGAGATCTTTAAGTAGTCACTCTTTGATGGGGTTCCCTTCATCAATCTCCAACATTCCACAATTTATAAAAACAAAGAAAAATTCACATTGAGTTTATATTTCGTTCCCGCTAAAAGGAAAATAATAAACAGGACGTATATGGTTAACTAAGAATTTGAAACCCGTCTTTAAAAAATTTCTAGTACCTATACTTTATTCCCACATAGACACAACTAAGTTTTGGAATCCTCAAGGGATCCACTTTAGACTTTGACCGAGGACCTGTACCTCCCACTCTCTGGTTTCTCTCCGTCTGGTGAGGTTTAACCATCTTCTGGTCAAATTAATCGTATCCTGGAAGGTTTACTTCGAACTGAACCCACTGGTATCCTCCATTAGAGACGTAAACGGACGACGACGACGACGACGATTCAACGAAGTCAGCACAGGCTGAGACACACTGGATCATAGAATTTTTAACTATATCTCCTTGAAGGGACCACCAGGTCACCAATTCTGAGACACGAAGGTCACGTCCCTCGTACCCAAGGTAGGGACCAGTTTCTTGATTCTAGGGTACACGATATCCCGTACTGGTTTTTTTTAAAATTTAATTTTTTTTATATCTCCGGAATCAACCCAAATCACAGGTCTACCAGAGTTGTCAGGTAACTAGAGAGTTTAAACACAGGAACTTTTACCGAGATCGATACCTTTGTCACTCGTCTTACATGTAAGGTTCCGACCCCTCCTCCACCCCTCGAAGACTAACAGGTCTGTGTCGAATACATTCACCATCAGTACAGGAGAACTACCGAAGAAGGTTGTCAGGTCATGGAGACGGATTACCGGACGTACATCGATGTTTCTTCTCTAAATGTTCCCCTCACCATATATGTGGTTCCTCTTTATTATTGTAACAGTACCTGGGATTTCGGGAAATCTTCTACTTTCCTTAAGGACTTTAAAGGACCATCTTAACATATTTACAACTTTATTCTAAGAACACTTTGAGTATGTTGTAAGTTACTGTTGAGATTTCTACGAGATTTCGACCTAAAAAAAGATCAATATAACACGTCGTATTTTTTTACACCAACAAAAATCGGAGATAGATTTAAAGAAGACCGGATAATTGTTAGGGTCCTTTTCTTAGATCTTTACATCGTAAGCTAACTCCATTACTTACTCCTTGTAGCCAACGATTCTCGACTTGTATTTCAAACCTATACTCCCTACCACCATTATTGGGTGTTCCTTTTCCCAAATGATAGTTAAAGGACTCTGAATCCCCTAATAGGGACTGTTATGAGGATCTTGTATTTATTTTTGGAAACGAAATTTTATAATCTATTTAACATAAAAATGAACAGAAGGACGTTCAATGTGGACAATGGACTATCACTGTTATTATGAAAACAAATCACGGAAAGAAATTTTTTTTGTGTCTCTTTACTAGACAAGGTACTTTGACAGGAAATTAACATGTGTAATAAAAAACTTACCCGACAATTCATTTCCTGTACTCGTCCAGTAAATTTTTTGTTCGTCATTTTCACCAATTATTTGTACAATTTTTACAAGGGAGCAATTATAAGTTTCTTTACGTTCAATTTTATTACCTTATGTTAAAACGACGAGTTTACCCATGAAAATTTTAATAACGAATTTAAAATACCTATCCCAACGTTTAGTGTAAAGACCTCCCGTTAACTACGTATATTATCTTTGATATTTTGATAAAAATTTATAAGAATACAAGACACTGTCGTAAAGGTGAACCTCTGAAACGATGTAATTTCGAGACACTAGTGACTTTCTTTGGGACTACTTCAGATACCCGTAGTGTCTCACATTTCTGACCCTTTGTGACGTTAAGAGAGGACCCGACATCAGAAAAACCGTCACCAAGTAAAAGACAGTTGGTGTATAACGGTTAGTTAGAGGATCCAGTCTAAATAAACATCCTAAGACCTAAACTTTCCCTTAGACCGAAAGACGGAACTACACTAAAGAGGATTGAAGTATCATTTTCTAGCTACTTCTGGATCTGGGTCTTCTATTTTCTTTGTTTGCACTGTCTATTGTACTTCCACTTTCAGCGAGTCAACACAGACTGAGACTCGCTGGGGTACTACATGTCAGGTACCTTGGAAGGTCCAGTCTTATGACTTCACCCATCGGAAAGGGAAGAGGTCCCCTAGAAGGGTTGGGTCCCTAGTTTGGGTTCAGAGGACCGTCCGATGTCGGTACCCTAGTGTCTCAGTATGTGCTGACTCGTTGAGTGTTAAAGTGAAACGAAAGAAAATAGAAACGAAAGTATGGGTCTACTGTGTCTACCAACATCTACGTCATAAATGTACCTATGTCTGTCTACATATTAATGTAGATATAAAGTATATGTAGACCTGACCATATATTTATTTATGAATATAACTCAACACTTCGAATTTATTTAACTACGAACACTTTACGAAACGTGAACCGTGTGACGGTAGTCAGTTAAGATTAATCACGTTCTCAGTTTCTCCTGTTCGTCTCTCTCAGTGTGTTTTTTCTCTTTGACGATTATTCATATTATTATATAAACACGTTATAAAATCAAGTCCGACGAAATTGTTTTATGGTATCCGACCCTGTAAATAAAGAACTTCAAGACCACCGACCCTTCAACTTCTACCAACGACAAGCCAACAAGTCAGCACAGACTGAGAAGTGTTGAGGTACCTGACGTCGTGCGGTCCGGAGGGACAGGAGGTCATAGAGGGTCTCAAGTGAGTTCCAGTACAGGTAACTTAGACACTAGGTAGAACAGGAGACAGCGAGAGAAGAGGAAAACGGAAGTCAGAAAGGGTAGTAGTCCCAGAAACGTGACTCAGTCGAGAAACGTAGTCCACCGGTTTCAAAACTTCGAAGTTGAAGTCGTAGTCAGGAAGGTCGCTCATAAGTCACAACTAAAGGAAATCCTAACTGACCAAACTAGAACGACAGGTTCTCTGAGAGATTGTGGTGTCAAGTTTGTGTAGTTAAGAAACCGTGAATCGGAAAAAATATCAGGTCGAGAGCGTAGGTCTATACTGATGACCTTTTTGGTATTAAGACTGATAAGTCTAGAAACAACCGTTTCACTATAGAAACGAAAAATAATACGACAAATCCAAACAGTATCGAAAGGAAGGTTCTTTGTTCGTAGAAGATTAAAGTACCGACGTCAGTGGTAGGTGTCACTAAAACCTCGGGGGGTTTTCTTTTAGACAATGACGAAGATGAACAAGGGGAAGATAAACGGTACTTCACTACCCTGACATACGGTAGTACTAGAAGCAAAAAAAAAAAAAATCAAAAGAATTACAACTTAAAATTCGGTCGAAAAGTGAGAGGAGAAAGTGGAAACAGTTCTCCGAGAAATCAAGGAGAAACGAAAGACAGTATTCCCACCACAGTAGACGAGTAGATCCCACGACCGTTTAAAACAACGATCACTTCCGGGAGAAAGACCAACCGTCTGTCGGTGGAAGATCGTCATCGCATTGTACCGTGTTTCTCTCGAGTCGAGAGAACCCTGAGAAGAAGACTTGTGATTGGGGTAGTTCTCCCGAGATGAGAGGAGTGGATTACTATAGGGGTTTTACGGTAGAGGTTTATGGTAATGTGACCCCTAATTTCAAAGTCGTGAACTTAAAACCCCCTATGTGTCTTAAGTCAGGTTTTGTCCATTCCCTTTTAAAAGTTCTTAACTATAAGATAAATTCTCCATTAATTATTAACTATTTTGAAAATTCAATTTTACAATTAGGTTGTCCGTCAAGGACTTAATGTTGTGATACGATGACGATGACGATTTAGTGAACAACACAGGCTGAGACACGCTGGGGTATCTGCCGTCGGGTGGTCCGAGGGGACAGGGATCCTAAGAGGTCCGTTCTTGTGACCTCACCCAACGGTAAAGGAAGAGGTTACGTACTTTCACTTTTCACTTTCACTTCAGCGAATCAGCACAGGCTGAGAGGCTCTGGGGTACCTGACGTCGAATGGTCCGAGGACCAGGTACCCTAAAAGGTCGAGGACCAGGTACCCTAAAAGGTCCGTTCTCATGACCTTTTAGGGTACCTGGTCCTTGGACCATCCGACGTCAGGTACCCCAGAGCCTCTCAGCCTGTGCTGACTCACTGAAGTGAAAGTAAAAAGTGTGGGAGGATTTTTAGAGGGGGGCCATCCGCCTCGAACCACACAACGGTAGATACCCCAGCGTGTCTCAGCGTGCGCTGACTTCGCTGAATCGTCGTCGTCGTCATGTAAGAGACAGGGATGGAAGAGTTAGTCACCTCGAGGACTAAGACGACGAGACTATGGACATCCTTTTCAAGGACCCCGAAGTCTTTACTTTTCAGTGAATAAGTGCAATCTTAAAGTAGAGAGTAATTTTCACATCGAGACAAGAAACGTCAATCTAGTAAAGAGTATTACTTGTACTGACTCAGTTTTACTGTAAGTCCTCTAAAACGAAGGGACCATCAAGTGGACCATTCCTTAGACGGACGTTACGTCCTCTAGGTTTAAGCTAAGGACTCAGTCCTTCTAGACGATCTCTTTCCTATCCCATGGGTGAGGTCACAAGAACCCGAAAATCAAACCCTCTAGACGATTTCTTAGATGGAAGTCACATCTTCTAGACCTAAACTAGGTGACCACTTCACTATCCGATGGGATAGGTCATAAGAACCCGAAGGGAACACCGAGTCAACCATTTCTTAGACGGACGTTACGCCCTCTGGACCCAAACTAGGGACCCAACCCTTCTAGGGGACCTCTTCCCTTGACGGGTGAGGTCATAAGACCGGACCTCTTAACGTACCTGCCTCCTCGGACCGTCCGATGTCAGGTACCCATGTCATTAGAAAAATGAACTGATAAGAGACTTTTCCTCTCTGGTGTAGACAAAGTCAGTGAGTGAGGTAGAAACGTTGTTTAGAGACTATATCCATAGAAAGTGGAGACGAAACGAAATGTTTTTCGTCCTTTGACCACGAATTCCCAATTCATTGAATAAGATCCTAGTGTCTACTAGGACCCTCATTGTCTTGGACCTAAATCCACGTTCCGAGAGAGTTTAGGGTAAGTAACTGAGGAACTCCTTTATCTGATGTATCATCATCTACTGCAGTACTTGAGTGTTTTCGAATTCTGGTTATCGTGACCAAAGTTGTGATGATCTCGATCTTAAAGTGTGTATGAAAGTCCTTCTGGAGTGGAATCCACTGTAAAGTACGGTAGCGAGTTGTGACGGTACTTTAGAGAAGACGACACAGGTGAGTACTTAAGGTCAGGTAGTTCTGAACCCCATTTGACAATCCAGTATAAATAGAGGGATACATGTATGAGACACAACCGTAGATCTAAAAAATTGAGGACTTTAAGAGACATAAACGTACTTTATATACAAATACCTAACACACCAAACTTTATGTTACATTCTCATTGACGAGACCTTATCTGATTCATCTTAATCACTTTATTTGTACTATCTACTTCATTTGAAATCTTTCTTTTGGTAGTTGTTACTACTGGTTTGTATAATCCTGTACTTTCACTTTCACTTCAAACGAGACAACACAGGTTGAGAAAAACTGGGGTACCCGATATGACAGGTACCCTAAGAGGTCCGGTCTTATAATCTCACCCATCGGAAAGGGAAGAGGTCCCCTAGAAGGGTTGGGTCCCTAGCTTGGGTCCAGAGGGCGTAACGTCCGTCTAAAAAACGATCACCCTTCGGGTTCTTATGACATAACCCATCGGATAGTGAAGAGGTCGCCTACAAGGACTGGGTCCTTAACTTGGACCCAGAGGACGTAATGTCCGACTAAAAAATGGTCGACTCGATAGTCCCTTCGGGATAATCGTAAAGGAAGAGGATAATCTTATACTCCGTATGGTTAAGTTACGGGTTTAGGGACTCCGAGACGAAGATCAGAAACCAATAACAAGAGGAATAGACCCCAGACTATAAATCATTCATAAATACCTACATTCGTCCCTTATAGGACATCGAGTCTAAGGAACCTCGTATCGTATGTATTATTTCGTTGTTTTCTTATAAACTTGAAAATTACTTATACAACTTAACTTATTTCGTTGGGATCGTAGTTGTAGAAACGGTGGAAATAGAATCTTAGTTTTCTACTAATTATTATTTTCCTGTAAGTATTACACTTCTATGAAATCGATATACTATTAAATTCGTAGTCTTTCATAGTGTCCTTGAAGGGATCTCCAGGTCACCAATTCTGAGGTACGAGGGTAACGTCCTCCGGTCCCAAGTTAGGGACTGATCCTTTGATTCTAGGGTGTACGACGTCGGTGCGGTACACACGACGTTCATCGTTTCGGACGTGTGACATTTCTTCTGGGTCGTGTCGGTTGTATTTATTCATGTATTTATTCATAAAAATTTTTCCTAATGTATCAGTTCGATAACCCTTTCTGACTTAAAGATTTTTAAATAAAAGATAATGAGACTTACAATCCTTATACGAATGAAATATCTTATTATATAATTCTTGTTCGTAAATGATCCCTTTGTGTGGTAAATGATCCCTTTTAGACTTTTAACTGACAGATGTGAGAAACCACGACGAGGTAGGTATGTGTAAGTAATTTTAAGAAGGAAGTGAAATAAAAATCGAGAACTGTTAACAAGACGAATTAATTGAGTTAGTTAACACCTAATGACGGTCAATATAAACGCCTTTGGTACCGTCAAATAATTGAGAGTATTTATGGTTTTCTATTGTCTTCGTGGTCTCTTGACTATTAATTTATGTAGAAAATTAAAGATCGAATATTTATCCTAAATCGAACACAATCGAACGTCCAACGACAGACATACATCGAGACCTTATCGTGGAAGGACGGTCCAGATCTGACATACACTTGGGGTTCTTCTTCGACACTTAGTACCAATTTAACTGAGACGACAAGGGAGATGGTGTCACCCCAGTTTGTAACTACGAAATAACTTTTGATAGTTACTCATTTTAAAATTCTAGGAACCTATGTCAAAAAAAGGATCAAAAAATTTACAACGTCATAACGGTGTTGGATTTTCTCGTAGACCGTGTATCATCTATAAGTTATTTATAATAAACCCCTAACGGTAAAGGAAGAGGTCCCCTAGAAGGACTGGGTCCCTAGCTTGGGTCCAGAGGGCGCAACATCTATCTGCGAAATGGCGGACTCGGTGACGGAAATTTGGATCATTTGTTTCTATGCGTTCAACGAAAATCAGGACAAAAACTCTCCCATGAGTATAAAAAGAACCAGAGGTTTACGGTGTGTAGTCTTGTATAAGTAACCTTCATAAATAGTAGGTCACTTATTATTATCATTATTATGTTCACTGAATCATTATCTTTCTTTAAATAGTAAGTTGGATTTTTATTTTAGTTTCTTATCTTTTAATTAAACAAAAAAAAAAAATTTATAAGAAATTCGGTGTCGATAGTACCCTTTTTTTTAATGATGGGATCCGTAAAACAAATCTTTATAATTAAAGAAAAAGAGGGGATTACTTAATGAAATTCATGGTATTGTCTATGCAGAAGTAATAGTCATTACTTTACCACTACAAAGAAAAAAAAAAGGTTAAACCGAAAAGTAAATAACTATTATTCCCCGGATAGACGTGGGTGTCACACGATAAACGTCTCACGAACGTTTATCGTCGGACTTTAGACAGGGGAGAACAGTACATATTTGTTTTGTATCTTTAATATTTTTATTGGGTCATCACAAAAATCGAATTTTAAGGTATCAAAGTCTGCATTCAAAAATCTTTTGTCGAAATCGAACATGACCACAATACAGTCCCTCAATTTAGGGTTTTATAAAAATCATATGTATGGTAGAGGTTTGGTCTAAACTGTATAAAAAATCTAAATAAATCTTAAAATATAAATGAATCATATTAAATGTTTTAATCCGAAACAGAATATGTTAAAAAAGACATAAATAAAAATTAACTTCCTATTAACGAAATGTGACAACATAACCAAAGACGGTATGTAGCTGTACGTAGTCGGTACCCATATGTATACAGGGCAGAGAGAACTTGGAGGGAGAGTGGAGGGTGGGGAAGGGGGATTATATATATTAAATAAAATAAAAAAGAACAATCAATATATAAAATATTTGTGACGATAATGATGAAACATACTTTGTTACTACAAAGAGTGAAAAGTTATATGTCCCATATACAGTCATGAGGAACCTTAAGAGGAATTTTTAGATTATTTAAATTTAATTTTTTTTTTCTTAGACAACGGTCTTATCAGTACTTTCAGTTTGTGTACAAAATACGTTCTTTGGTTTGATGTTTGAGTGACACCCAAATGTCGTTACTAACCAACTTTCACAAATAAAAAACATCGTCGGAGACAGTCACGAAGTGGGTAAAGATCAATGGTACCACTGAATCACCTACTCAATTTACACACAGGAATCTGTGTCTCAGAATTTATGTCTTTCTTCTGTCAGTGTGAGAACCCAGGTTTTCCTTTTCGAAGAAACACACACACACACACACACACACACACACACACACACAAACAAGTCAGTGCAGACTGAGAAACGTTGGGATATCTGGCATCAAGCGGTCCGAGGAGACAGGTACCTTAAAAGGTCCGTTCTTATGACCTTACCCAACGGCAAAGGATGAGATCCCCTTGAAGGACTGGGATCCTAGTTTTAAAAGAGGGTGTAGAGGACGTAACCGTCCAATTAAGAAGAAGAAGAAGAAAAAAAAAAAAAAAAATTGAAATGTCATAACATAACCAAAACGGTATGTAGTTGTACTTAGACGGTGCCCACATGTACACAAGGGGTAGGACTTGGGGGAGGGTGGCGGGAGGGGCATGGTAGGGAGACCCAGTAGGGTCACGTGGTCGGGGTTCGTAGGACATAGGACGTAACTTGGACCCCGTCCAATTAAGAAATGGTGACTCGGTGGACCCTTCAGGAAGAAATCCTGAAGAAATCCCTGTAATGTAGAAATAAATCCCTCAGATGAATAACCCATGTACCTACACCAAAGCCTTACACTAATCTTGCAAGGTGATTGTTACAAATTTCCTGAAGAGAGAAAAGGTTCCAACAATATAATGGGTAAATAAACGATAGAACTAGAACGTGGTAAACTAAGTTTGGATCTTGTTACACAGAATTTAGTCTCTCCTCAATAGAGTACAGGAACACTTGTGTCGTCTCCGAACTTAGGAGTTAAATCTGAGAACTTAAGATCGAGAATTGGTCGTGGTTTGAACTGATTACTAAGTTTTTGAGTCCCTTTGTAGTCCGTGTTTATTTATCAGAACCTTTACAGACTCACCATTGAGTCGTCTCGAAGGTTTTTACAGGGACAAGAGGACGTCATCCTATTTAAAACCAAAATCTAATTTGTCTGCTCAAAGGAATATTCGTTACAGACGTCAGTAAGGGACTATAGAGTAAATCATTTCTTAGGCGGATGTTACGTCCGTTGGAGCCAAGTTAAGGACCCAGTCCTTCTAGGAGACCTCTTCACTATCCGATGGGATAGGTCATAAGAACCCGAAGGGAACACCGAGTCGACCATTTCTTAGACGCACGTTACCCCCTCTGGACCCAAATTAGGAGCCCAACCCTTCTAGGAGACCTCTTCCCTTTCCGATGGGTGAGGCCAAACGACCGGACTTCTTAAGGTACCTGAGATATCAGGTGCCCCAGTGTTTCTCAACCTGCACTGACTCACTGAAAGTGAAAGTGAAACAGACGTCTGTGACAAGTTTGTTTCCCATATCAAAACCAATACTTTGAAAAGAAGATGTGTGGGACAATTAATGGACAACATACTAGTAAAGAGTAAAACATCGTTTGGTAGAGTGGGTATTTAGACATTTAAAATTCAAATAAATATTATTTATCGTACGTGTTCCAAAGGGACCACCGAGTCTACCATTTCTTAGGTGGACGTTACGTCCTCTACGTTCTCTACACCCAAACAAAGGACCCAACCCTTCTAGGGAACCTCCTCCCGTACCTCGGGGGAGGTCATAAGAACGGACTCTTTAGGGTACCTGTTTCCTCGGACCACCCGATGTTAGGTACCCTATCGTTTTTCAACCTGTGTTGACTCGCTTATTCGTATATGTATCATAAACAGGAGGATTGTTGTAAAATATCCATATCTAAAGAGTGGTAATAGAAAGGTAAGGATCATTTATGGTAAACATACGAATGACCCTTCAGAACAGTAATTACACACACGGGGTCGTCCGGACCCTCCGAGATAGGGACGTGTAGGGGGTTTTCCGGTCAGAAGTGTTAATGGAACTGACCGAGGACCCTCTACTCACGACTTAGAACCGTGATAAGACGACCTATTTCGACAACATACAGACTCTGGAACGACTAGACTGGTCGATCAAATACGATTACTTCCCGAGGTACAAACTGACAGAACAAAAACGAACTCCATCCCCTGCGACCTCACCCACTCTAGTCATTTTCGGGACCTGTGGTTGTGAACCCACCCACACGCAGGGTCCACAGTCATAAAAAAAAAAAAAAATGCACATAGAAACGGTCCTCTTAATCTGCCCAGAGACGATGAGGTGCCTCTCTTCTGTGGACCATTGAACACGAACCAAAGAGGACTTAAAACGGGGTACACGGAAAAGACGTACAACTTAAATCGGACATAGGAAAGTAACATTGTTTTACATTCGTGGTCACATTATCGAAGACACAGGATCCTTTGGATTGTTAAGTAGGTCTCATTTCTACCACCCTGGGGGTTGTATCGTACAAGTTGTTTCTCTAAACTCCTAAAAAGAGAGGAAGACTGTCTCTTTTCATACGTCGGAACGACGAATGGAAAAGGAGAGGTCGTAGATATCTATGTTTAGAGGAACGATTATGGGAAGGTCGGTAAATATTACGGTGAGTGAAAAAATGTCTCGAAATTCGGAATTCGATATTTCCGAATGGAGTATCGAGTCAACCATTTCTTAGGCGGACGTCACGCCTCTGAACCCTAACTAGAGACCCAACCCTTCTAGGCGACCTCTTCCCTATCCGATGGGTGAGGACATAAGAACCCTAAGAGACTATCGAGTCGACTATTTCTTAGACGGACGTTAAGCCCTCTGGACCCAACCTAGGGACCCAACCTAGGGACCCAACCCTTCTATGGGACCTCTTCCCTTTCCGATGGGTGAGATCATAAGTCGGACCTTTTAAGGTACCTGACATATCAGACACCCCGGCGTTTCTCAGTCTGTGTTGACTCGCTGAAAGTGAAGTGTTCGGAAGTAATTAATAGAGTATCTTTTATTTTGAGACAAAGTTGTCCAGAAGTCAATTTAGTAGACCTTTTAATCAGAGAGAGATTTAGAGTGTGATTAAGGAACTTCATAAACTGGATAAAACAAAACTTCTATTTTAATATGAACGACGAAAAACTCACTCACTTACTTTCACCGAGTCAACACAGGCTGAGAAACGCTGGGGTACCTGACATGTCAGGTACCTTAAGAGATCCGGTCTTATGACCTCACCCATCGGAAAGGGAAGAGGTCCCCTAGAAGGGTTGGGCCCCTAACTTAGGTCCAGAGGTTGTGACGTCCGTCTAAGAAATGGTCAACTCGGTATTTCCTTCGGGACGACGAGAAATATCGAATGATTTTATTTATAATATCACCAATATATAGGTCTCCAATCATGTCATGAATAAATAACGTTTGTTGTTTTATACTTAAGATTGATCATTCCAAGTTTAAGGAGTTTTCCACTCACCATCTTGACTGAAACCCAAAGGGTCCATCGTGTCATAATTTCTTATACGGACGGTTAAGTATTCTGAGTCCTCTATACCTAAGTTAGGAACCCGACCCTTCTAGGGAACCTCCTCCTTTAGCGTTGGGTGAGGACTTTTTAAGGTACCTGTCTCCTCGGATGCCAGGTACCCCATTGTTTCTCAGTCTGTGCGTGCTGACTCGTTGACTCGTGTGTTTGAATATGTGTCTTAACTGAAGTCATCTACAAAGAGAAAATATTATAATATTATAGGACCTTTCACGGACAGTTTTTATAGACGGGCTATAATCAGTAGTCATGGATAGGAACCCTGGTGGATTTTACTTTCCGATACAGAAGACACTTCCCTATAAGAAAATAAAAGTTCTTACCGTCCTCGATAAACTTAAAGAATAACTTCGGATAAAAAAGTCTACAGATCAAATTGGACCATTGGATCATTTTTATCATTTTAATGGGTCCAGTGATTATCTACTAAGTCTCATTTAATACAATCACCAATGAAACCATAATCCAAATAATGAAATAGATATTGAAAAGTATGTATAGGGTAACTAAATTGAATCCCTTTTAATAATCTGGACTTTTTAATCTATTATTAAAATAGATTTTCAAAAAGTTTAGTCCACTTGATCCCAAGTTATATATTAACGATATAATTCAAAGAAATTAAAGATTTCGGATAAATACAAAATAACCTTTATACCATATACACACAATTTTAAGTTGATTAGGAGTTCTATAAGAAAATAGTTTTCTATAAACTACAGATCTGTCTATAAAGTGATCTATATAAACATAGAGAACTTTAAAAGACATGTTCATTTTTTCAAAACACCTCTCTTATTTTCGTTTAAAGTATCGTCTAAAATTATTCGTCAACTCTTCACAGCTAGAGCATCAAGGACTGATCTTTGGTTGATCTATATAAAAATTTTTTATAAATAAACCGACTTATTCCAGAATCAACAGTATACGTCCGAGAGGTCAACCACGGATCCTAATGAACCGGAGGTCCGTACACCCTAGAATCAAGGACCTGGTCCTTAACTTGGGGACAGGAGACGAAACCGTCCCCTCAGAATTGGTGACCTGGTGGTCCCTTCAGGTGGTTGACCTATAACTGTGTATTCTCAGTCATCTAGATCAAATGGTCGTGATACGAGGAAACAATTAACATGAGGTTTACAGACTTCCTCCACATGTTATCCCAATACGGTATGAGACTAGATAAGATACACACACACTCAAGATAATCTTTTATTAAATATAAGAGTTTATGTAACTTAAGGAAGTTCATTAAGTACACGTGGACCAGAATCGAAGGTGGACACAGATCTGATGGGGATTTAGACAGAGGTCGAGAGTAGAATCGGGGTAGGAGGTTAAAGTGTACGAGAAGTTAGGGGTTTAAGAAGGGGTGGACTGTGGACATACAAGATTACAATGGACTTCAAATTGTTCTCCTTCCAGTTCTAATCGAAGAGAAGGAAGGAGTTTGTCATGAAAGGACGGAAAGGCAGTATCGGTTGTGATGAGAGTAAGAAAACCAGGGGTTCTGAGTGTTGTAAACCCTGAAAAAATAGTAGGGAAAATAGGAGGTCACGGTCAGTCATTGGTTCAGGACGATTATAAAAGAGTAAGTAGAAGAGTGAGAATAGTTGTTCCCGTAAATGAAGGACCAAGTGTAAAAGAGAGTCAAAACGGGAAAGGGGACGTAAATAGACGACCAACAAAAGTAGGAGTCCTGAAAATTCGGTGTAAAGGTGAAGGAAGAGAGTCACTACGAGGTTGACCGAGAGGGGGTAGAGGAAGAAAGACGCACCTGTAACGAGAGACAACACTTACGGCAGAAGTCGTAGGGAGGGGTAACGACTGAGTGTGCATCGGTGAGAAGCGTAGTCAAGGGTATAAAGGAGGTCTTTAGAAGAGAGTGGGTGTGTCCCATGCCACCCGAAGGTGGAATAGGGGACGACGGAAAACCCTTGTGTAACCTTTGTCCTACTCTAACAAGACGACCTTCGAGACCACGGATCGTGTGACAGACATTCAACAACAATAATGTTCACCAGAAGAATGTGTTGTAAGACCGAGGAGGAGTAACGAAGATGTGTGTCGTTTGTCTTGCGAACGAGACAAACTTGTCTTGTCTTTGTAAAAAAAAGAATTGATACTTTTGTATACTTTTGTAAAAGGATACTTTTGTAAAAATATAGAATTGAAAGGTCATCCCATACTGACCGATGGTACGGTAAGGTTCAAGATGTAGAATCAGTCTTTTCTCTCTGAGGGTCGAGGACAACGAAGAGTAGAAGAGTAAGAATGGTTGTTCCGTCAAAAGAAGGACCAAAGAATACATGTAATCTTTTAATGTAATATATGATACATTATATAGGTCAAAGAACCCTTCGAGTACGGTGTGTTTTGTGTTTTACTAGGAGGGAGACAGTATAGTGGTTTCCTCCAAATACTTAGAAGGGTGGAGGACTTTTGAAAGTTCATTGGAGTCGGGGTCGACTAGTAAGGGAGTGAGACTTCAGACACCGATGAAAATAATATATACTAAAACAGATACAACTATAAAACGAAACAGTATATCTAAGAAATACTGTGTTCGTTATACAGGAGAAAGAAACAAAAATTGGTTGTAAATGAAGAATGTCACTCGAAGACACAGATCCTTTCATGACTCATATTTAACGATTGTTTTACAATACAAGGGATTCAGAATTTTTAGAATTTCTTTAATAGAAAACACTTCAAGAAACGTGAAAAAGAATTCTTTATCTCCTTATCCATTGAGCTTTTACAGGTACAAAAAAAGGATTGGGTAGAGGTTCAATTTCCTAGTAGGGAGAATAGATCCAATTTAAAGAGAAAAATCACAATAAACCATGTAAGAAACCTCGTATACCGAGGGATACAACTTTCTGAGTTTTATTTAGTGGGTACCTAAACAGTATGACGGACTTTACACTGATTAGGAAATCAAATTCTTCTTATAGAAAATTTTACACTAAGATAATCTTTCAATAGAAACACCCTCTTTACTCTTTTACATCCTCTTCCGTGAATCCTCTAGACACTTCAAGGTATTCTTGTGATTTCACGTAGTATACTCCCATACTATCCTATTATCCTTTTCACTATCTATACCTTTGTCTTCTGGGTTCAAGTTCAAAGATAAACGACGACACATAAGAAGAAGCTCAATAAATCGAAAAGAGATTCAACGTTAAAGGAGTGGATTTACTCATGGTAGTAATTTCACCCGTGGAATCAAACGGGTAGAGAATTTTAACAAACTTCCTGGTCCCATAATTTTTTAAAAAAAACCGGTGTGGGTCCCTGGAATCAAGGGGTCGACCCCGAGCTTGGAGGTGGGGAACGTAACCCTTCCACCTCAAGATTGGTAACATGACGACCCGTTCAGGACTTCCTGGTCCTATAAAACGACTGTGTTTATAAAACGTTCTATACTTAAATACTCCCCTTAAACATTTCAGACATTTTTAAAGAGTGTTACGACATCGGTAAATTAGGTGTAATAATCGATCAGGTTAGTCAACAAAAGGTACAATTAGAGTGACGGATGACTTAATCTGACAATAGTGATCTTTATAAGGAAAAAAAAAAATTTTTTCCTTTATAAGGAAAAGATTAATGATAGAAATGAAACAAATAGAGAGACACGACCCAGAAGTGACGACGTGAGCCCGGAAAGAGATACTCCCGACGAGAGATCGACACGTGTCCGAAGGGTAACAAGAGCGAAGAACGACGTCAGGAGTCCGGGATCCCACGGGCCCGAGGCATCGACAGCGACCGTCCGAATGAACGGGACGTCGTACTCCCTAGAAGAACCTGGTCCTTAACTTGAGTACAGAGGACGTGACCGTCCGTCTAAGGGTTGGTTACTTGTTGGGTCCCTACAGGGATCCTAATGAGAATACCTCCTTTATATCGAAATCTAAACATCCTTGTTAAATTCATAACCCTTCTTCAACTTTCCAAAAAGTTTATGGTTATAAGATACAGTAAGGAACCCTTTTTAGTATCAAGAGTCTTTAAGACCTGTCTCCTTACTCAGTTCAGACTCTTTCGATCTTCTGAAATCTTTCTACTTTTATCTCAATATTCCCGTCTCCTCCGGTGGACAGGCAGTCATAAACCAGTCCTAACTTAGGACCAGTGTTCACTTGATTGTCACTTTCGTTTAACAAGAATAATGAATACAGTAGTCGATCTAATCTAAAAAAAAGTTCTGGATAAAAAAAAATTTCTGATCAAAATCCATATTTTGTTTGAACTCCTTTTCATGTCTATAAAGAGAATGTAGGAACGGAGGTGTGTTAAGTACGGAAGTCAAAACACAAGATCTAAAACCGGTAAAATCTCCATACACCACCGTAGTGTAACGAGGAAATTAAACGTAAAGGAATTACTGTACGATCTACTCCTTTGTCACCTTTGTTACAGTCTGAAATAAAAAAACCCGAGGTTTTAGTGACGTCGACCACTAACGTCGGTACTTTAATTTTCTGCGAATGAGGAACCTTCTTTTCAATACTGGTTGGATCTATCGTATAAGTTTTCGTCTCTGTAATAAAACGGCTGATTCCAGGTAGATCAGTTCCGATGCCTCTTCCGTTACCGTGGGGTGAAGTCATGAGATCGTACCTTTTAGGGTACCTACCTCCTCGGACCACCCGACGTCAGGTACGCCAGCGATTCTCAACCTATACTGACTCGCTGAAGTAAAAGTGAAAAGTGAAAGTACTTAACCTCTTCCTTTACCGTTGGGTAGGGTCATAAGAACGGACCTCTTAGGGTCCCTGCCCCCTCGGACCGTCCGACGGCAGAGACCCCAACGTGTCTCAGCCTGTGCTGACTTCGCTGAATCGTCGTCGTCGTCGTCAGTTCCGATACCAAAAAGGACACCACTACATACCTACACTCTCAACCTGACACTTCTTCCGACTCACGGTTTCTTAACTACGAAAACTTGACACCACAACCTCTTCTGAGAACTCTCAGGGAACCTGACGTTCCTCTAGGTTGGTTAGGTAAGACTTCCTCTAGTCGGGACCCTAAAGAAACCTTCCTTACTACGATTTCGACTTTCAGGTCATGAAACCGGTGGAGTACACTTCACAACTGAGTAACCTTTTCTGAGACTACGACCCTCCCTAACCCCCGTCCTCCTTTTCCCCTGCTGGCTCCTACTCTACCGACCTACCGTAGTGACTGAGTTACCTGCACTCAGACTCACTTGAGGCCCTCTACCACTACCTGTCCCTCCGGACCGCACGACGCTAAGTACCCCAACGTTTCTCAGCCTGTGTTGACTCGCTGATTTGACTTGACTTACTGTACCATATCTCGTAGGAGAGTATACGAATAAACGGAATACCCCACTAACAGTTTCAGAAACCAGGTAGACAAAAAGTAACAACTCAAGAATCTCAAGAAATATATAAACCTTCCTATTGTGAGGAAGTGGTCTATACAAAAAACTTTATAAAAAAGGGAGAAGATTAAAAGAAAAAAGACTTCAGAAATAAACAATGTCATAACAAAGACAAAATACAAAACCAAAAGACCGGTGCTCCACACACTCTAGAGTCGAGGGGTGGGTCCTTAGTTTGAGAAAAACTACCGACTCATCATAAGGTGACATATATACGTGGTGTAGAAGAAGTAGGTAAGTAGACAGATACCTGTCAATCCAACAAAGGTACAGAACCGATAACATTTATCAAGACGATACTTGTATCCGTACGTCCATAGAAAAACTTCCTATCAAAACAGACCTATATACGACTCCTCACCCTAACGACCTAATATACCGGTATATTAGATCGAAAAAATCCTATACGTATGACAAAATGTATGACCGACATGGTAAATGGAAGGGTACTTCACATTCTCCTAAGAGAAAAGAGATGTACGAGAGGTAGTAAACAACAAATATCTGAAGGATTACTACCGGTAAGACTAGAACGAATATACACCTTAGATTTTATACTGTGTTTAGTTGTGTAGATACTTCGTTTTTGTCTGAGTGTCTATTTCTTTTGTCTGAACAACGGTTCCCCCTCCCCACACCCCCTCCCTTCTTGACCCTTAAACCCTAATCGTCTACGTTCGATAATATATATCTTATCTATTTGTCGTTCCAGGATATGTCGTGTCCCTTGATATAAGTTATAGGACCCGATTTGGTATTACCTTTTCTTATATTTTTCTTATATATACACATATTTCTCCTTCACCCTACCACTGTTTATTCGTTAACGAGTTTAAGAATTAAAAGAAACCCGAAATCGAACTGACTTCATCCGAGACGTACCTAATTAAGAAAAGAAATTAGGAGTCCTTTTAAAATTCTAAACGATAACGAAGGAAAAGTAATCAAAGGGAATTCGATGGTTAATTAATGTTTCATAAAATATCATCCGAAACGTGTAATTGTTAATGTTAAACTATTACTATCACATGTACTTTCTTAAGACATTTATGGTTTCAATGATAGTAGACACATTAAGACATGTCGACCATTTTCAAAGAAACTACAACAGTAATAAAGTAGATTAATAGTTTGTAATTTTCCACTCACCAATAATGATTATTATTTAAAGGGTCTACTTTTTCTGATCGTATACTCAGTGACTTTCAGTCAGACCCCAGTCGGGAAAGGAACACCTTGTGCAAAAGAGAAAACCCCATTGAATGGTTACTTCACTTTCACTTTCACAGTCAACGAGTCAGCACAGACTGAGAAACGCTGGAATACCTGACATCGGGAGGTCCGAGGAGACAGGTACCTCAAGAGAACCCTTCTTATGACCTCACCCATCGGAAAGGGAAGAGGTTCTCTAGAAGGGTTGGGTCCCTAGTTTGAACCCAGAGGGAGTAACGTCCGTCTAAGAAATGGTAGACTCGGTGGTCAAGTCAAGTCAAGTCAAGTCAGCGAGTCAGTACAGGCTCCCTCGTTCTAGTAGGGGTTCCTTTTCTTTACGTTTTTTCGTTTTACCGACAGACTCCTCCGGAATGTTTATCGACACTTTTCTTCTCTTCGGTTTTCGTTTCCTCTTTTCCTTTCTATATGGGTAAACTTACGTCTCAAGGTTTCTTATCGTTCCTCTCTATTTCGGAAGGAGTCACTAGTCACGTTTCTTTATCTCCTTTTGTTATCTCACCCTTTCTGATCTCTAGAGAAGTTCTTTTAATTCTCTATGGTTCCCTTGTAAAGTACGTTTCTACCCGAGTTATTTCCTGTCTTTACCATCCCTGGATTGTCTTCGTCTTCTATAATTCTTCTCCACCGTTCTTATGTGTCTTCTTGACATGTTTCTAGAAGTGCTGGGTCTACTAGTGCTACGATGCTTTCTTCGGGTATTCTTCATAATCAAGGAACCAACACAGACTGAGAAACGTCGAGGTACCAGACATCGGGCAGTCCAAGGAGATAGGTACTCTAAGAAGTCCGTTCTTATGATCGCACTCATCGGTAAGGGAAGAGGTACCTAGAAGGGGTGTGTCCCTAGCTTGGGCCCAGAGGGTGTAACGTCCGTCTAAGAAATGGAATACCCTTCGGGTATTGACACAAATTTACCGTTCCAAAAAAGGACGACGACAGACGGATGAAGGTCTAAAGGTCGGTCTTTCGGAAGTCCTGACTGAAGTCTCCGGATTAAAGAATATCGAAAGGTGTAGATTGTCAGTCTATAAGTCTTCTTTGTGACGGTTGACAAACCGTCCCCGGAAACTGTAGACCTAAAAAAAAAAAATGAACTTTTGAAACTAAAAATAATACCTGTTGTTTATGGTAGTTAACGAAAAGATAAATTTTTTTTAAAAATAATAACCTCATATGAACGAAATGTTACAACACAATCAAAGACGAAGTGTTGTCACACTTAGTCGATCGATAGTCAAGTCAAGTCAGTGAGTCAGCACAGCCTGAGAGACACTGGGGTACCTGACATCGTGAGGTCAGGAGGGACAGATAGTGGTTAAGGGTCTCAAATGAGTTTGAGTACAGGTAACTCAGCCACTACGGTAGGTTGGTAGAGTAGGAGACAGCAGGGGGAGAGGAGGACGGAAGTTAGAAAGGGTCGTAGTCCTAGAAAAGGTTATTCAGTCGAGAAGTGTAGTCCACCGGTTTCATAACCTCAAAGTCGAAGTTGTAGTCAAGAAGGTCACTTGTGGGTCCTAACTAGAGGAAATCCTACCCGACCAACCTGGAGGAACGGCATGTTCCCTGAGAGTTCTCAGAAGAGGTTGTGGTGTCAAGTTTTCGTAGTTAAGAAGCCACGAGTCCAAAGAAATATCAGGTTGAGAGTGTAGATATTGTACTGATGACCTTTTTGGTATCGGAACTGGTCTCCCTGGAAACAACCGATTCATTACAGAGACGAAAAATTATACAACAGATCCAACCAGTATTGAAAAGAAGGTTTCTCATTCACAGAAAATTGAAGTACCGACGTCAGTGGTAGACGTCACTAAAACCTCGGGGGGTTTTACTTCAGACGGTGAAAGGTGACAAAGGGGTAGATAAACGGTACTTCACTACCCTGGCCTACGGTACTAGAAGTAAAAGACTTACAACTCGAAATTCGGTTGAAAAAGTGAGAAGAGAAAGTAAAAGTAGTTCTCCGAGAAATCAAGAAGAAGTGAAAGTTCCCGTCACAGTAGAGACATACACTCCAATGACTATAAAGAGGGTCGTTAGAACTAAGGTCGAACACGAAGTAGGTCGGGTCACAAAGAGTACTACATCAGACATATATTCAATTTGTTCGTCCATTGTCATATGTCGGAACTGTATGAGGAAAAGATAAACCTTGGTCAGACAACAAGGTACAGGTCAAGATTGACAACGAAGGACTGGACGTAATGTCTAAAGAGTTCTCCGTCCAGTTCACCAGACCATAAGGGTAGAGAAAGTAACCTTCTCATCGTAACTGTATATATGTGATAGTACACATTTTGTATATCGATCACCCTTCAACGACATATCTTGTACATCGAGTCGAGTAACGAGACACTACTAGACCTCCCCACACTCACCCCTCCGCCCACCCTTCCTCCGAAACCTTCCCCTATATACATTTGTATATCGACTGGGTGGAGGGGTGAGTGTGGGGAGGTCTAGTAGTGTCTCGTTACTCGACTCGATGGACACGATATGTCGTTGAAGGGTGATCGATAGACAAAATGTGTACCATCACATATATACAGTTACGATGGGAAGGTTAAACAGGGTGAGAGGAGATGGGGGTGTGGTACAGGTATTCAGACAAGAGATGTAGACGCAGAGATAAGGACAGGATGTTTATACAAGTAGTGATGGTAAAAAGATCTAAAGTAGATACAATTATATGTCATAGACGAACAGAGAAAGATTGAATGAAGTGAGACACACTGTCTGAGACCCAAGTAGGTGTAGTGACGTTTACTGGGTTAAAGTAAGGAGAAATACCGGGTCATTATCAGATGACATATATACATGGTGTAGAAAAATTAGGTAAGTAGACAGTTACCTGTAAAACCAACGAAGGTTTTGTAGACCCAAACTACTTACCCTAAGATGAGACCTACTTTACCTGTCTACGAGATAAGTTTCACTTCACTTCAGTAAGTCAGTACAGGCTGAGAAACCCTGGGGTACCTGACATCGGATGGTCAGAAGAGGTAGGTACCCTAAAAGAACCGTTCTCATGGTCTCACCCAACGGAAAAGGAAGAGGTCCCCTAGAAGGGCTGGGTCCCTAGCTTGGGTCCAGAGGGTGTAACGTCCATCTACGAAATGGGAGACTCGGTGGTCCCTTCGGGATATGTGACGATATTAAAATTTGGAGAAGATCATATCACCGGTGTACACCTCGGGTTCAACACTAAAACCTTAGTAGTCATTTCAGGTAGGAGGTGGAGAGAAGTTTTATAGAAAGAGTAATTTGTTCACCTAAGAAACTATTTAATACGTTACAATTGTCCAATCCATAAATCCTTTTAACAATTTAGTAGTAAAATTTTTTCAGTTATGAAGATTTCAAAATTCACACTTTAATACTTTATCACTTTTTTATCTTTTTCTAGACTACTTTTCTATAAGATCAAAAATCTTACGACAAAGAAAGAACTGAATTTTCGATTCCGTCTTTGATATTTTCTGACTCTAAGTCTAGGTATTTTCAAAAAAAAAAAAATTTGAAAACGTGACTAAGTCTGTAAAGTTTAATTCGGTTTCTCTTTCAGCTTTTCTGTAAAACCATAAAGACTATTTTTTATAAATTATAAGATTTATCTCTATCACGAAGAAAGGTATTTATTCTTAGTGAGTTTGAGTGGTGTCAGGAAACGAGTAAGTATGTGACCAGTGTCCCAATTTTAGTAATTATTATCATTATCCTTTATTTCGTCATGTTAATGACATTGATTGTAGATGACTCATAAAGGGGACTTGGTCCATCAAAGAGTGACGAATACAAACAATTGAGTAAATTGAAAAGGTTGTTTGAAGACTTCCTCCATGAGAATAAAAGAGGTAAAAATACTAACTCCTCTAATTCCGTTTCCTTCCGGAAATACATTAGAGGGGCCCCAATGAGTCGCTCCTTCACCGTCTTGACCTTAAGTTTGGGTCCGAAAGAACGAAGTCTAACACACAGGGAAGTAGAGAAGGGAGTTCTTCGTTCTTATCTAAAATTTTTCTTCACTATGATAACCTGTTATGTATATACGTAATCAGTTGGAATAATTATGTGATTTTTATTTTTGTCATTCCTGTACAGTAGAAACGATTTACCTGTTCTAAGATTTTACATTATGGTTGTTTTCGTTCTCACATTCCTTTACGTAGTCGTTTTAATATTTGTACAAGTTCAAGTCAAATATTTATAGACGTTACAGAATTTAAACTTGTAAAAAAATTTCTTTTAAAAACTAAATTTTTACATAAAATTCCGTTATAAGTTACTAAATGTATTTTTATGTACAAGTTCCTATCAGTAGGGTCACTATTGAGAAACAAAGGTCTTACAACATAGTATATTATATATCTTTCATATCTTTTAATTTATTATTTTGGGTGGGTTGGGTTGAATGAATAAGTCACACAAACAAAAAGTAGGAAATTTTTTACAATATTAGTTAGTCATTTTCCGGCTAGAATAAAGTTTTATTAATACTCGTCTGGTGTATAGAATCGAACACCACCCATCTCCTTAAAACAAACTAAAAAATAAGAGGAGACACTAAAATATGTAAACGTTTTAAAAGAGAACCTTATACATAATATTATTTTTTACACTGATTTAAAAGGGGGGGAGGTACGTCGAACATCCTAGGATCAAGGGGACGGTAGTTTCGGTCCTGGGTACGTCACCTTCTCGTCTCAGGATTGGTGACCTAGTGGTCCCTTAAGGGTTCTTAAAAATTTATGTAAAAAAGGGAAACCCAAAGGTCTTTTGTACTTATCTCTTGTATGTAAATAAACATGAGGGACAAATTTTAGGATGACTTTACTTTCTTTTACGTATAGGTGTAAAATTTTCTTAGTTTGACGTAGTATGACCTTTTGTTTTTTAGGGACTGTACCCATGAGATTTTAAAAACTCTTTAAGGACCTTACAATTTTTATCTATGTTAACATTTGTGTGTCTGTCTGTGTGTCTATATCTGTCCGTTTGTGTCTGTCTGTGTGTGTCGTCGACGTGTTGGTGTATAGGATCGAACACTAATTTTTCGAAATTTCTTGAATCTCTTTACTAGTTTCGTTAATGAAATGTATCTACTAATTGGAGTTTAATTAATTAACTAAAATTACGAAATCGACGGAAAGGAGATTTACGTCTCGTCGATTGTCGTCGTTAGAAACGAGGGTCGTACTTCGGAAGGTTTGAGCAAAGATCTCTGTCATCCACCAGACGAGTTCTCTTCGAGTTGGACTCTCATGACCTTGGGGTCCCTCTTCGTTTCGTCTCGGAGACTAGGAAGTCAAGAGGGGTTATTTTTGGTTCTTTCTTCGTGTTGTAATTTTGTTCCCTTTTACCGACATGAATCTCTACCTATTTGTCTTGTTGAAGTTTTTATCAGGAGTTTTATTCCGACAGGTTAGACGTTAAACCTCTTACAGTCCTATTATCGGACAAACAGGGGTATAGAGGGAGAATGGTCCATCCGACTGACAACTGGGGTCCGGAAAGTAACGTATCCTATTATGTGAAACGTTTCTTCTTTTTCTAACGTGTTTGTCCTGTCCCTCCGGACCACACGACGCTAAGTACCCCAGCGTCTCAGCCTGTGATAACTCGTTGACTTGACTTGACTTGACTTGTCTGGAAAGTTGACGGGTACTCGGGTGTGGTCGACACACATAGTTAGTTAGATCTGTCTCCACAGGTTTGAATTAGAACATACTCTGAGTGGGTCCTCGGACAATTTTTAAGGACTTGGGCTAGGAACTATAGCCCCAAATCGTCCAGACTCCATTTCGGGGTCTTCCACGGAAAATTGTTCGTACGGTCGATTAAAACGTCTACCAGTCGAATACTAAATCTGTTTTTGTTCGATTGTTCATTTATTTGTTGTTCTGTATTTTACTTTGAAACGGTATTTATTTGTCTATTAAAGGAGCCCTGGTTCTAACCGAACTTTAACTCAAGGAAATAGTAGACCTAGGACAAAAAGTGAACACTTATACCTACTAGTCTCGGAAATGGATCAAAAGTAACTAAAGTTCCTAACTGTACTACAATAAATGTTTCTGTGAACCACCAAATCGGCAAAGTAGTTGAAACGTGTTTCGAAACAAAAAAAAAGGGGTTAATAGTCAAACATGTTTTAGGATTAATAAGGTACAACTGGGTGTCATATTCGCTAATATCGTAAAATACTCTTCTCACTGTTTATAGGACTACGATAGTGTCACTAAACGCATTAATAAAAAAATTTAAAATGGATCGTACGGTTTTGTACATGACACTGTGTAGTTTCTACAGGTCTGTAAAACGGTCTACATGGGACCCTGTTTTGAAGGAGACCGAGTCTTCATGGCGACATTGTGTCATTTAATAAGAGTTCAAAACCCTCCCCCGTGTTTGTTTCTTTACTTTTATTTTTGACCGACCTTTTCACAAAGACCAAAACACTACGGATTCCTTATACCGTTACCACGGGGTGAGGTCATGAGGACGGACCTCTTAGGGTACCTACCTCCTCGGACCATCCGACCCCAACGACTCCCAACCTGTGCTGACTCGCTGAAGTGAAAGTGAAAAGTGAAAGTACGTAACCTCTTCCTTTATCGTTGGGTGAGGTCACAAGAACGGACCTCTTAGGGTCCCTGTCACCTCGGACCACCCGACGACAGATACCCCAACGTGTCTCAGCCTGTACTGACTTCACTGAATCGTTCCTTACACTTTGTTTTAAACATTATTATGATAACGTATGTACTCTTGTCTACTAGTTTTCACCGTGTACTATCTTATAGATCTGGAACCCGTTCACTGAACCACAGATAAAGGAGTAGAGATTCATACCTATTGTCATTATGATAGAGTGTCTCAATTAACATCTCTAATAAAACTCATCTTCTCAGGGACCTTACATCGTTTCGTGAATAATTTACGACAGTCAAAATAATGACACTGTGTAGTTTCATAATAAAAGAACGAACTCATCCCATCATATTCTCAATTATTAAGATTTATTAAATTAGTTTAGTCCCCGAAGGAACCACCAAGTCACCATTTCTTAGGCGGACGATTACGTCTTCTATGTCCAAGTTAGGGACCATGTCCCTTCTAGGGAATACGACGCCTCGTTGATTCGGGTTTGTGGTGTTGACAACTAAGTCATGAGATCTCGGGCCCTTGACGTCGATGACTCGGGTGTACGACGTTGATAACTTCAGACACACGGGATCTCGGGTACGAGACTTTGTTCTCTTCGGTGACGTTACTCTTCGGGAACTTGACGTTGATCTCTCATTCATCGGAAATGAACGGTGTTAATTTCTGACACGTCGTTACTTATGGGTCGTGTCGGTTTTGATTTATTTAATAAATTTTTAAATTAATTTGGTTCCTAAAATCTATTATCACTGATACCTCTCAGGACAAAACTTTTTATCACATGGGGGGAATTTAAAAACTATCTTATTCACCTTTCACTTGAAATAACCATTAAAACGTCCACACACATATACAACATACTAAATCTAAAACGATTAAAGTTTTTTCCTGAAGGGAGCACCGAGTCTGGCTTCAGACGGACGTTACGCCCTCCTGGACCCAATCTAGGGATCCAGCCCTTCTAGGGCGACTCTTCCTTTACCGTTGGGTGAGGTCATGAGAACGGACCTTTTAGGATACCTACCTCTTTACGTGTACTTTAACAAATATTGTGGATAGACGTGATATTCGTTATTTTTACTATCCTCACTTGAAAAAAATCTATAGATCTTAATCTTTATTTTCAATAGATAAAGATCATAAAATCTCGACAGGTCAGTAATAATCATTCCGAGTCACCATTTCTTAGGTAGACGGTTACGACCTTTGGGTCCTCTGGACCCAAGACAGGGACCCACCCCTTCTAGGGGACCTCCTCCTTTACCGTTGGGTGAGGTCATAAGAACGAACCCTTTAGGGTACCGGTCTCCTCGGATTGTCCGACGTCAGGTGCCCCAGGATTTCTGGACCAGTACAGCAATCGTTAGACGCAAAGTTTTCGTTTGAGGCAAAAGTGAAGACGTAAGTTTACTTTTGGTCACCATTGTGCAGTCTGCGAATAACAGTTCTCCTGTACTCACTTAAACACAAAGTAGATACCCTTAGTAAGAAAAGTTTAAAATAGTCTACGACCCTCTGACTTATAAGAAGTTAAGTTACAGACACTTCGTTTCAGAGACCGTAGAACTTCTAATACGGAGATTCTTTTTATGTCTTTTTCTGAAACAGAGTTTGCTTTCACAAATGTGTGTCTTTTTATAATTTCTTATAATCAAAAAAATTACAGACCTAGGTTTTTATATTTCTAGGTTTTTTTAAAACTGGATCTCTAAAGACAACCTCATCTTGGAGAGAGGCGGGGGCGCGGGGTGTCCGTGTCATAATCATGTCACCAAGTTCTCTTTCCGTTAGTTGAAGTCTCCACATCCATGACAAGTCGAATCTCAGCACCTACCCCTTACGTGGACCGGAGGCTTTGGAAATTGGTGCGACAAGCCCAGAGTCGCCGACCACCAGTCGGGCGCAGACGTGTCCTCCCTTTCAAGCCCGTGAAGAGTCGCTGGGTCCCACGGGTATCTCTGTCCCGTAACCTTGCACCCTGTCTCACCTCCCTCCGTCCCTGTCACGCTCAACGCCCACCGTCGTCGCCGCGAGACGTCGGCAGCGGGAGCCCAAGGGAACTCGACGCCCTGTCTCACTGAGCCTTCTCTTCGCGTTCGCGGAAGGGCGGCGAGGTCGCAGGCGCGCCCCCCGCGCGCGCGTAGGTGGGCCGCGCCCCGGTCGCTCGATTCCGGCCCTGAGCTCGTCGAGTCGGACCTTCATGGCTGGTTCCGCGCTCGGAGGCTCTCCGTTCTGGGTTGGGGTTTGCGTGCGCCACGCCTGTCGGACCAGGTCCCGAAGGGCCGGCCATCGGAGCTTGGACTGAGGGTCAACGCGGCGCAAGGGTCAGTGTTCAAACGGAGCGCGGCCGGTTCAACGCTCACACCTCGAATAGGGCCCGAGGCCCTTCTTACAAGGTCAAGGACCGAGCCCGACCAGACCCATACCGGCCCGGTCCCCGGAGCGACGTAAAGACCCCCACCGACAACGAGCCGACGACGTAAGAGCGGCCTCGGGTCCATTCTCGGTCACGGGGCTCCATGGACGAAGGGCCTCGGTGGGCGGCCTTGGGCCGCAATCCCGGCGTGCGGCCCTGAACCGACTCTGGTTCCACGCGTTTAGGAATGTGTAGGTGCGTGATTGCGTGTGTCTCCGTCTGTCTGTCTGTGCGTGTGTGACTCCACGTGGGCCGTTCCAAACTGTCCGTATATCACTGTCCGACGTCTCTATATGAAATCCGCTCACTACAGGACCCCACCATAAGGCCGGTCGTAGAACCGTAGACGATTCAGTCTCCTATAAATCCTTGGTGCCGAAAGACCTAGTCATCTCACTCTAACTCTCCACTCCTTGAAAAGAATGACAATCTGAAGAACGAAGGGGCAAATTAATTTAACAAAAAACAGACGACCGTTAAATGGCAGGCAAAACTCTTGAATTTAAAGATCCTAACAAACACTGATGACGGACTTTCCTATTGACCTAGAGCGATTATGTCTTAGTACGTAGTAATTTCTCTCCTTTGATCTATCTTTTTATATGCATTGAACAATTTCGACTCAAGCAAAAATCTTATTCACCGTTAACAGTAAAAGCCTGACGATCATAGGAAGTCTCTCAAAGACCCACTAGAAAGTGTTTCCTCGGAGAGATTACATGTTCAGTATTAAGTAGGAGTGTAACAAAACTTAGTTTATTTTACATCCTAAATGTGAGTCGAAAAGTCTGCTCGATCTTTCTCTACGAACATCACAGCTCACCTTACGTCAAATTCTCGGGTTACAATAAAGAGAGAAAACAAGCCTTCCCCCGCGTAAAACTGGCAGTTTATTTCGGGGTTTAATCAACAAAAAAAAAAAAAATTAAGAAAGGGGCACTCTTTTAATTCCACAATTAAGTACGTGCCTATGACAGATTTGAATTATGATACAAGAACCGAAAGTTTGCCGGTCAAATTTAAAGTCAATAAGATTTGCACGTCAAACACACACACACACACACACACACAAAAACGGGACGACTATACTGGTCTTATCAAGTACACTTTATTTAGACAATTTTTTTTATAGTTTGCTCCATGCGACAGTAACTCGTTATTTTAACAGTTGCTTACGAGTTTTCATCCCATACGAGTTTGGACTTTTTAAAGTGGGTCTATTGTCTTTCTTACACTTTCTTACTTTTTTTGTTTCTTAAACCACTGTCACTATCTTGAGCCCACCAGTGATTACAAAGACAGAGTATTCCATAAACCTATTACACGAACTTTTACGTCGAACGAATATATTCCCCGTTTACTGGAGATTGGTAAATAAAATAAGTTACAGGGTCTAATTAAAAATATTCCTTTACCTCTCTGTAACAAATTGTGTTGTTTCTTTTTTTTAGTGATACGATGGTACCCTTCCTATAAAGGAAAATCGAAATCTTTTGAGTCCTGTAACTTGTGAAAAAGATATTAAAATTCAGTTTCAAAGAGTTGTAAAACCCGGTACATTCAGAAACAATACCCTTGACTGAACAGGTAACATCCTATAAATCATCTTAGCGACAGGAGAAATGTGATCCAGGTCAACGTTGGGGGTTGGGAACGGACCGACACTGCTGGTTTTTACACAGGTCTATGACGGGTACCAGGAAACCCTCCATCTTAACGGAGACCAACTCTGGGCAACGAATTGTTACTAAAGGTAAATATAAATATCTAACTCAATACATTTTACTGTTAAACACTATTATAAATGTAAAAACCATGAAATTTGTTTTAAACTTCCAATGTAATTTCTCTAAACGTATCTGTGTAACTGTGGAACAAACCACAAGTCAAAGAAGTAAGGGTCGGTTCTGTATATAAATTTTCAAAATTATATAACTACCTTGTTGTCTCCCTTGAGTAGATTCGTCTCAATCGAACACCGAACACATATTATTTACGAATCATGGACCCCTTGTGACCTAGTGTAATGTTTTGTCCATTGTATCCGGTCAAGAAAGTTAACAAAATTTATTGAGACACCAGAAATCAACCACTTCGATGGGGCGTGGGGGAGGAAAGGGAGTCTAGTCAAGTCTCCGGTACTTAAGTACCTAGGTCGTAGTAACGTCTCGGGTCGTTATGTAAAGGGTCAGTCTAAAAGTGTACCATTACTCCTGTTGACATAATTACAGACATCAAAAAGGAATGACAATCACTTAGGAGGACCTTTGTCTGACTCTTATCCCCATATGTACGAATAACCTCCCATTACGGACTCTTTCTATTGACCCACTCCTTCGTCCCAACGTGTTCCTCTGGAGTCTGACCCTACGTTCGGACTGTTTCAGAACCGGTTGGGGTACCTCTTCATCATTCGTCAAACTTTAGGGGACACTTTTAATCGTACCACCGAAACCCACCATCGAAGAGGTATTCCATGGTGGAAACCTCACCATAGTGAGGTAACTGATTCCATTAAACATAAAGAAAGTAAGGTTCTTTTAGAAAAAACTCGGGGATCCCTTGGGTTCAGAGATTAATAAATAAGGTCAAAATTAAAATTTTTACAGTAAGATAAGATTCCCCGTCTCCACGGACGAGACCCATGCTTAATGCGTCACCTTGCGTGTAGACCAGTGTTTCGATCCCTCTTCTCTCGATGACCGTTTCGTATATAGATTTTCTGAACCCACAAAGATCTTGAGAGGACAGAATCATTGACTGTTTATCTTAAGTTATTTGTATAAGAAAATTAGGAAATTGACGTTGAAAAACAGTGATATACTTACCTTCTCACAATATAGAAATTTCCAGTCTCAGAACTCTAACCCGATAGGATATATAATTATAAAATCCGACATCCGTCGTAAGAAAGTGTTTTCCACGTCTCGGTCGAACTGATTCGTATCCGTTGTCTTGTGTTTCCAATTTCTTTTTCTCTAGGTGATACCTCAGTCTACACAAGAAGGGCTAATGTTTACTAGTAAACGTGTCCTTTGTAACGATTTTACATAAAAAGATTTACATGACGAAACAAAACCTACATCAACAACGAAAACCTCATTGTCTGTGACTTATACTTTTGACGAGAAAACCGAATTGATGTGACACTTATTATTACAGGGAAATACCATTTCTTGTACACAAAGACATTGTATCCATCTTCTCTTTTGTTACATTTTCTACTTGTAAAAGAATGAAAGTGAACTACTTTATTTATTTCTAGTTAAATTGTCTAGTAGTCGTGTACGATTAGTTTGAATGGAGGACCAATTTGGCCGGTGTAAAAAAAAAAATCTTGTTTTAATAGAAATCTTCGACATCAAATGTACTCCTAATACAAGGACTTTTCTAATAGGGTCATTTTTACGATGTAGACATGTTTTCCTTTGTTTTTGTTTACACAAGTCCATTCTTGTCATGTGTCACACTAAACTTTACAAGTACAAATTATTAACTCCAGTCTAAAGAGAGTTAGTTTAAATATCAAGACTTTGAACCAGTATCCAATGGGTCACAAAAGACCTTAATTTCATTTTCTTTCATTGATAACTTAACCTTTTTGTCGGTCCTTTTTGTTTTGTTTTTTGGTTTTGTTAAACTTACCACGGACTGATAAAGATCTCTTATAACCTTCTTCAGTCTAAAAGGAGGGACGGGTGAGTCCACTGAGTAGAGAAAGGTAAAACAAGAGACAAAAACTATTCACTCTAAAATACCGTTTGAAAATCACATCGACGGAAATTGAGTGTTAGACGTAACACAATCAGATAATCGATTTAATACCACACATAAAGTTAGGTTTTTCAATCAAAACTAATAAAAGAGGAAAGTGCAATTTTATTTACACCCAACATATGAGCGATTCAACATAGGCTGAGAACCGTTGGGGTACCTGAAACGAGTAGTCTGAGGAGACAGGTACCCTAAAGGGTCCGTTCTTATGACCTCACCCAACGGAAAAGGAAGAGGTCCCCTAGAAACTCTGGGTCCCTAGTTTGAACACAGAGAACACAACCGTCCGTCTAAGAAATGGAGATCGGTACCCCTTCGGGTACTTATGATACGTCTTTATAAATTCCGATATATGGATAAATGATTAGATGAGATAATGGACTAAAGTTCGAAATAATGTTTTGATGTCATTAGTTTTGACGTCTTAAGACCGTATTTTTGTCTGTGTATCTGGTTATCTCGTCTTAGTTCTCGGGTCTTTATTGAAAAACTGTTCTCTCGGTACTTATGGATGACCCCTTTCTGTCAGAGAAGTTATTTACCACAATCCTTTTACCCTAAGTATATTTTACTTATTTTAATCTGGGGGTAAAATATGATGAGTGTTTTTAATTGAGGTTTACCTAATTACTGAATTTAAATTCTGAGATTTGAATGATCTTCCTTTGTCCCCATTTAAAAGAACTGTAACTAGAACCATCAATAAAAAACCTATATTGTAGTTTTACGTTCGTTGTTTTGTCTTTTATTTGTTGACCCTACTGGAGTCAGATTTTTCGAAGACGTGTCGTTTTCTTTATTATCCATGTACTTTTCTAAGAGTTGTAGTGATTATTACTCCCGTCATATGGAGTTTTCGTGTTACTCCATAGGTAGAGTGTGAACAATCTTACCGATAGTAGTTTTTCTGTTTTCTGTTCTAAACCTCTCCTACTCCTCTTTTCCCTTACGAACACGTGATAACCACCCTTACATTTAAACATTTTGGTGAGACCTTTTTCATATTCAAGGAGTTTTTTATTTTTATCTCGATGACACACTAGACCGTCAGAGTGAAGGTCTATTATGGGTTTCCCTTACTTTAGTGAGAGAGTTTCCAATCCACAGACATGGGAGAACAAATAACGTCGTAACAAATGTTAACGGTTCTGTACCCTTTTTAGATTCTCAGGTACTTCCCTACTTACTTACTTCTTTTACACTACGTGTGTGTGTCTCCTTATACTAGGTAGGTATTTCTTCTCCCTTCAGAACGGAAAACACGTTGTACCTAACTGAAATTTCGGTAATACGAATCACTTTATTCATTCTCTGTTTATGACATACAAGAGTAAACATACCTTGGACTTTTCCGACTTGAGTCTCTCTCATCTTCTCACCGTCGGTCCCGAACCCCTCACCTCCTTTACTCCCCTGTAACCAGTTTCCCAAGTTTGAAGATCGATATTCCACTGACTCAAGACCCCTAGATCACATATTATACCACTGATATTAATTGTCATGAAATAATATATGAGTTTTCTAACAACTCTCTCATCTAGAATTTACAATAGTAGTGTGTGTGCAATTTCCATTAATACCCCCCCTCCTCCACAATCGATTAGAATAACACCATCAGTAAAGTGTTATATATTTACATAGTTTAGTGATGTATCATGTAACATTTGAATTAAATACAACAGAAATTCATTATAGAGTTATTTTGACCTCCCTTTTTCCGTTTTTAATTGATCTTTGGTAAACCTCATTGAGAGAATAAAGTATCTACTCATTTGGTTTTGGGGTTTTGTACCTTACTAACAGGTCAAAGTGACCATTAAAAAGTCATCTCGATTTGTCTTAGAAAATCAGGTAAAGAGGAAAAATACACGGTATTAACTGTATAATATTCTCCTGATTATTGTAAGACCCAGAAACATTGTAAGGTCCTTTAAAAGTTATACAAATAATAAAAAAGACTAATATAATATATCCCAATGGATTAATTTTTAAAGATATCGAAAAATTAAAAATTTTTTACCCAAAAAAAAGAAATCCGATTCGTCCATTTTATACTAATAAGATTTTAGAATTTGTAACTACCTAAAACTTAAAACTAAGTCTATTTCTTGATGAAGAAATCTTGATCAAGATATTTCTTGATATAGTTCCATCGAACTATAGTTTCATTAAAAATTAATCTTCCACTTTATTACTTTCTAACACAGTACCGAATTTTTTTTATCACCGTACAAAAAGAGACAAACATAAAACAAGTATAGATGTCGACCTAAGACTACCGTGATAGTGATATCTCCTCGTCTAACAGGAACACGACTCTCGATTTCATGTCACACTTGAGTTGTAGTGTCGGGTCCAGGTCCTTCCTCCATTTCTACGACTTCTTTGACACAGGGGGTACACAGGGTGGGTCTAGGAGTGTTTCTAACGTTTAGAGGAATAACTCATAATCCCTCGAAGAGTAGTCAGTAAGGTACAAACACACACCTCTCCACACACCGTCTTATTGCGATAAAAGTAGAGAAAGTGGTAGTAGAGAAGGGAGGGACACCTACTCACTGAACGGACCAAACACTCAAACCCTTATCTGGTCCGTACATATACGGTCGGAGAAGGAGTGTGGACAGAAACACTAGACAGACGTCTCTCGTACGTATAACAAAACGGGAACTGACACGTCAGTCGAAGTTCCTCGAAGTTCCACAAGTAGACGTCAAAATCATCCATTTTAAGTTTCCTCAGTTATCCGTTCGACTGACTACGTATGTATCTGATACAAGAGGTTTTTGAAAGAAGAGTTATTTCACTAATAAAATAGAAGTAGACGGCTGAGGAATATATTAAAAAGTTAATCAAGGTTCACCATTTGACATTTTTGTTTCGACGACTGCTCAAACACCACTACAACCACCAGAGTCCGCAGAGACGACAACGTCGACCCCTGGACACCGAACACAAGGAACCCCAGACCACCAGTGAGTGTCGAGAGTAATCCCGGTAACCTATTTCAGTACATAACTTAACTCATCATACTTTTAATGTTACAACATTTATCCCTTTACGGAACAGAACTATCAACTGACATAAGTCTCTGTAAAAAAATTTTTGTCTCTCCACAACAAATGGCTCAAGGGATTTAGACGTACGTGATCTACTACAGGAATTTCGACACGAAATTTTTCTGCACACTAACTAAAGCGTCAACCAATACTAGTCTCTTGCACCAGACGTACTATAATTAAAAGTTTTTACACGACTCTGAATGACCGAAGACAACGCCAGTCAAAGCTATTTACAAAGTACACCAAAAGTTTTCTTACACATGACAAGTCAAAGACTCGTATCACAAAATATCATAGGTGACCCAATTCGAATAACCAACACACCGAGTACATAAGACATAGATACTAAAGAGTAGATAAACTGAATAAGAAAAGACTATATATATAGAATTTTATCGGATGTTACTACTACTTTAAAAACGAAGTATATAAACCTTTTATACAATAACCCATATATGTTTAACTCTTTACAATATAAAGGGTCATTCAGTTTGGAAGATAACTATACTTCGTAGAAAGAAACAAAGATCAAATGAAAACGAAATAAAAAAATAAAAATAAAAAAATGAAAACGAAATTTATGATTGATTTATGATTTTAATATAATTTTATTGTTATAAATTTTTTATTGAATCAAGAAAGAGAGTAAACTATAAACGGAACGTGTGGAAAAGGATAGGAATTTTTAGAAATTAATACCATGTTACACGTATTATAATTTAATTAGTAGAATTTATAAAATTCGTATGTCGAGTCATTACAATTCATATAAGTGTAACAATACTATTTGGTTATCGGCCTTTAAAAAGTAAAACGTTTTGACTGTGAGATTGAGACAATTCGTTAAGGAATAGAAAAGGATAAATAAATAATTTGAAGAGACACATGAATATGAAACCCTCAAAGTAAATATTTGTTCTGTGTCCACCCTAAAAAGAATAGGTAAAACTATCTGAAACAGATATTAATTTCTTAAATCGGTTAACGTAATTAATACTAATACTTATGGGACATAAACTTAAATGGTAGACAGACCCGAAAAGTAAAATGGTCGAGAAGGATATTAAGGAAGGTAAGAGATGAAGGTGGAAGACAACCGAAGAAAACTTAACTAACTCTGAAAAAAGGAATAAAGTAGGAGGAAGGGGGATGATCAAACCTTCCATATACAATATAAATTAAGAAATCACTAATCGGATCTTAAAAAGTACAATATAATTTCTTTCAAATTTCAATAGTTATTGAAGGGAGATAGTTTATCACATTCGTAAAACTTTATGGAATTGACGAAGGTTTAATATACGACAATAGTATGTCAAAATATAATTCACATTCAAACATATTAAAAAGAAGAAGGATTTTGTGTAGAAAAATTCTCTAAAGGAATGTGACCTTAAATGAATATTACTATGATATTCATCATAGTGACGAAGACCCAAAGGGATCACTAAGTCACCATTTCTTAGGTACCCGTCTACGTTCTCAGCTAGGGACCCAGTCCTTCTAGGGGACCTCCTCCCGTACCGTTGGATGAGGTCATAAGAACGACCCTTTTAGGACACCTGTCTCCTCGGACCGTCTGATGTCAGGGATCCTGACGTTTCTCAACCTGTGTTGACTTCGCTCCCTTGTGAGTACTTGTGTATCACTTGAAACATAAAAACAAACAAACTGTTCCATAATTGAAGTTAGAGTTAGAAGTCTCTATAAAAAAGACCCGATTACTAGAAACCTACTCTTAATAAAAGAAATCGAGGATTTCTAAAATAAAAAAGTGACACCGAAGGTAACAATAACAACCGTTTAAAACAACCAGTAATTAAAAAGAATAATCGAGGAAAAGTCTCAAAGAGAAACTAAAACTCCAAGACGTGAAAGTGTCACACAGATCCATACCCAAGTGAACTAAAGACCTCGGATTCCTAGACACAGAAAGAAGTCACCACCCTTACAAAACAATAAAACAGAAACTTTTAAACGAGAAGGAGTAAAAGGACAAAAGAGGTAATGGGAAACATAGAACGTACAAAAGGAAAAGAAACAAAAAGATGACGACAAAACCATTAAAGAAGTTTATATAAAAGGTTAAGTAGTTGAGAAAAAGTTCGAAACAGATTTCCGAGAAATTAGGTAGGTAATTTAATTAAAAATAATAAGATAAAAAGTCAAAACTTCAGATAAATTAAAACTAAAAAAATAGAATTTATATTAAAATTAGAGAAAGAAAAAAAGAGTGATCTGTATAAAATATAAGACGTAAACTATAATTCTATTTATTGGTGTCTGAAACGAACAGTTATGACTGATGGTGTGTACCCCCGAATAAAGGAACACATAGATTACTGAATACTATTTCCTAAATACTCTAGGAGTAAATTATAGGTAAGAAGATCTCTTTTAAAGACAAAAGACGTTCCACGGATCATCTTGATAACTATATTGAGGTGAAATTTGATTCTGGTACATAATCCGGTGTGGATTCACACTCGAACACCAATCTTTAAAAGTCTCTTCTTAGAAAAAGAATGACAATGGACAAGGTGGAGATTTACGTCGGTCGTCACTTTGTCGGTCAGAGAAAGATTTCCTAAGAAAACACAAAACAAGTGGGTGATTCACTAAGTAGAAAACCCTTAGGACTGGAATATGTCCTCAAAGGTCATATCGAAGGATGAAGTAGTCCAGAGTCTGATTAAAAAAAAATTAGTCTTATGGTAGTTTTAGGTAAAAATTCGGTTGTTCAGTCATCTCCGGAGATCACATTCGGGGTCACACCACTAACGACTAGGACACCTTATAAAAGACCGGAGTATAAAAATTTAAACATCGGTATTTGGTATAAATTTCTTTTAAATTCACCTCCTTTTAACGAGACACAACCAAAAACGGTATGTTGTTGTGTTTAGTCAGTATATATATACATGGGGGGAGGGAGAACTCGGAGGGAGGGATTCGGTACAAAATTCGTTCTTTTAAAAATATAATTAAGTCGGAAACATCTACAGAACGTGATCCTTTCTCAAAAGACTTACCGATCCGATTATTACAGTCCTTTCCCTTATTGATTACAATAGAAATTTCTTGTGACTGGGACTACAGAGTCTGTAAATTCAGATGATTACTCCCTGTTGTAATGGTACTTCCATAAATATTTCTAACAATAGATACTCTCAATTTACTTAATAGAAAATACTTCAGAGTACTTTAAAACTCGACCTTCTACAGAATCTTTAATAGATCAGATTGTACTAATAGACATCACAGGGAAATTGTCAAGTTGTTTATATAATACACGGACGTCACACAACGAAGACATCACTCGTGACCTTCTTTACTTAGTCCAAGATAGGAATGAGGTACCTTTACTAATAGATTATCATATCCTTCATCTGTGGGGAGTCTACCACAGATTCAAATTGTTGTCTTCATAGTGTTAACACCTTGGTGACTTTTTTTCGTAGAATTAAGTAGTGTCACCTTAGTCTCTTTCGAAATACCTGTTCATTGGAATTTTAATTTCCTCATCCTTAATCTACACATTTCCTCCTTCATTTCTCTGTAAGGTACATCTGTCTTATTTCAGCAGTTTCTGTTCGTTGACCGTTAGTCATTGTGTGGAACTCTCAATTTGTATTTTTCTCATTTACTAGATCTACATTTGAATATATTGTAGATTTTAAACACTTCCACGTGGAGTACCCTTTGTACATCTCCTTATTTATAATTCTCTTTTTTCTATGCAAGAAACTCTAGAAAGAGATAATTTTTACGATCTTAATTTAGACCTGTTTGAAACCAGATGAAAGTTACTTTTTACAGATTAATATACATTTAACTAAGTTGTAAAGAAGTACACGTTGATTTTTCTATTTACTGTTAAACTTAAGTGATTGAATAAATTCTTCAAAAGTAAATTTTTAAGAGAATTTAACTCTCTACATACAGTTTTATAAATCCTCACTCGACAATATGACAGACGTTGAATGAAATTTTATGGTGTCACTTTTTATTCAATCTACTTTATTTAAACTATTTTATAATGATTGACATTTAAAATTTATGACCCATATACTATAGAAGACAAAATAAAGACATTTTTACAAATATTATTTTTCCTTCATTTTTTAAAGGAGAAAAGATACTTTCTTTCTTTTCTTTTATATTTTTATAGATTAATATTTTGATAAATTCATAAATTTTCGTTTTGGGGTTTATAATACTAGGATCCAAATAAAGTGTTAACATACCAGTATAATACGATACCTTTGACATCTTGACTTTTCTCAGTTTCAGTCTAAGAGGTTTAAAATCTTACGAAACACATTTGTACCAAACTGTTCAAAGTGATTACTAGTCAAGGAGGACCGTGTGTCTTTTCTAACGTACCTTACATTAATTACCACAATTGAATATTTCCCTCAAACCACTGTGTAACCCGTTAATTAATCAAAGAACTATTTATTACTTTCATAAATGAGTATGTCTAACACTTTACAACTAGTTTCTCTTCTACGATTAATTCCAGAGACATAATACACATACTCCCGTACCAAAAGGGTAAGAAGAGTTAGAAAACACTTATAACTAATAAGAAAAACAGTTTATCGGTCGTCTCTTTAATAATGTTAGATGTCTTTGTAATAAAAATCCCTCACAACCAAAAGAGTCAAAACCTCATATAGACACACACATACACATACCCTACCATAAAAAAAATTTTCTCTTTATGATAAAATAAAAATTTTTGAATTTTTATTACTTCATATCAATTAGATGTTACAACACAATCAAAGTCCAAATATCGTCTCACTAAGTCAATATAGATAGATATACATATAAATGTAACATTCAAAGATAATGTCCAATAGTAATTCTATAACTCATATTCAAGGGGCATGATAAGTTTTTCTGGATCAATAAATGGATAAAATATATATTATCACACATATACAATTAAAGTTTGAGGATTAAATAGAAAGGGAGTGTAGAGGAAACCATTGGTATTCAAACAAAAGACACAGGTCCTCATATAAAGACAAAACATTTATTCAAGTAAACGTATTAAACAAATCTATGGTGTGTCTTCACTATAGTATATTATAAACAAAAAGAGGCAAACCGAATAAAGTGAATCATACTAGTAGAGACCCAGGTAGGTACAATGAAGTTTACTGTAACAAAATATGAAAAATATCGACTCATGATATGGTCACATATAAAGATATATCCATAGTGTAGAAATAGGTAAGTAAACAACCACCTGTAAATCCAAAGAAGACGTAGAACCGAAAATATTTATGACGACGACACTTATAACCCCACGTATATAGAAAAGGTCAATCTCAAAAAAGTATAAGAAAAGGTAACATCAAATAGTGTCCTACAACTTATATCAAGGAACACGATATGTTAACCTGGAACAACAAATAGATAAGACATATATGGTCAAACGAAGACGATCAGGGTTTACAGGTTAGGTGGGGAGGGAGTAGGGGGAAAAGGAAACCGTCGGTGTTCAGAAAAGAGGTACAGACTCAGGCAACGACAAAATATCCATTAAAGAAAACACAGTATAAAATCTAACACAGTATATTAACCAAGGTATACCATAAACAGAAAGAGAAAGACTGAATGAAGTGAATCATACTATTAGAGATCCAACAACGTTTACCGTAATAAAGTAAGATAAAATACCAATTCATCATACGGTAATGTGTGTGCGTGTGTGTGTATATGTATACATGTGTGTATGTATATACATATATATGTATATGTATATACATACACACACATACATATATATATATATACCCGAAGGGAACATCGAGTCAACCATTTCTTAGACGGACGTTACGTCCTCTGGACCCAAGCTCTGGGACCCAGTCCTTCTAGGGGACCTCTTTCTTTACCTCGTTGGGTAAGGTCGTACCCTAGGACCTCTTAGGGTACTGTCTTCTCAGACCGTCCGATGACAGGTGTCCCACCGTTCTCAGTCTGTCCTGAATCGCTGATTTGGCGGTGGTATGTATATATTCACAGTGTAACAGAAATAGGTAAGTAGACAACTATCTACACATCCAACGAAACTACGAAACTACAGGACCGATAACATTTATCACGTCGATACTTCCTACGTACATTCAAAGACTTTATATTAAATAAAGACCTATATACGGGTCCTCGCCCTAACGATCTAGTTTTCCGTTGAGATAAAAATCATAAAACTCCTTTTAGGTATGACAAAATGTATCACCAACGTGGTCGAATGTAAAGACGGTTGTCACATCCTCCCAAGGGAAATAAGGTGTTGGAGAGATCGTAAATAATAAACATCTAAAAATTTTACTACCGGTAAGACTGACCAGACTCCACCATGAAACAACATCAAAACTAAACGTAAAGAGATTATTAATCACTATAACTCGTAGAAAAGTACACGGACAACAGGTAGACGTACAGAAGCACCTCTTTACAGATAAATCTCAAAGACGAGCAAATTTTTTTATGAATAAACAAATGAATAACCCAACACCGTACGTCCTATCAAGGGACTGGTCCCTAACTTGGACCCGCAGGACGAAACCCTCGTACTTTAGAATCGGAGACCTGGTGGTCCGTTCAGGGAAACGAGTACAAAACTTACCCAACGATAAAAGACTGTAATTCGACATACTCGATAAACATATAACCCCTACCGTACTTCGAGGTTATGAAACCAGTGGAAAATACTTCTTGGTTGGGTAACCTTTTCTGGGACTACGACCCTATCTAACTTCCGTTTTCCTCTTCCCCTGACGTCTCCCATTCTACCAATGTGTCGTAGTGTAAAAGTTACCTGTACTTAAATTCGTTTTAATCTCCTGACTCCTCGGACCGTAAGACGTCAGGTACCTCACCGTTTCTCAGTCTGTACTGAATCACTGACTTGTGGTGGTTGTTGGAAAATTCCTTGGTTTTTGATAGGGAAGATTTCGTATTCGTTTTATCGTTGTCAAAAGAGATAACGTCGAATTTTTGGACGTATTAATCTTTTATTTAACTAGTAACTAAGTCCGAAGATACTTCTGGAATCAGGGAGTGTACTGGTTGAGAACCTTTTAGAGTACACTGTGACTTCATGTGTAAAACTTCCTGTTGATCAATGTTCTTGTTTTCTTATACACAGACCCAGGTAAAATACATCTGATATACTATCTATAGACGCTTTCATAACCAAAGTCTTTTTATTCCTTTGTACTGAATAATTTATATTTCATTTACCTACCCTTTGGTATAACTTACGATAGTTCTGTCTTTTTATTAAGTCCTGTTTTAACTACGAAAACTCGAGGCCACAACCTATTCTGAGATTTCTCAGGGAACCTATCGTTCCGATAGGTTGGTCAGGTAGGATTTCCTTTATTCAGGACTTATAAGAAACCTTTCTGACCACGACTTCGACTTTGAGGTTATGAAACCGGTGGACTACACTTCCTAACTGAGTAAACTTTTCTGGGACAATGACCCTTTCTAACTTCCGTCCTCCTCTTTCCCTGCTGTCTCCTACTCTACCAACCTACCGTAGTGGTTGAGTTACCTGTACTCAGACTCATTTGAGACCCTCAACCACGACCTGTCCCTCCGGACCACACGACGTCAGGTACCCCAGTGTTTCTCAACCTGTGCTGACTCACTGACTTGACTTGACTTCGACCACCTTCTCTAACTAAGTAATATGAGATAAATTTGTTCTTCTTTCTATTTGTTTTTTATCCAGTACCACCTTTCTTCGTCCATTTCGGTACATGGTTTATAACCTCGGTCACACTACTCAAGGTACCAATGATCGTCATACATTTAGGTTCGAAAACAATACTCTCGTTTCATTCCGACCAAGGTTCTTTTGTAAGAGAAGACACTCTTGTCACACCTACTCCCTTCTATAAGAGTAAAAGAATAACAAAATCGATAGGTGTCTTTTTTAGTTCATAAACAAAGGTATACTATACCACCTGTAATCGTTCAGTTAAAGTCCAAGTGTAACTTAAGAAACGACATCTATGACCAGAAAGGTACTCCAAGACAATACGACTTATAAGTTTTGGTTTGTTTGCTGAACTGTATTACTTGCGAGACACACACACACAGACACTCGAGTTATATAGGCTGACAAACACTGGGGTACCTGATCTACCGACAACTGGAGTACCAGACATCGGTACATGACATCGTGTTAACGTGAGTAGAGTGTGCGATCGTTTTATCACGAGTTTTAAGGGGTTCGATCCGAAGTTGTCACATACTTGACTCTTGAAGGTCTATAAATTCGACATAAATCTTTTCCGTCTCCTTGGTCTCTAGTTTAACGGTTGTAGGTAACCTAGTATCTTTTCCGTTCTCTTAAGGTCTTTTTGTAGATGAAGAGAGTAATTGATGCGATTTCGGAAACACACCTAATGTTATATGACACCTTTTAAGAATTTCTCTATCCTTATGGTCTGGTGGAATGGACGGTAGACTCTTTAAACATACGTCCAGTTCTACGTCGTCAATCTTGACATATACCTTGTTACCTGACCAAGGTTTAGCCCTTTCCTCATGCAGTTCCAACATATAACAGTGGGATGAATAAATTGAATTATACGTCCCATGTAGTACATTTTACGGTCCGACCTACTTCGTGTCCGACCTAAGTTCTAACGACTCTCTTTATAATTATTGGAGTCTATACGTCTACTGTGGTGGGAATACCGTCTTTCACTTCTTCTCGATTTCTCGGAGAACTCCTTTCACTTTCTCCTCTCACTTTTTTGATCGAATTTTGTGTTATAAGTTTTTTGTTTCTGGTACCGTAGACCAGGGGAGTGAAGTACCTCTTACCTACCCCTTTGTACGTTTGTCACTCTCTGAAATAAAAGAACCCGAGGTTTTAGTAACGTCTACCACTGACGTCAACACTTTCGTTTTCTGTGTACGAGGAACCTTGTTTTCGACACTGTTTGGATCTGTCGTATAATATTTCGTCTCTGTAATGAAACGACTGTTTCCAGACAGATCAGTTTCGATACCAAAAAGATCATCAGTACGTATCTACACTCTCAACCTGGTATTTCTTTCGACTCGTGACTTCTGAACTACCAAAACTTGACACCACAACCTCTTCTGACAACTCTCAGACAACCTGACGTTCCTCTAGTTTGGTCAGTTAGAATTTCCTTGAGTTGGGACTTATAACTAACCTTCCTGACTACAACTTCGACTTCGAGGTTATGAACCCGGTGGACTACACTTCTTGGTTGAGTGACCTTTTCTGGGACTACGACCCTTTCTAACTTCCGTCCGCTCTTCTCCTTCTGTCTCCTACTCTATCGACCTACCGTAGTGGCTGAGTTACCTGTACTCAAACTCGTTCGAGGACCTCAACCACTACCTGTCTCTTCAGACCGGACGACTTCAGGAACCCCAACGTTTCTCAGCCTGTACTGACTCGCTGACTTGACTTGACTTGACTTGACCTGAAATCGGGTGGTCCGAGAAGACAGGTACCCTAAAGGGTCGTTTTAATGACTTCGTTCAACAGTAAAAAAGGAGGTCCCCTAGAAGGGTTGGGTCCCCAGTTTGGACGTAGAACGTAGAGGACGTGACTATCCGTCAAAGAAATGGTGAGACGGTGGGATCGATCTTGTTTTAGAAGTCGGTGTCAATCACATTAACCATTGATTTTCTAACTCTCGACATTACCATCAAGACCATCGTTTTATTACAGGGGAGTTTCTACACGTTTGGGATTAGAGACCACAAGACGGACACATAAATACATTGTTCCGTTTCCCCGTAACGTTTACCTTAATTCCAATAGTTGGAATTTTATCCTTTTAATCGGACGTAATAAACCCACCTTGATTACGTTTATATACCTAAGAATTTTCACCTTTTGTTTTGTTTTGTTTTATCAACCGTTCTCTTTTCTCACCTCTTCTCTAACTTTTGTACTCTTTCTGAACTGGAGGGAACAACTGAAACTTCTGTCTCCTTCCCCTGGTACTTGGTTCCTTACGTTCACCGAAGGTCTTCAACCCTTGTTGGGAGTGGATTGTCGGTCCTTCCTTTACTCTTAGAATCAGTAGTGACGTTCCTTGATTTAAGATGATCGTTGACCTTACTCATTCCTTTGCCCAAAAATTGGGACATATCAAGGACTAAATCCAAACACTCAGAGATCGTACCTACCTCCTCGGACCATCCGACGTCAGGTACCCTAGAGTTTCTCAGCCTGTGCTGAAGTGAAAGTGAAAAGTGAAAGTACGTAACCTCTTCCTTTACCGTTGGGTGAGGTCACAAGAACGGACCTCTTAGGGTCCCTGTCCCCTCGGACCACCCGACGGTAGATACCCTAGCGTGTCTCAGCCTGTGCTGACTTCGCTGAATCGTCGTCATCGTCGTCGTCGTTCGTGAGTAGAGTGTACGATCATTTCATTACGAGTTTTAAGAGGTTCGGTCTGAAGTCGTTATACACTTGACACTTGAAGGTCTACAAGTTCGACCAAAATCTTTTCCGTCTCCTTGGTCTCTAGTTTAACGGTTGTAGGCGACCTAGTAGTTTATTCGTTCTCTCAAGGTCTTTTTGTAGATAAAGACGAAATAACTGATACGGTTTCGGAAACTGACACACCTAGTGTTCTTTGACACCTTTTAAGACTTTCTCTACCCTTATGGTCTGGTGGATTGGACGGAGAACTCTTTAGACATACGTCCAGTCCTTCGTTGTCAATCTTGACCTGTACCTTGTTGTCTGACCAAAGTTTATCCTTTTCCTCATACAGTTCCGACATATAACAGTGGGACGAATAAATTGAATATACGTCTTATGTAATACTCTTTGCGATGTGACCTTCTTTGTGTTCGACCTTAGTTCTGAAGGTATTCTTTAGAGTTATTGGAGTCTATACGTCTACTGTGGTGGGAATACCGTCTTTCACTTCTCCTCGATTTGTCGGAGAACTACTTTCACTTTAACCTCTCACTTTTTCAACCGAATTTCGAGTCGTAAGTCTTTTGCTTCTAGTACCACAGACCAGGGTAGTGAAGTACCCTCTTTGTCACCTTTGTCACAGTCTGAAATAAAAACTCGAGGTTTTAGTGACGTCTACCACTGACGTCGGTACTTTAATTTTCTACGAATGAGGAACCTTCTTTTCAATACTGGTTGGATCTATCGTATAAGTTTTCGTCTCTGTAATGAAACGGCTGATTCCAGGTAGATCAGTTCCGATACCAAAAAGGACACCAGTACATACCTACACGCTCAATGTGACACTTCTTCCGACTTGTGACTTCTTAACTACGAAAACTCGACACCACAACCTCTTCTGAGAACTCTCAGGGAACCTGACGTTCCTCTAGGTTGGTCAGGTAAGACTTCCTCTAGTCGGGACCCTAAAGAAACCTTCCTTACTACGATTTCGACTTTGAAGTCATGAAACCGGTGGAGTACACTTCTCAACCGAGTAACCTTTTCTGAGGCTACGACCCTCCCTAACCCCCGTCCTCCTTTTCCCCTGTTGTCTCCTACTCTACCGACCTACCGTAGTGACTAAGCTACCTGCACTCAGACTCACTTGAGACCATCAACTACTACCTGTCCCTCCGGACCGCACGACGCTAAGTACCCCAGCGTTTCTCAGTCTGTGCTGACTCGCTGACTTGACTTGACTTGGCTTCGTCTCCAGACCGGCTCGAGTTGTCTGTAGACTGTCTGTCTATTATCAATCTATTATTCGAACCCAATAAAGTTCGACATTCAAGCACCACAATATCATTGTTCCCTTTTACTTATGTCTTTAGTAATTTTCAGAGAAAACCCCTTCAAACTTATACTGAACGGACTACCCGAGAGAAGAACCTTCAAAATACGTGTTGATTACCTCTTCTCAGGACTTGTTGTGTCTTATCGTTTACACACACTGTTTTAAGGGGTGAGAGTTTCGGGAATTTAGGATACCAAATTCTTTTAATATTATTTTGAACTATCACCTTCTTTTTTCTTTCGAGTGTCTCCCTATTTCTCACATCGGACCCCACCCTCCTACTCCCTATTCGGTCTCTTCTCTCGTCTAAGACACCCCGAAAATCTACAACTTCTCTGAACCGAAAAGGAGTCTCACTCCACCCTTCGGAAACCCGATAACGTACTCCCCTTGTTCTTATCTTAGTCCTTCTGGTCAGCCCCCGGGAACGTTATTAATTCCGACCTCAACACCACCGCACCTACCCGCCACCCCCACCCCCCACCACCACCGTCAGCTCTAACACTTTTCAGTATCCCAAGACCTAAGTAGACCTCCTCTCATTTCAAGTACTCTTAAAACAGACTCTACTAACAATCTCAGTTTATTTAATGATTAATAAACATTTTTCCGTTTGAGTCTAGAACCTTGAATAGACACTTCAAGTTAGAAAAAGTACCCAGTATAAAAAGTTGTCATTAAACTTTTTGAATCCCATTTTTTTACATCGATGTTGATACTATCTTAAAATGATTTCCTCTAACAAGAGTTACTTAAAACCACAAAGAATGTATAAGTAACGATACTAAGTATATATAATCTTAGTGATCAAAATTAAATACGTTTAGTTTACAAGGATCGTTACCCGGAAACTACTCCGATCCACCTACTTAAAACTCTACAAACATAGTATACAGGTAGGGTAAGATCAAATGTGTTGATGGTCAAGTGAAATGTAAAACGATATCCGTCACTGAACTTTAAAACATAAAACTTGTGTTATTGAGAGACCAAGATTGACGTAAAAACAAATAAACAAAAATTTAAAAAAGGAATAGTCTTCCTTTGACAAAGGGTCTTACCCTACCTGAGTAAACAACCGGATCTCCTTGCCACCCCTTTTACAACCGACAGGGTACAGGAGGAATATAAATGCTGAAGTTAGTATTTCCATAAATTAAAAAACACTTTACTGAGTAAACCTTATCTTTGAAGGAAAAAATTTTTATTGTCTGAGATGTCCTTGACTCGTTAGAGTCACAAAAAGAAGTGTAGAAATATCCTCAACGAAAGGCTGTGACATTGGGGTTACCTTGTACCCTAAAATACGTGTCAAATTTATTTTGTACCAGATTAATAAGTCTGACGGAAGCGAAAGACGTTGGTCTATAGTTGTATCCTTTCCATTACCATAAAAACATAAACACTCAGGGACTTCCTTTTGTTTTACTAATGGTTGGTGACATGTTTTTTGAGAATATAATAGACTGTGTTTATAGTTTTTTCTATTTTCGTTCCAACTTTCGAAAAGTCTGTGGACCAATTCCTCTCCAGATCCTGGACTTCGTAAAACTATAGAAGAAAACCAATCTTAATGGACCGACTCTATATACATACATATGAACACTTATACACAGTGAATAGAATGTAATACAAATATAATGTAAGTCAAGTCAACGAGTCAGTACAGACTGAGAAACACTGGGATGAGATACTACCACATAATACACATTTTAAGGTTTATCCATCAGTCGTTATATTAAGTACTAAAAAAAGAACCAATGCATACTTATCTTTGTAGAACAGAGTGATATACAAGGACCTCATTAAAATATAACATATCTACACAAAAAGTAGAGCATTCTAAACGGTCATCCACTAAAGTAATCATATCCCTTTTTAGTCTCATACATCTCAATTTCTCCTCGCTCCTCCACAGAATGTCTAGAAGAGTGTATTATGGAGTTAACATGTGTACACACAGTTGAATCTTGGTCTCTACTCCCCAGCTAGTTTCACTGTGTCGAGTCAATACTGTCCCAGATCTCGTCCCGGGACCAGAGGTGTAAGAAATAGCCACGATAAAGACTATACCATTAGTGTACATTTGAAGTCTTTGAAGATCTATCAATGAAAATCCAATATATACCATCTATCTAATTTTCAGTACGAATTTAAGGATAGTGAGTCTGGAGTAGATATTTTACGAACTACGATATCCCTACTCGTATTGAAGTGGTATCAGTATACTACCATCCCCACTTGTATTCAACTTCATATTCACTAAAATACTCCGGGGACTCTTGTCCGTATTATATATTGAGAGGATTGTAGTCTGTAAAAAGAAATACGAACCACCAGAAAAAACCAACACCCCCTCCTCCTCGTCACCGTACTCTTAACCACTCAACCTCTCAAGGAACAAACTAATCCGTAATTATCAGTCCTGAAGAAAGGAATTAAAAAAAAGATTGTGTTTTGGGATGGTGGAATTCCTGAGAAATCATTCAACGATTTTCCGAAGTCAAAACATACAGTAACAACTGTACGAAGAGTCTATTTTAATCAATTACACTCTTCTAATAACACATACAATGTCACCTCGGTTTCGGTTCAATTACATTTTGTAAAATTTTATTAAAGTTAAAGTAACTTTATCTATTTGTAAGTGTTACAAAGCACAAGACACAATATTTAAACACCTAATTTACTGTTTACGTTCAGAAAGTATCGAAAATTTACCGTAATTTAACGTAGTACTAAAATAAATGTAACTTGAGATTATAATGTTGGTAAGAAAAACTGATGAGACATAAGGTTCTCAGTTTCAAAGTTTCCTTCCATTTTATAGGTTTTATATATGACAAAATATACTTGTACTAAATTTCAAATTGACTTTTTAAACCGATTAAAACAATCGGTATTCATTAAAATAGAGGAATTAATTTTTATGTCTCACAAAAGATAACAAATGTTGGGAATTCATTATTAAACTCTTTTGAAGTCTTTACATTTTTTAGAAAATTATTCTTTTGACCTATACAGGATTTCAAAACTATACGACATCCCGTTTTACTATAATGAATAAATACTCTATAATTAATGACTACCAACATTAGTCTTAAAAACATATTCTTTGTTTTCTATTTTCATTTCTGTCACTTAAATCTTATGTACGGTTTCTAAAAATTTTATAGATAACAAAACAAGAAATTTATTAAAAGTATAGTAACTGAACTGTTTACTCTCTTAATGAAAATTATTTTTTTCCCTTTTACCGAAGGAGACACCTAGTCACCATTTCTTAGACGGACATTACACCCTCTGCACCTCTACATCCAAACTAGGAATTCAGTACTTCAAGGGGACCTCCCCTTTTACCGTTGGGGTGAGGTTATTAGAACAGGTCTTTTGCTAAAGTTTTTAATTTCTTGTTTATTCGCCCCTAATGAATACTCCCCGGTACTTCAACAATTTAAGAAATCCCATAATATAAGTTTTGTAGTCGTATGATATTTTTAATAATATATAGGAAGACAGATTTCCGATATACTTAAAAACCTGTTGTTAAATTGTTATATATGATTCTCTGAAGTTCTCCCAGAACAGGAAACTAGAATATTAAAGTAAAGACTCTAAGTTCGTATTTCTAAACCTCAACTCCCCTTGACTTACCTTATCACAAGTGACTTGGTAATTAATAATATCACTTACAAAACTTCTTAAATTTAAAGGTTACTTCTTAACCGATTCAGTCGACTTTATATATAAAACACATTTCTCAAACACCAGAATCCTTTAGGAAAACAATAAGTTAATGAACCTTCTTTTAGTCTATTATTTCAACATATATTTAATCCCTACGTTTATAAGTTTTGTTACCCTTTACTATGTGTCTTTATCTTACTTTTCTTTATATGCTTTACGTCACAAAGAAAAACGAACACACCCTTAATACCTCAATAAAGGGAAGAGAGAGAGAGAGAGAAAAAAAAAAAAATAAAATGTGTAATAGGTTTATAAAAGATGTCTTCAAATTGTAAAATAATTCTCTTTTATACAGTATTTACAAAATTTTTCCGTCAGAAGACGAAGGTCAGTCGCACACTCTTCAACGTTATAATTCTTTTTCGACTCATTCTACGTTGTAATTATTAAACATTTTCGGACAGTCACTCGACTTCTACGGTTCTTTAGATTTACCTCGATTAACGTCTTTCTCCTTTCGGAGAAGAATACTGTCTTCTCTGGACATCGACATAAATAGAGACAAAGACACGATCTTCTCTCGTTGGTCCGATATCTTCTCCTATTTTTCTTTTCTTGGTAAAAATTTTCTTGAAAGTAGTCTGCTCCTGATCTTATTTCCGAATCTTAAGGTTCTTTACTTCGGGTAAGTCCCACTCGACAATGAGTAGTCGGTCAAGAATGGGTACTCGGAAGTGACTCAAAGACCTCCGTCACTCAATTTCCGACCCCCGTCACATCCACCAGCGTCTCTTTGAAGGGTCCTACATACATCCTGGGAGTGACCCACTCTCCATCGACAATCGACTTCCATACCCTATCTTTGTCTCCTCGACTCTCTATAGAGAACCCGATAGACCCCGGGAGTGAATCTCGTACTGACGACCCCCTCCCTTCCTTTCAACTCTCTTTGGGGGCTCTACTGTTTAGAGTCACTCACTTTTCGGACTGTTTTATCTCGACTTTTTCTAGAAATGATCCGTGTTCTCCAGAAGTAGATTTTACTCCGTCACCGATCGACTCTTGACCTCGTCTCGTCGTATTACCTGTCTGCGCAAGACTCTACGTCCTTCGAGTCCCGTCCGATCTCTCGTTTCGCTTTAAGTGTCGTTTCACTTTAATTTTCTGTTTTTTCCATCCCTTACGAATACTCTCCGGTACTCCAACAATTTAAGAAATCTCATAATATAAATTTTGTCGTCGTATGACATCTTTAATAGTATATAAGAACCCAGATTTCCGATATACTTAAAATATATCGACTACCTACCAAGTCTTTCGTCTTTCTCAAAGAGACGTCGAATCTTTTGGAAGTCTACCTGTTTTTGGGTATATTACCGGCGATCTCCGACGACCAGGGTAGTAGATGACTTCCTTTTAAGTCTTAAGAAGAGAGTTTTGGATTTTAGTCCTATTTGTCTTAGTACCTTTCTTGTTGTTTGACTCTTTTTGATGGTGTTTGGGTTGGAGTCTAATTTTGTTTCATTAGGTAGGAGTGATGGGTTCTTCGGACTATCTCCTTCTACTTACGGGAAAAGTCGGACAATTATGGCTAGAACCCACCGGAGACAGACGTCACTGAACCCCGCCCTGAACCTAAAGGTCGGTCTGTACCCGACCTAACGTCGTCACTTCCGTGGTCTAGGATCAGTGAATCTGGTCACCAGTCACTGTTCCCGGGACCGGTAAACCGAAACGTCTTTTCTCAAAGGTGTTTCTACCTTTCATCACTTCGTTCATTTCATAAATGATCCTTCTCTCATGTCACGTACACCCTCTCTGTGCGTCCGTCTGGGTCTCCCTCTCAGTGACTCACCATGGAAGTACCGTCAAATTTAGTGATTATACCCCGTAAAGAAAGCCCAAAGGAAACCGGTTAGTAACACTAAACGGACCAAGTGTCAGGCATAAACATTATAGAGTCTTAGGAGGGTACACACGTATACGTAGGGAATCGGTTCTACCTAGGATGATTTTTCCGTAGACCCACCTTGTAGGGAACTGTGCTGAGGGGAAACCGGAGGTTCACCGGAAAAGACGTGTACACACCAGGTCCTCCAGAGGGTTGAAGGCCTTTACTCTTGATACACCAGACACGTCCCAGGTCGGAGAAGGGAATTAACGGGGCGACAAGAATAGAATCTTAAAACCAGTTATCTTTTACTTAGAGGTTAAACGAAATGGGACCACCCTCTCCCCCGGGTAGACGGAGGACGGAGTTATAATGTACGAAGTCAGGGTTGAGAAGAAAATGAATGTCACGTGTATTACGTTATTTTTTAATGTCTCATCCCTGGCGTTTAGATCTCATTTTTTGTTTCGTCTTTTCTATCTACTAGGTCTACAACATTAAAGGTCCATTACTGAGTATTTATACAATCGACTAAATCACTTTTTTCATGTATTTGTCTACCCTTTTGATGTCTCTTTACTTTTGAATTTTTTTCCTTTAAGATCTTAACTTTATAAGTTAAGTTTTACTTAAATAAACTATACGAGTTGTCTTATGACCTGTGTCTTACTATTTCTAGTCACTTGAACTTTTCTTCCGATGTCTTTAAAAGGTTCACTGTGTAATCCTCTTTTTCATTTAATTTATTTGTTTTCGTAGACTCTAACACTCTATTATACATTAACGAATTCTATACACTTTAATCCCATTCTTCTCTCCCTTTCTTATCCTGTTTTCTTTATAAAGTCTTCCGTTACCGACCATTAAAATATTTCACCGACTTTATTTAGTTAGTGTCCAGGGTCCGTAAGTCCTTTGGGATCCGTCCAATTTATTTTTCTTCTGGTATGAAACTGTGTAGTATCAATTTTACGACATTTAGTCCCATTCTTCTTTTGGAATTTTCGTCACTCTCCTTTTCGCGTGTACCATAAGTCCTCTTGTTTTTGATTTTCCTACGAACAGAAAATCAATTTGTTGTCTCCGGACTTATGTTACCTTACTGTAAGATTTTCACTATTATACGTAATTCTATTTCCCTTTTATTATTATAAAAAGTCTGTCTTTTTTTAGACTCTCTTAAGTAGAAATAGTCTGAAGACATATTCTTTACGAGTTTTTTTTAAGAGATCTACCCTCTCTTTATATAGTCTACCTTCGGTTCTAACTGTCCTTTCTTACTCCTCATGGTCTTATCTATGTATACACCTATTTTTACTGTCTGATTTTATTATTCGTCTTGATATATGGATAGGAATAAATAATGATACAAATATAGGTAGAAATATAGATATTAAATTAAGTGAATTTTCAGACGACTGACGAATTTCGTTTGTATTATTGGAGAGTAATCCCAAATATTTGATACATCTTGTTTTAGATCTACACTGTTTCCGATTCCCTCGTTTTAATCCCTGTATTAACGCTTATAGACAATTATACCACTTTATCAAGTCATAATAAGTCACATCCAGACTATTCAAGTTCTACGTATTGGTTCAGAGATATCATTGACGATTTTCTATTGTGTTCACTTTATGATTATTTATGGACTAACTCAAGGGGTAGGGAGTTGGGGGTTATTTTCCATTCCTTCATCCATGTCTTCGAGTCTCTTTTCTATTCTGCATATCTTACGTTTATGAATATACAATCTAGATTTGGGTCAGTGTCGTTACTAACATAAACTCCAGTCACTTGATTTGTAAAGAGAATTTTCCGTCTCTAACTATCTTACCTATTATTTTCATGGCGAGTTGACATACGACAGAAACTCTTTACATCTGTAATTCTGTTTCTCGCAATGGTTCTGTCTCGTTATAAATTTTAATGCTTCTTAGTTAAATGGTTCTCCTTTATTAGGATTTATATGTACGAAAATCCTTGAAGTTTCCGAAGGGACTACCGAACGACGACGACGACGATTCAGTGAAGTCAGTACAGACTGAGACACGTTGGGGTATTTGCCGTCGGGTGGTCCGAGGGGGTAGGGACCCTAATAGATCCGTTCTTGTGACCTTACCCAACGGTAAAGGAAGAGGAAGGACTACCGAATCTACCACTATTTATTAGACGAACGTTACGTCCTCTGGGTCTCGAACTAGGGACCCAACCCTTCTAGGAGAACTCTTCCCTTACAGATGGGTGAGGTCATAAGAACAGACTTCTTAGGGTACCTGTCTCCTCGGATCGCGCGATGTCAGTTACCCCGACGTTTCTCAGTCTGTGCTGACTCTCTGAAAGTGAAGTGAAATGAAGTAAGTGTTATTGACTTTTTAAGTGTAAGAAAATTTCATGAGTGGTTTCAAATAGTTCTATCTTGTATACGACCCCATATTTTGTTCAAAGTCATTTAGAGTTCTAATTTTGGTGTGTCGGATACATACAAGAGACTGGTGTTTTCTTAGTTATCTTTTAGTTGATTTTATACATCTATTAAGTATTTATCAACTTTTAATACACTGGTTACCGTTTTCAAACCTATTTATACTTTCGAGTTATATATAGTTTCTGACACCCTTTGTCGTTTTCGTCTACAGCTCTATCTAAATATCGAGAGTTATGAATTAATCTTTTCTTCTTTCAACTTTTAAGTCACCAGTTTAGAAGGTGTAATTCAATATACCATATTATGGATCTCGGTGGTGGTTTTCGGTGGTGGTTTTTATGTGTAGTTTTACCTTAAGATGTTTAACAAGCTCATTAAGTCCCTACCAGTCTTTTGATTTTCTTTACTTTTTGTATTGTCTTTTATTTTTATATTTTACCTGAATCGGAATTATAATATAGTTACAATATAATTTTTGTTTATAGAATTCTATGGTTAATTGTATCTTCTCAGATATTCTTTGTACTGGGTTGAAACATACAATAGATGTTTCAGACTTTGAGTAAAGTTTATATTACCACCAATACATGTATGGTACGTCACACGATTCAATGAGTCAGCACAGGCTGAGAAACACTGGGGTACCTGACATCGGGAGGTCCGAGGAGACAGGTACCCTAAGAGGTCCGTTCTTATGACCTCACCCAACGGTACGGGAGGACGTCCCCTAGAACGACTGGGTTGCTCGCTTGGACACAGAGAATACAGAGGACGTAACCGTCGTTCCAAGAGATGTCGAGCGCGGTGGACCTTCCGGGATCAAATCAATATAGAGAATTAATAAGATTAGTAAACGGTGTTTGACACGTCGTTATTTTTTCATGTCTGAACCATACTTATTGTTGGACTTACCTAGAACTCCAATAATGAGACTCACTTTTTTCGGTCTGAGTTTCAAGTACAAGATATCCTAAAGTAAATAGGTAAATACTTTACTGTCTTAACGTCTCTATCTTTTGTCTAATTACAAACCACCCACTATTCCTACCACCTCTCCTTATCCCATCCATACTGACATTTTCCTTGTCGTCCTCCTTCTAGAAACAACACTACCTGATAAAGAAATCAAGCTGACGTCTCTACAAATTTTTAAAAAAAGTACACACTATTTTACTGTGTCTGACATTTGTGTACTTAACGTGGTTACGGCTTAAGGATCAAACCATAAAATCACATTAATTTACGTCCGTAACCTCCTATGGCCACTTCCCCGTGTCTCCTGGAAAGAATGACAGAAAAGGATGAAGAAAACTTAAGTATCAGTAAAACTTTATGTTTTCTTCTTTTTCCTTACTTGACAACTAAGTACATTATTATAGTCACTTATAGTATTGTCACAGAACTGTTTTTCCTCATATGTGATATATTAAGATTCTTCAGACTCTTCTCAGTTCTTTATATACTTCATGTACTTGTCTATTTCGGTTAAACACTACTGTCTTTAACCTTGTCATCAATTGGACCCTCCACCTACCACCCACCTAAAAACTGATCGATCACCGTGTTTCTTGAGTCAAACAGTTTTGGGTAGTTTGACGAGTAAATTTTAGACGTGTCAAACGAAAGTATCTTTGATGTCGAACCATCTTTTCGTTTTCTTTTGATCTTTATTATAAGGTTTTCACTATATAGGAAAACTGATCAAAATTTTAGTAGGAAGTCACACAAAATAAATGAAGTTTATAGTACAATCTATATGTTAAGGTTGATCAATTTTACTTGTGACGTTTTTTAGGCACTTCACTTAGAACTTTGTAACTCAAACCGGAGTGAATTTCGTTCTTCTTTACGGTTAATAAAATAATATACAATTAGGACTGAAGTTAGACCCCTCATTTTCCTTCCGGTATTTTTATTAAATATATAATATACTTACACCGTTGTGTAACGGATAGAAAATTTACGTGCGAGAATTAAATGGAGGTAGTTTATACGAAAAGACTAATTTAGAGAACGGGACGTCGTTCTCAAGAAACTTGCGGAGATACAGTACATGTGACAACCTATGAGACAGAGGAAACGTAGGGACCGGCACCGATAAGAGTAGTAACCAATGAAGTCCACTCATTAAGAGTTAGTGAAGGAGGCACTTCCCCGTCCAGACAAAGAATACGTAGTTTCTGTGTCTGGAGAGTGTTAGACACGGAGGTCTATGAAAGGGATTTGTATTCGAAGACTTAAGTTGGAACGCAATATAATAAACTGAAACTCTTCAATAAAAACTACTTTTGAAGTCCCAATAAGAAGCAACAAACAAACAAATTTCTGAATTTCGGAGTTTCGTCATACTTTGGTAATTTTGTCACCCAGACGTAACGTCAGATAAAAACGATTCACTACGTCTCATAACAGTTTCCTCAATCTTTTAAAAGTAAGTACTACACTTTCGAATAAAGTGGAAAAGGTTTACTAAAACCACCGTGCCCTGCCTTTAAGTAGAATTTATTAGAGATCTACTAAGTTATGGTATGTCCTTCTTTATCTCCGAAGAGTCCACCCAGTCACCATTTCTTAGACGGACGGTTACGTCCTCTACACCCAAACTAGAGACCCAACCCTTCTAGGGGATCTCTTCCTTTACCGTTGGGTGAGACCATAAGATCGGACCCTTTAGGATACCTGTCTTCTCGGACCACCCGATGTCAGGTACCCCAGTGTATTTTCAACTTGTACTGACTTCGTTGAATCGTACATACGTGTGTATTATATTACCATATAATATTATAATATGACATCATATTATAAATTGTGACGTATTAGACCTATTTGTACCATCGACGAGTCCTATATAAACTTTAATTGAGAGTTTTTTAATATAAAATCAAAAACTGAGGTTAAAAACGAGAAAAACAAGTCCAAATAATATAAAGAAAAAAACCCCCCTTCAAACTCGAGTAAATGCATAAAAGACAGAGGTAAAGATTAAAATAAGTTTGGATTGATGATTTATAAAAGAAAGACATCTGCTGACGTAACATGATCCTTGATATAGGTGTACGTAAATAAACACAGAAAGTACGACTCTCGACGCTCGTAGAAACAATTCCTGTCTCACCAGGTGCGAGTGTATCCTCATTTCCTCGACGCCAGGGACTATGACGTCCTACTGGATGTTTCGAGGTATCTTCACGGACGACACCTGTTTAGTGTTATACATTCACAAAAGGAGTACTGGGGAATGTACCGAGTGGTGAAGATTTTCATTTTCGTTTTGGATGGACGTTTTGATCTTCCAACCCTAAATTTTTGGGTCCCCTAAATCAAGGAAATAATCTCTGGGTTTCTGAACAAGGGTACATTCTAAGGTATCATGAACTAACACGAGAATCTATAGGATCACAATAATTCATACATCTTAATGGGTCGGTAAGTCAATTACCCTTTCGTAAAAGTGGAATTTCACCATATAGACCTTTAATCCATCTCATCTGACTAAAAAAATTACGGTAGCAATAGAAACAGGAAAAGGGACATTAAGTGATAGCAGAGACGACTAACATTAAGACGTAACCGAAACACTGAACAAATTTTACTTCCTACTTCACCCACATCACCATACGGTCAACTTTTATCCGGAAATACTTACTTGGATCAGTTCTAATGGACTCGAAGAGGGTCTAGTCATCTTAGTGGATCGGTTAGGTATCTAAGTATTCTGTGTAATTTACAAGTCACAAAATTCGGTAAATTGAAAACCTCATATTGTTTCAGGTCTTATTTTATTTAAGTACCATCTTACTATCTATTTAAAGAAGAAATACGAAAAGACATGAAAGGATTAAAAGAGACTACTAGTTCATAAGAAAAAACTTATTTAACTCCTTTTCACTAAAGAACAATGAAGATTTCCTTTTTTTTTAGAATAAAATTTTTATTTTAGTTCGGTCGTCAGAATCTTTACGATATAAATTTATTGTAACAACACCGGAGAAAGTTTTCAGAACCGAAGGGGTAAATATTCTCTGTAATCTAAGATTTTTTCTTTACCTCCTTGACGAAAAATCACCATCTTTGTCATACTAATCCTCAAGATTATACCACGGTACAACCAAATAAACATTGTCTAACCCACGTTCTACCGACAACACTACAAATAAATGAAGAACCGATGTTTGATGATAACCTAAAACCACCTTCCAGAGATAGACGTATCAAATTAGAAACACCGTAAGAAAAGCCTGTGGTTCATGGACACCCCGAAGTGGAACTATCCGACCCCATTCCGTAAAGACAGAGGAAAGGAAAACTTCACCTAATACCTAAAGTCCCGAAACACAGTACGGACAGTAGTCGTAAGAAAGTCGAGAAAAGGACTTTATCAGAGAGGGGTGGGGTAGAAATACAAAGGAAAGAGAAATTAATAAATAACTCCTTTTAGTAATTTTAGTTCAGATACTAAGAGGGTCACCATTGTTTGAAAAGTGTAAATTGAATCCCAATGACAAGAATCTGGTCTTAGAACTCTCCTAAGAAACCCCCTTTATGGAACAAACGGAATGTGTAAATCTTGACGACACGAGTAGTACAGAATGCGGTCACAGAACTAAATTGGCATTAAGGTAAGATGTTTAAAACTAAAAACTTAAAGATTAGGTATTACTACGTAGAAACTAAATATTAAGATCCAGTATACTACTCTTACTGTCTTTCTTTAAATATCTTGGTAGAACCGACATAAATTGTTATGTTTAATGTTCGATCAATACATCTGAATGGTACAGAAAACCTTCCTTTATCAATCTTAATGAAAACCGTATCCATTAATTTTTTTTTTCTAACTTGAGTGTAAGGTTTTACGGAAAAGTCAGGATCTCCCTAATGACTTGGTCCGTGATTGAGTTACACTATACCTCTTTCTTACAACAAACAAACAATATCAAATTCTCTTTAATTTTGAGTATACACCAATTTTAATTCTTCAGAGTTCTAATCGTTGACAATAAAATTAAACATTTACTAGTCCACCAGTCGTCTCCCTTTTTTAATTGATTCACCGAGTTCTAATTTAAACTTCGAAAAAAAGGGGAGGTTTTATTCTTTCAAAAAACGGACAAAACGGAATTGTAACAGAATTGTAAATTTTCGCATTTCATTCCCTATAACTTAAAGGACAATCAATTATTGGAACTTCTTCTGTTTCCCAGTTAAATGACAATGAGAAATAAATAATACTTTATGATTAACAACACTTATTTTAAAATAAAGACTTTTGTCAAACCAAAGTTCGACAGGGAATAGAAACTGATGGTTAATGATTTTATTTTTTTCTATGTAAATTATAAAACCCCCCCATGAAACCATTAAAAGAATTGTCAAAAGCATCAAATGGAAGTTCAGTTTTAATACAGACACATGAGTGTAGTAATCATCTTCAACTATTTCAACAACTATCTTTTAAGTTGTCACTGAAACAGACTCAAACTAAAATAAAAAACCGAACGACACTGTGACCAGTGTGATCATTATTTGAACAAAAAAAAAAAATAAATGCTTAACCAAACTATCAGTCGACGAGTCAGGGAATAGTCGAGAATAAACCCGACATAGTGAGTCAGACAGCGAAGTATTTCAGTCCCTAAACAGAGTGACTTTGGGTCCTTCACAATCACCGAGATCAACACAGGTCGAGAAACGTTGGGGTACTTGACATCGGGTGGTTCGAGGAGACAAGTACCCTAAAAGTTCCGTTCTTATGACCTCACCCAACGGTAAGGGAAGAGGTCTCTTAGAGAGACTGGGTCCCTAATTTGGGCTCAGAGATCGAACAGGACGTAACGTCCGTCTAAGAAATGATAGACTCGGTGGTCCCTTCGAGACTTTGGGTCCTTTGATCAAAAGTTTAGAAAGATACTTTTTATTTTACATTGTTGTTTTTTTCATCCTAAGGTCACTCGAAGATATGTTCAGAATCGAAGAATGGAAAGAAATTTTGAACATAATTAAAGGGGTCTTTGTAAAACCGTATCCTCACTGTTAATATCATCTATTGGTAGTGTTGAACTTTAGTAGTAAAGTAACTTACCAAATTGTTGTACGTACTTTCGTTCATCCTAAATGTACTTTCGAGTGAAAATATTTAGTATAATGTACGTTATAATACGAGTGAATTGGTGTTAAATTTTGTCATTGTTGATTAGAAAAAGATACAACATATAATGTAGAGATCATGAATAAATAGAATAACGGCCTTCAAACATGGAAAACAACATAAATATGACCTTCAAACATGAAAAACTGACTGGGGAGACCACCGAGTCTGCCATTTCGTAGACGGACGTTACACCCTCTGGGCCCAAACTAGGGACCCAGTCCTTCTAGGGGACCTCTTCCTTTACCGTTGGGTGAGGTTATGAGAACGGACCTTTTAGGGTACCTACCTCCTCGGAGCATCCGATATCAGGTACCCCAACGTTTCTCAGCCTGTGCTGACTCGCTGAAGTGAAAGAAAAGAATTCACATATTAATTTACGTTAAAATTTTACACGTCAACCTCGGTTCTTATTTCACGGAATAAATACTCTTTTAATTCCGTCCCTATCCTTTTTAATTCCGATACTAACCAACTTTCTTATCTTTGTATCAATAGTAATCTTAAACGAAAACGAAGAGACATGTAGAACAAAACACTATTCCTACATGTTTTTGTCAGTAAAATTTATAGGCGGAAGTTAAATGTTTCCGTCTATGTCGTATACAAGGAGAAATCTACCATTAAAGGAAGGAACGGTTAAATAATAATTCTTGGTCGTTTTAGTTACATTTATTTTCGTCGAGGTGTGTAGTAATGTCACACTTATTATTACACGACTCACAAATGGATGGTTTACTCACTTCACTTCAGCGAGTCAGTACACGCTGAGAAACGTTGGGGCACCTGACATCAGATGGTCCGATGAGGTAGGTACCCTAAGAGGTCCGTTCTCATGACCTCACCCAACGGTAAAGGAAAAGGTCCCCTAGAAGGGCTGGATCTCTAGCTTAGACCCAGAGGGTGTAACGTCCGTCTACGAAATTGGAGACTCGGTGGTCCCTTCGGGTAAATGGATGGATCTCCCTCGGAATTCAATATTAACCCAGATTTGTTCTAAATCTGGATTTCATTACATATTCTATCTTTTTTTTCTCAAAGTTAGAACGAAGAAATAGGAATAACTTACACCATTAAATGGAGACATAATCGTCGACAAGAATTAAAAGTGGACAGTCTACTCTACGGTCTTACACACATAATAGTATATTTTCGTGAAATGGAAACCCGAAGGGATCATCGAGTCGACCATTTCTTAGACGGACGTTACGTCCTTTGGGACCAAGTCAAGGACCCAACCCTTCTAGGGGACCTCCTCCCGTACCGTTAGGTGAGATCAAAAGAACGGACCTCTTAGGGGTACCCGTCTCCTCGGACCACCCGATGTCAGGTACCCCAGAGTTTCTCAGTCTGTGTCGATTCGTGTCGTGTCGTGTGACTCGAAGGAACCACCGAGTCTACCATTTCTTAGACGGACGTTACGTCCTCTAACCCCCAAGTTAGGGACCTAGTGTTTGTAAGGGACCTCTTCCCTTACCTTCAAATGCGGTCATATGAACGGACCTTCTCAAGGTACCTGTCTCTTCGGACCGTCCGAAGCCAGGTACCCCAGGGTTTCTCAACCTACACTGACTCCCTGATTGTGAAAGTGAAAGTAAAACTGTTTTTAAAGGATTTTGTATCTTAAACTCGTCTAAAAAATTTTCTCCCTCAATATATTTTTGTTATTTATTTTGACCTTATATTTCAATATTTTAATTTATCGGTGTGTCCGTCTGACTCCAATTTAAGTTGATCTAGTGATTCTTTTGGTTTCTTTAAGGGACGACATCCTATAGTGGAATAAAATTAAAAAGACTTTAAAAATTAGATGTAGATAAAAATACAAGGAAACGAATCTTTTCTATAGACTTTTTAATGTTTACACAAAAAATTTTCCATTTTTTATAACACAATTTTCACAAGACTCAATTTAAAAAAAGAGAGAAACATTTCACGAAGGACACCGGAGAGAAAGGAAAAAATTTTTGAAAGATTTTCCGGTGTATAAGTAATTTAGGAAACTAGAAGATAACGTCTCAAGATTTCATACCAAACACCAAAAAAAGTACTACAGTCTCAGATTGACTCATATCGTATTTGTCAGGTAGAAATGACCTTCGTTTCTGAGTATCTTTCAGTCATATTAATTATCTAAACTACAACGTTCGAGTATCCACTAATAATGAATACTTTCTGTTTATACAGTACGAGTTTAGTAGTTCGATTGTATCGTGGTAAGAAACCATTCAAAAGTCATGGACGTTTGCGAAGACAGACGTCGGTTATACTCGTTTTTTCTTTTCCGATTTGACTAGTTTTGCAGGATTAAAACATTGAAAGTCACATCCGAGAGATACGGAAGGTGGAAATCTTACTCTTTTAAGTTTAAAAATTTTTGTTATCGGAAGGACAGTGAAGAGTACTCAGGGAGAACAACGAAGTACGAAGAACCTTTCGTACACCGACAACCTCACCGTTCTCCATTTTCAATATACGTGGCTGGTGACGGACGGAAACTGAGGTCCTTGAAGTCAGGGGAGGAGTGTATCGAATTGGAATATGGGGAGTTTACTTTTATCCCGGTTAGAAGAAGAAGTCTGAAAACCCTTGTTTATTGTAGTTACATGGTCGAGAGAAGAGTTTACCTGTTCTACTTTTAATTCACCTTAAAAGAACAAATGTATCATTGTAAAAAGTACAGGTCAAAAAGAGAAAGTGGAAAATTATCATATAAAAATACACTACTCATATTCTTTTTCTATGGAATTAGGACTTTGTTTATAACAGAGACTTAAGAAAAGACTAACGTCCCAAGGGTCACCGAAAACACCGTCAGACCCGACATCGTGCTCGTTGAGACCGACTACGTTCCACCCATTTTTCCTTCTCGATTTCGTTCTCGGAGTCTAAAAGAATTCCGACCGAAGGACGAACCTCAAGCGTGAACGCCGACAAGAGCTACTGTAACGGGAAATCCCTAATGGGACATCGGAGAGTACATAATGGTCGGTCGATAGGTAAGGTCTCAGTACCCTGCCTTCCTGAGTGTCTGGGTCAACCCTACGAACTTGGGGTACCAAATACTTTAGTTAAACTTTGTATGGTATTCTTCGACCCCCTTTCTCTACCCAATCAATTGTATGAATCCTATAACACGTGTGGCCACTTTCCTGGCGTCATTGACTCAAATCCGTTATAAGTATAGAGGAAAGAGAATGAGAGACGGTGTAATCGTAAGGGGTGACTACCACACCAATACTCCCGGTCTTTATTCCAACGCCGTTCTCTGGGTGTCTGTCTTCCACGGGACCCGGTCCCTGTGCGTGAACGACAGAGTCTCTCTACATTCCCGTGCATCGGATGAGTCGTCAGGATCCAAAATAAACGGAAGAAACCCGTTTCCTATACACCGGTACTAAAGGTGGATAACCACGAATTAATTCTGTAGTTCTTATAGTTCCTGAGGGACACAGAATTCCCTATGAAACACAGAGTATATAAACCACTTGACACCTATAAATTACGAGTCAACGGGATTTATATATCATGGATACGAATTGTGTGCACAAGATGAATGATGAATGTATATACACAACAGTTCATATCCAAATTAGATGGAGAAACAAAAGAACAGAACGTATCGTATCCATTTATATAATTTTACTATTTTGTTCACGTGTAATCTTCACCTTAGGTAGGATCCCTTAGTAATCGGAGGGTCAACGGACAAAGAAAATGCTACGATGTACTGCGTACCTACGACTTTGTAAGTAACGAAGTATAATAAAGACAAAAATCACTACTACTCAGTCTTTCCTTTCCTCTTGTATCTCTTTATAAGTCAAGGACGAGTAACGAAAGTGACAGTTTGAATAACGAACCTGATTTACATAGAGGGGGTTTAAGTATACACCCTTTGGGGTTGGGGGTTACACCGACATAAACCTCTATCATGGGAATTCTTCCATTGATTCCAATTTACTTCAGGACTCCCATCCTAAGACTATATTGTCCTAATCACAGAAACACTCTCTTTGGTCTCCCACGGAAGAGAGAGACACACATGTATTTCATTTGTAAAATACTCGCGTGTCGTTCTACCACAGTACCTATAACCAATCACCAATCCATTGTCCCACTGCAAAACCCTTAGAATTAATGGTCAGAAGACCAAAATTGGTCGGGCCCCTGATGTACGAACATCAGTCGTACATCAGTTGTAGGAGGAGACCCGACCACGAATTAAAGACGTCTTGTCACGTTTCAATACGCAATTAAGTCAAGTCAAGTTAGCGAGTCAGCACAGGCTGAGAAACGTTGGGGTACTTAGTATCGTGCGGTCCGGAGGGACAGGTAGTGAGTTTGAGTGCAGGTAACCCAGTCATTACGGTGGGTCGGTAGAGTAGGGGAAGAGGAGGACGGGGGTTAGGGAGGGTCGTAGTCTCAGAAAAGGTTACTCAGTTGAGAAGCGTACTCCACCGGTTTCATGACTTCAAAGTCGAAATCGTAGTAAGGAAGGTTTCTTTAGGGTCCCGACTAGAGGAAGTCTTACCTAACCAACCTAGAGGAACGTCCGGTTCCCTGAGAGTTCTCAGAGGAGGTTGTGGTGTCCAGTTTTCGTAGTTAAGAAACCGCGAGTCGGAAGAAGTGTCAGGTTGAGAGTGTAGGTATGTACTGGTGTCCTTTTTGGTATCGGAACTGATCTACCTGCAAACAACCGTTTCATTACAGAGACGAAAAGTTGTACGATAGACCCAACCAGTATTGAAAAGAAGGTTCCTCATTCGCAGAAGATTAAAGTACTGACGTTAGTGGCAGACGTCACTAAACCCTCGGGTTTTCTTATTTCAGACTGTGACAAAGGTGACAAAGGGGTAGATAAAGGGTACTTCACTATCCTGGTCTACGGTACTAGAAGCAAAAGACTTACAACTCGAAATTCGGTTGAAAAAGTGAGAGGTGAAATTGAAAGTAGTTCTCCGAAAAATCAAGGAGAAGTGAAAGACGGTATTCCCACCACAGTAGACGTATAGACTCCAATAACTATAAAGAGGACCGTTAGAACTAAGGTAGAACACGAAGAAGGTCGGGGTGCAAAGGGTACTACATGAGACGTATATTCAATTTATTCGTCCCACTGTTATATATCGAAACTGCATGAGGAAAAGGATAAACCTTTGTCAGTCAACAAGGTACAGGTGAAGATTGACAACGAAGGACTGGACGTATGTCTAAAGAGTTCTCTGTCCAGTCTACCAGACCATAAGGGTAGAGAACTTCTTAAAAGGTGTCAAAGAACGCTAGGTGTGTCAGTTTCCGAAACCGTATCAGTTATTTCGTCTTTATCTACAAAAAGACCTTGAGAGAAAAAGGTACTAGGTCGCCTACAACCGTTAAACTAGAGACCAAGGAGACGGAAAAGATTTTCGTCGAACTTGTAGTCCTTCAAGTGCCAAGTGCATAACGACTTCGGACCGAACCTCTTAAAACTCGTAATGAAATGATCGTACACTCTACTCACGTTAACACGCCATCAAACTCGTAAGAAACCGTAACGGAAANACACCGGTGACGACTCAAAAGGTTTAAACGACCGTATAACTCACGTCGTGAAAGTGTCGTAGTAGAAAGTTCTAAACTTTGTCGAGTTGACCTGAAGGTAGTGGAGGTGATCGAAACAAGTATCACTCCGAAAGATTCCGGGTGAACTGAAGTGTAAGGTCCTACAGACCGAGATCCACTCACTAGTGTGGTAACACTAATAGAACCAGCACTTCTAGAAAAAACATGTCAAGAAGAAACATAAGAACGGTGGAGAAGAATTATTGAAGACGAAGACAATCCAGGTATGGTAAAGACAGGAAATAGACTCCTGTAGACTCGGGTAGAAACGTACTGTACAAGGGAACCATAGAGATTAAAAGTACTTCTCTAGAGAGCAGAAAGGGTGAGACAACAAACGGAGATGAAGAAAAGTAACTAGTGACTCCTTTCGAAAGCATAGAGAGAAACGATAAGAAACCTTGAGACGTAAGTCTACGAACATAGAAAGGAAAAGAGGAAACGAAACCGAAGAGAAGAAAAGTGTCGATAAATATTCAGGAAGAGTCTGTCGGTAAAACGAAAAAACGTAAAGAAAAGGTACCCCTACCAGAACTAGGGACAGAGGACATGTTACAGTTCTTGGAGGCAGGTATTAAGTAGTCCGTGAGATAGATAGTCTAGATCAGGGAATGTAGATAAAAGTGAAGGTGACACACTAGTATTCCCTAAACTAAATCCAATATGAACTTACCAAATCACCAAAAGGGATGAAAGAAGTTAAATTCAGACTTAAACCGTTATTCCGCAAGTACTAGACTCGGTGTCAGTTGAGGACCAGAACAAAAACAACTGACATATCTAGAAGAGGTAGAACCGACGTTTCTTATATTAAAACCACAACTGGTAGACCACTACAGGTACACATCTCAGAAGAGAACACAACAACCTTCTCCCACAAACGATACTGGTCACGTAAAAGAACCGTTTTGAGATAATCGGAAACGGGACGAAGTAAGGCGTAAGGTTNACTAGACTCGGTGTCAGTTGAGGACCAGAACAAAAACAACTGACATATCTCGAAGAGGTAGAACCGACGTTTCTTATATTAAAACAACAACTGGTAGACCACTACAGGTACACATCTCAGAAGAGAACACAACAACCTTCTCCCACAAACGATACTGGTCACGTAAAAGAACCGTTTTGAGATAATCAGAAACGGGACGAAGTAAGGCGTAAGGTTCCGGTTTAAACGGACAATGAGGTCCACAAAGAACTGAAGGATGAAAACGTAAGGTCAGGGGATATTACTTTTTCTATAGAAAAACCCCACAATCAAGATTTTGCAGAACATCCAGAAGTATCTTCACAAGTAGAAGTCGAAGAAACACAATGAGCAAGCCCGTATCTGAACCTAATGGCACTACAACTTACCAAACGGAACCTTTGCTTGTCTCTAGTAAGACAGTAAAAACTCTGACGTAAGTTCATACGTAAAACCTGAGAAAACAACTGGTACTACCGATGGTAAAGAAGATTCCCTAAGGACGGAGTCATCATCTATATTACCAGTAGACTCAATTTAAGTGGGTAAGGTCAGGTAAAATCAAACGACTAAGGATCTTACAAGTGAGAACGGTAGAGAACAAACTGGTGAAGGTTAAACGGAACTAAGTACCTGGACTGTAAGGTCCAAGGACACGTTATAACGACAAATGTCGTAGTCTGGAACGAAGACAGTGGTCAGTGTAGGTGTCGACCCATAACAAAAACGAAACCGAGGTAGGGAAGTAAGAAAGACCTCAAAAAAGAGGTAACTAGGTCATCGCACAACCCGTGGATGACTGGACCCCTCAAGGAGAAAGTCATAGGATAGTAAAACGGAAAAGTATGGCAAGTACCCCAAGAGTTCCGTTCTTATGACTTCACCAAACGGTAAGGGAAGAGGTCACCTGGTGTAAGACAGTCTGGAGAGGTGGTACTGGGTGGGCAGAACCCACCGGGGTACCCATACCGAATCAAAGTAACTCAACCGTTCCGACACCAGGATCACACTAATCTAACTGATCAAAAGACACTAATACCAAAGTCACACAGACGGGAGACTACGGGAGAACGTTGTGGATGACAGAATGAACCCAAAGAGAATGAAACCTGCACCCCATAGAGAAGTACCGACGAGATTGTTTCACGTCGGTGACGAGGAATGGAACCTACTCCCCATAGAGGAGTGGCGGGGACGAGGACTGGAACTTGCACCTTATCGAGGAGATCCGGGAGGGACGCGTCGGTGGCGAGGAACCTACACCCCAACGACCTAGTAATCTAGTAATAGATATAAAGAAATCCTCTTTGATCCTCAGGACGTTGAGACAGAAAGTACAACAATGATGAAAAGAACGAACTGACGAAAAGGAAACAAAGACGTAAAAGAGTGAAAGGATTAATCATTGACTCAGACGAGAAACTTTGAACCCCTTCGGGAACTTCTGACATCTGACTTTTTATATCAGTGTTGGACTTTCGTCTTAATAAAACAAACCACACGTACAAATCCTGAGTCTCGGGCCCTCTGTCATAGAGTCATCGAGACTCTTTTGACGAGGTTCCTCCGTCCTCCCCCCTCAAACCGATATATGTTCAAACGTTGTTTCCCTCATTCGTCAGACTTGTAGTTTCTAATCTATAGTTCAATTCCTTAAATCGTAAGATACATACCTTTCTACGTTCGGAGACTCGAGTGACTTAAGTAAGAAAAGTATACGTCGAGTCGAGAGACCACGGTTTAGGATAAAGGATCAAGTTGGAATCCTCACCGACAACCGACAAAGAACGTAAGGGAGTCAAGGAGTCGTTAATGGAGTCGCTCCCCCTTCTCCCTTCACCGTCGTAGACAACCTAGTGTCAAAACCCTCGGGAGTAAGTGTAAACCTCCGGTCTTTAACGACTTCCGACACTGTAAAGAACAAATAACTATACCGTCCTCTACAAAAGTAAAGTGTTCCGATTTCGAAAAAGGGTTTATTCTTCACCCTTACACCTCCCCGAACATGGGTCTTCTTAGGACGTCCCAAAGTAGGAATGAATGGAAATAGAGAAAAACGATAAACCTAAACGACTGTGAACCCCCAATTACTCCCGAAGGGTCCACCGCGATCACCTTTTCTTGGTCGGACGGTTTACGTCCTCTGGACTCCAAACTAGGGACCCAACCTTTCTAAGGGGATCTCTTCCTTTACCGTCAGATGAGGTTATAAGAACGGACCGTTTTGTGTACCTGTCTTCTCGGACCGTCCCATGTCAAGTACCCCGGTGTTTCTCAACCTGTACTGACTTCACTGAATTGTGTGTGTACCCCCAATTACGATAGATGTAACAATAGTAATAACAATACAAATGTGTCGTTATAACCTTTAGAGTTTCTTTTGGACGTCGGAACGACAAACTAAAGAACTTCCTCTCTCCCTCCAACTCAGTCATTTCTCCATGACGATTCAGCGAAGTCAGTACGGGTTGAGACACGCTGAGGCACCTGACGTCGGATGGTCCGAGGAGGCAGGTACCCTAAAAGGTCCGTTCTCATGACCTCACCCAACGGCAACGGAAGAGGACTTTCTCCATGATTTATTACGATTGATTAAAATGGGACTCTATACATTGGTTTAGTGAGTCTAAACCTTAAAATCTCTCCCATCTGGGTTTTCGTAACAAACCAGGTCAGGAGGGAACACTCTCTACTTATCTTATTCTGGACTAACGGATATGTATAGGACCTCGTAAAACTGAGGTAAGTAGGGTAAGGTAATCGAGAAGGTCCGGAACTCGGACCTTTCTTTCGCTTATATAAGTATCACGTAATATATAACTTAATTTATCCATCCTCTTCCGTTACCGTTGGGTGAGGTCATGAGAACGGACTTTTTAGGGTACCTGCCTCCTCGGACCATCCGACGTCAGGTACCCCAGCGTGTCTCAGCCTGTGCTGACTTCGCTGAATCGTCATCCTCATCGTCCATCAAAGGAATCAATAGTACGTAAAAAAGAGTTTTTAATATTTGATCTATAACGATAATATTAAGTTAAGAAAACGACTTGTTTACCCTTTATACTCAAATAATAAAACTCTTTTTTAGGTAATCCATGTACTATGAACGTTTTGATGTTGACTACGATTTATAACGAGATTTTGTCTGCTTAATTACATTTTTATAATTGATATTCAATCTAGTATACTGAGGAGACGTATCGTATAAATGAGGATGGAATGGAATCTAATTTTAGAACTTAAGACATCACGAGACTCACACTATTGACCCAATTCTCCAGTAAAATGTAAATAAAACGTATCTTTTATTTTGACACAATGGTGTAAGTACCGTATTAAAGTATTGACGGACTAAACTAAAGAACACTTTAAGTCGAACGGATTCTATTTTTCTAAAAACCCAAAAGAACTCACAGAAGACTGGATGCATATCACAGTGCAGTGTTTCAAGTCCACCTCTTTCGTCTGACCCTCGTAGAGGTTTCCGGTCTTCCCCAGGACCAAGTACAGAGAATGTGAACTCTAAATGGAAAAAGACTAGACCTGAAAGTTTCGATCTTGAGAATAAAAGAGACATAGAACCTGCAAATCTTTAGTCGTCTATTCTGGATCAAAATCTTCCATGAAATTTGATAACTTATATGTTTTTCAAAAGAAGGTCAAGATTTCAAGATCACTTCACAACTGATTGCGGCCCATTCTATTGACTCAGGACATCAAACACAACACAAGCCAGTGAGTCAGTACAGGTTGTGGAACGCTGACGTCGTGCGGTCCGAAGAGACAGGAAGTGGCAGAGGGTCTCGATCGAGTTTGAGTACAGGTAACTCAACGACTACGGTAGGTTGGTAGAGCAAGAAACAACAGGGGAAGATGAGGACGGAAGTTAGAAAGGGTCGTAGTCGCAGAAAGAGTTACTCAGTCGAGAAGCGTAGTCCATCCACCGGTTCCATAACCTCGAAGTCAAAGTCGTAGTTAGGAAGGTTACTTATAAGTCCCAACTAAAGGAAATGCTTTAAAGGACGTCAAATCTAACCTGTTTACTGAATTTCTCACTTATTAAAAGAGAAAGAAAAATTGAATGTTTTCGTTTTATGGAATACTGACAGAGGGACGAGTGAGTTTCCTCTATTCTCCACGGTTATCCTTGTAATTCCGAACGTCACCTTTCCTGGTTCTTTACAATGTAAGACAGTAAGGACCCTTTAGACGTACCGAAACTCCAATGAAGTGAAGGAGAAGAGAATAGTCTCACACTCACAACCTCTGTTAAGTCATAAAGTTATGACCCAGGGAGACCGTCTTGTTACGTAAAGGACGAGGATCGAACCGACGTCTTCGTGGATGAAAGGACAGATACGAGATGATAAGTTCTGATGACATAAAATACGAAATGGTAAGTCTCAATGTATAAATGACTGTAAATAAGGACGTAAAGGATCCCACAATTTTAAATAAATTTTTTTAGACTTGTCTGCCATCAAAGAACCGGTACAAGTGTTTGTGTCACACTCGACCCAGTAACTTATTAATTACTTTTTGTTCTTAGTTGTCGTAAAAGAATTTTTTTTTTTTGTTTTTTTGCTTTGGAGTCAACGGAGAATAGTTTCCCGTCTAAATTTTGAAACTGTAACTTTTACTAGTTTCAGTTCAAAAAGAACAAAAATCTTCATCGACTAAACTGGATGAAGGTCTATGCTCGGAAAACATCTCGACTACAACATCGGTGTGTAAGGCCCTTTGTTTGAGTGAGTCTTCCTGTTACGTCTATCACCTCACGTTAAATAATGTGGTCGCCCGGGTTCCGTCTCAGAGGAGAATCGGTTCCTGGGACTGGTCAGGAACACTTTTGGAATATATGGAATTCACATACACGGGTTTGGGTGGAGGGGTTTAAGGGACTTTGATCAGACTTGTTTCCTTTTCTTTCTATGTCAGTTCTATTGGGCACTAAGTATACGGAATCCGGATTCATCAATTGTCACCTGTTAATAGTTATCCGGACACCAGTTATCTTAAATACTAAGATAAGCCAATGTGTCTATTAATCCCATAAGAAAATCCACTCCTCAGATCCATACTCGGGACCCCGAGAAGGTAGACCCCCCAGACCAAAAGGTCAACCATACAACAAAGGTATCTATGACGCGTATATCGAGTTTCAGGTAAGTCCGGGTTCTACCTCAGCACGAAAGTTCTATTTCGGACAAGACAAAGGAGGAAGTGACTTTAACGTATTAACTTAAGGTCACACAATCCTCTGTGGTGTTACTTTACAGTAACACCGTTTTTCTTTCTCCTGATATTTCTATAATAGTTTACAGTTTTGACTTTTCTCTTAAATACTTTAGGTTCTCAGAGTATCGATCACTTAGTCACAAGTTATATATAAAAGTGTTATACACGGTGAAAGGAATGTCAACCTTCGGAAAAATCTCGTCACACTATCTGCAAAACGTACTGAGGTATTGTGACAGAAAGAGAACAGACCGACTTGTTACACCTTTTATCCACGTACGTCTATTATAACCCGTCACAAGTTATGACACATTTGTTCATTACATGCGTTCAATGAACACATTTGTTCATTGTATACAAACTACAGGTAAGACTAAGTCAGAAGTTCGGGTAACTAAAACGACTAAAGTCACACCGACCTAGTCTTAATGTGAAACCACATCCTCAAACCAGCTAAATCGACACCATGGAGGAAGGTTACCTTACGACCCGATGACTCGAGAGAGTCATGACTGTACCTTTCTTTAATTTCTATACGATATTTTTCCTTTTCCGTTCAATGTCTTGTCTCACATGTAACGTAAAAACATTCTACCCCTTTTATTCTAATATCATAGACATACACAAACAAATACGTGCTGTTTTATGACTTTCGTACGTGTTATTTCATTATTTTCTATAATTGGACATTCGTCTTCCCGTTCCAGTCTATATCTGTCGTTCTACCCCTCCTGACTTTACAGAGTTACAGACAGAAAAATATATCCAACTAAAAACTTTACTCTTATATAACGAATGTATTTTTTTATTTTAAAAACAATAATATACACACGACTTTTACAAAATGAAAGTTCTTTATCAACTTTATCGAAAAATAATAGGTATTAAACAAATAATTAAATTTTCATTGAAGAATTATATTCAAATAGTAGATCTTAAATTTTTAATAGTAATAAAGTGATTTTAAAGAAGTATTCGAAAATAAATGATTACGATGTTAGTTACGATCCAGATTCCTCTTTCTTTGACTTCCGAAAATAAATACATAGAAATTAAAATTTTTGACAAATTTCACACTACAATTTCAAAGTTCACCTTGATCAAAAAGAGTTGAGACAAGGTAAATAAGATCACATTCTGGAAATGGTGTTTGGTTTGACCCACTTCAAATTGAATGAAACTTAAGTCAATTAAGTTTTGTACAAATAACCGATGGATTTAGGAAACATACAAGATCCGTGAATATTGTCTTTTGTTTTTGTTGTCGTTAGGGACGGATAGATTTGAATTTAAGGTCAACCTCGCTCGTCCTTCGTCTTTTATTCATATCGTTTATCTATTTAATATATGACCACCGAGTCTGCCATTTTTTAAACGAACGTTCCGTCCTCTGGGTCCAAGTTGAGGACCCAGTCCTTCTAGGTTCTAGAAACCTTTTCCCTTACGGTTGGGTGGGGTCATAAGAACGTACCTCTTAAGGTACCTGTCTCCTTGGACCACTAGATGTGTCAGGTGGCCCAACGTTTCTCAGTCTGTGCTGACTTGTTGATTACATAAAAATAATTACGATAATTTTTTTGAGAATTTTTTTCTTCTATTTTCAGTACTACAATACGTTTATACTTTACTGATGGACAGTCTCTAAAAAACTGAGTGACTAATCATTCGATTGGTTATTCGAATCGAATCATTGGTCATTCGATAACATTGACCAAGTTTCCTCTTTATTTTCTTAGCGTACAAATATAAATCATGACACTTACGACTTTACTAAAATGTTTATTTACATTTTTGACCAGTTATAAGTGTCTAGTGATCAGTGAATGTAAAGTGGTTTGTCGATTAAAAGGAAAGATCCCTATTTTTAGTAAACATAAGTCAAAAGAAGAGGTAAGGATAATTGTTCCTAGTAAACGTAATAACAATCAAAATACAACGTACAGATACCTATTCTTACATAATTACAGTCACAGAATGTCGGTTACTTCATTTAAGACTTTTACCCTCCTGAAAGAGCCAGTTGACAATTTTTTACCGAGTAAGGTCACTATTGTTTTCATTTCTTAGTTACCATGGTGTAAATCTTCTGATTAAAAAAACACCGAGACCTTTGTATCAAAACTGAGAACAATATTTTTATTATGTGGTGATAAATATTATGAATAGGGGTTTCCCATCGATTATCATATCTTTCGTCCTGAGTGATGTAAAAAGGGGTGACCCTCAAAATCCTCGGAAAAAAAAAAAAAAACCAGACGAACAAAGAATTAGTTTGAGGACCCATACCTCAAAAACCATTTTGAATTTTACCATGAATTAAGAATAGCGAATAAACGAAACGGTCAGATAAGTACCTTTAAGAAAAAGTACAGAGTCTACGACCCTTGAATCACGACCTCTGTAGTTCACCTAAATGGTTCGGGGTTATAATCGGCGATAACCCCATTCAAATTTTCGGACATATCAAATTTTTTTTTCTTTTTGTTCTACGTATTAATTTGACCACGATTTTAGGTCTCTTTTATACAACCAGTGAAACAAATATTTTCAAATCCTTTGGAGTACAATATATTATCGACAACTCTTTGAGACCCAACCCTTAGGAATAAGGAATAAGGACCTAGGAATAAGGACCGACTGTGACTCTAGGTACTTCTAGGTGCTTCTTTCGAGGGAAATTAGAAGATCGTGTATCCTTTTTAAGACCCTGAAGTTTTATAGATACTTGAAAACGTCCAAGTTCGTCAACCCTCCAGGAATGTGAGAAGGGAAAAAAGTCGGTAATAAAATATTACAAGACTAGTGGACCATTATCCAGTCCTCCTCTCCAGTTCTCCCTTATCGTTCTCTTGTCCTTAATAGCTCTCCCTTTATACCCTCATACTAAATAATATTTCGTAACGGATTTCGAAAATAAACTGCATAAAAGGTTTTCCTCAATTCTCTTAAGGTGTGACTACACATCGGAGATTATCCATGGTTTTTTTTCTGATCTCAACCGTCACTATAACGTACCCTGGAATAGACGAACATTATAAAGTTCATATATCATGTCAACTAAAAATAGACTTCCAGACAGCAAACAAATGTCTAAAACACATACAGTCAACGAGTCAACACAGGCTGAGAAGCACTGGGATACTTGACATCGGAAGGTCCGGGAAGACAGGTACCCCTAAGAGGTCCGTTCTTATGACCTCACCCAACGGTACGGCAGGAAGTCCCCTAGAAGGGTTGGGCCCCTAATTTGGACGTAGAGAATGTAGAGAACGTAACTGTCCGTCCAAGAAATGAGTGATTCGGTGGAATGAGTGTGGTGGTTGCACCTACTCTTCAAATATACGACTCAAAAGATCTAACGTTACGCTTTGTCAATTCAATCCACTATTACTGACTCCCTCAATTTTCAGCAAGTCAGTATAAACTGAGACACTGGGGTACCTGACATCGGGTGGTCCGGGGAGACAGGTACCCTAAAATGTCCACTCTTATAATGTCTTTGGTCATTAGTTCTTTGGTTCGTGGTGTGAGCCTCTCAACCTCTTGAGTACAAATAATACGGTCGTCCGGGTTGCCTCAATTGTGACATTCGAGACTCGGGACTTGTTTCCCCAATGTCTCAAAAATACCTGTCTGATATTACCCGTTGTGATCGACAATTATCCGACTAAATTCGATTCCCCAACACGCTCGCACCCCCCTTGTCGTCAGTTCTACCCCTCCCCTTACGGACTGGAAATGTGTCTGTCCGTACTAATTCGTCCAAATGTCCCCGACCCGAAAACGTTTGTCGTCCTGTTCCCACACACTCTATTCGAGGTCAAGGATCATAACATTCAAGGGTGAAAGACTCTGATACAATGGATACACTAGGTCTGAAACGTTCCTCGTTCGACTCAATGTCTCCGTCTTCCTCGTCCTCCAATACATTTTAAAATTGAAAAGGAGAAGCTCTTATGACCTCACCCAACGGTAAGGGAAGAGATCCCCTAGAAGGACTGGTCCCTAACTTGGACGTAGAGGACGTAACCGGCCACCTAAGAAATGGTAATCACGGTGGACCCTTCGGGGATCCACTAATGTCTCTAAGACTTTCTAAGTGGTAACCACTTTTCCTTGGTCTTTACTACCATGTCAGTTATTTAAAACTTCCTATGAACTCACCCTACAGTAAAAGTAGAAGATCTTGATTTTAATATGTTTAGTTTTTAAGAATTTAGAAAAAAGGGATAATCTTGTAGGTAAATTAAAGTTTTTAGTCTAAAAAAAAAGAGAAGTGAACTTCGATGGAAAAACAAAGAAATAATGTTAATCCCCAATAGAGTTAAGGAAAATCAAAGGAGTAAAATACCACCTTTGTCGGACATACCCTTCTCTACGAGGATCTCGGGTCCAGAGTCGAGGACCTCACGTCAAGAGGAAGGAGACTCGAAAAGACTTCGGACTTTCTACTACGATTATTATTGTTGTATGTATCGGTTCTCGAATGGTGGTGACCCGTGACAAAATATATGAGAAAAATGTAACTAGTGTAACTAAATGTAACTAGATTAGGATGGTTATTGAGATTTACTCCTTTGACGGGTTCCAGTGAGTCGATCATTCACCATCCCGAGCCTAAACTTGTAGTCCCGGTCGCAGGGACGGATCACTCGAGGTATGTGAATACTATTTTCGACCGTAAGAACTATCAAGTCTCCTCTGGGACAGTAAGTACGGGTGTACGGAAATACACGAGACGGAAACGGAGCAAAGAGAAAGCCAAGGAACTTGAAAAGGTACAGACGGGGAGAGTCCCGATAAGAAGTAAAACGTGATATGAGGGCTTTCCGACCCTCTACGACGGAGGATGAGGAGTGAAATTTACAGTGGAGAGGTAACACCGGAGGGAATACGACAGGTAGATTTAATCAAGTGGACAATATTGGGCTCCCGAATGGACCACCGAGTCACCATTTCTTAGACGGATGTTACATCCTCTGGACCCAAGTTAGGGACCCAACCCTTCTAGGAGACCTCCTCCCGTACCGTTGGGTGACCACATGAGAACGGACCTCTTAGGGTACCTGTCTCCTCGGACCGTCCGACGTCATATCCCAACGTGTCTCAACTTGCACTGACTTCGCTAAATCGTCGTCGTCATAATATAGGGTGTCTCGGACCACTCCAAAAAAGGAGAAGTTCTAGTAGTAGATCATATTACGAAACCGAATAAACAACTTACGGAAAGAACGGGTGATTTGACGTTCCAAATACACTTATTCTTGGTATAAAAAGAGATACAGATATAAGATTACAGGTCGTTAAACGGACTTTACCTCACCGGTGAAGTATTTGTGAACGACTTTTTTTATTTTGAACACATGTTTCATTAATTAGACGTCTTTGTCATTCTTCATTCTTCACTTTATTCTCGTGTTTCGGTCATATTAACGTCTTGAAAACTCAAGTAAAGTGTGTTAGAAAAATAAAAGAATTTTTCCTTTGATTTCAGGTGTATGTATTTCCAGTGTGTCGGTCACACTGTTTTGTTTCTGATATAGGACGTAAAAACCTGGTATAAAAAAAGTGAATGTAAAGGTTTCGTACATTTTTAAAAAAGGAGTTTTAATACCCCTTTATTAGAAAAATAAAAATACCGACGTAAATATCGAAAATATACAATTTAAGTTCTATTTTAAACGAAAAATCAGAACGTAACGTATATCATACTTACTCTTAAGTATCAAAGACTGAACTTCAGTATAGTTATCTTAACTTAAAATCTCTATTAATGTCTGTTCATGTTCAAACCTTCTTTGGTGGGTGAACTAAAACCTGAGTACTTTAGATTTTGGCAACAATAAGTCAGCGAGTAAACACAGGTTGAGAAACACTGGGGTACCTGACGTCGTACGGTCCGAAGGGACAGGAAGTGGTAGAGGGTCTCAAACGAGTTTGAGAACAGGTAACTCAACCACTACGGTAGGTTGGTAGAGTAGGAAACAGCAGGGGAAGAGGAGGACGGAAGTCAGAAAGAGTCATTGTCCCAGAAAAGTTTTCTCAGTTATGAAGCGTAGTCCACCGGTTTCATATCCTCAAAGTCGAAGTCGTAGTCAGGAAGGTTACTTGTGGCTCCTGACTAAAGGAAATTCTACCTGACCAACCTAGATGAAAGATAAATAAACTATTTACTTATAAAATCCCAGAAAAAACGAAGTCCAAAATAACGTTTTGGAAAAGAAGGAATTGGACGTTTGTCGAAACTCTGACCCTAAAAGTAATAAGAATCAAACTCAGGTTCTCGTCAATACATTGATAATTATGGAATCCAAATATGTAAATATTATATATCTTTTCCGGTCAAAAGTAAGGTTAGGGTTTCTTTCAGTTACGGTTTCTTACGAGGTTGATGGCGTGTTAACTGAGTAGAGTGTGCGATCATTTCATTACGAGTTTTAAGAGGTTCGGTCCGAAGTCGTCATACACTTGGTACTTGAAGGTCTACAAGTTCGACCAAACTCTTTTCCGTCTCCTTGGTCTCTAGTTTAACGGTTGTAGGTGACCTAGTAGCTTTTTCGTTCTCTCAACTTTTTGTAGATAAGACTTTTTGTAGATAAAGACGAAATAACTGATACGGTTTCGGAAACTGACACACCTAGTGTTACTTAACACCTTTTAAGACTTTCTGTACCCTTATGGTCTGGTGGACTGGACGGAGAACTCTTTGGACATACGTCCAGTCCTTCGTTGTCAATCTTGACCTGTACCTTGTTGTCTGACAAAGGTTTATCCTTTTCCTCATACAGTTCCGACATATAACAGTGGGACGAATAAATTGAATATACGTCTCATGTAGTACTCTTTACACCCCGACCTTCTTCGTGTTCGACCTTAGTTCTAACGACCCTCTTTATAGTTATCGGAGTCTATACGTCTACTGTGATGGGAATACCGTCTTTCACTTCTCCTTGATTTTTCGGAGAACTACTTTCAATTTCACCTCTCACTTTTTCAACCGAATTTCGAGTTGGAAGTCTTTTGCTTCTAGTATCGTAGACCAGGGTAGTGAAGTACCCTTTATCTACCCCTTTGTCACCTTTGTCACAGTCCGAAATAAAAAACCCCGAGGTTTTAGTGACGTCTACCACTATGTCAGTACTTTAATTTTCTGTGAATGAGGAACCTTCTTTTCAATACTGGTTGGATCTATCGTACAACTTTTCGTTTCTGTAATGAAACGGTTGTTTCCAGACAGATCAGTTCCGATACTAAAAAGGTCACCAGTACATACCTACACTCTCAACCTGACACTTCTTTCGACTCGTGGCTTCTTAACTACGAAAACTGGACACCACAACCTCTTCTGAGAACTCTCAGGGAACCTGACGTTCCTCTAGGTTGGTTAGGTAAGACTTCCTCTAGTCGGGACCCNTAGTACTCTTTACACCCCGACCTTCTTCGTGTTCGACCTTAGTTCTAACGACCCTCTTTATAGTTATCGGAGTCTATACGTCTACTGTGATGGGAATACCGTGTTTCACTTCTCCTTGATTTTTCGGAGAACTACTTTCAATTTCACCTCTCACTTTTTCAACCGAATTTCGAGTTGGAAGTCTTTTGCTTCTAGTACCGTAGACCAGGGTAGTGAAGGACCCTTTATCTACCCCTTTGTCATCTTTGTCACAGTCTGAAATAAAAAACCCCGAGGTTTTAGTGACGTCTACCACTATGTCAGTACTTTAATTTTCTGTGAGGAACCTTCTTTTCAATACTGGTTGGATCTATCGTACAACTTTTCGTCTCTGTAATGAAACGGTTGTTTCCAGACAGATCAGTTCCGATACCAAAAAGGTCACCAGCACGTACCTACACTCTCAACCTGACACTTCTTTCGACTCGTGGCTTCTTAACTACGAAAACTGGACACCACAACCTCTTCTGAGAACTCTCAGGGAACCTGACGTTCCTCTAGGTTGGTTAGGTAAGACTTCCTCTAGTCGGGACCCAAAAGAAACCTTCCTTACTACGATTTCGACTTTCAGGTCATGAAACCGGTGGAGTACACTTCTTAACTGAGTAACCTTTTCTGAGACTACGACCCTCCCTAACCCCCGTCCTCCTCTCTACCGACCTACCGTAGTGGTTGAGCTACTTACACTCAGACTCACTTGAGGCCCTCAACCACTTCCTGTCCCTCCGGACCGCACGACACTAAGTACCCCAACGTTTCTCAGCCTGTGCTGACTCGATGACTTGATTGATTGATATGTAAATATTTCACGACTGACGACGACGACGATTCAGCGAAGTCAACACAGGTTGAGACACGCTGGGGTACCTACCGTCGGGTGGTCCGAGGGGACAGGGACCCTAAGAGGTCCGTTCCTGTGACCTCACCCAACGGTAAAGGGAGAGGTTACGTGCTTTCACTTTTAACTTTCACTTTGGCGAGTCAGTACAGGATGAGAATCGCTGGGGTACCGGACCTCGGATGGTCCGAGGAGGCAGGAACCCTAAAAGGTCCGTTCTCATGAGTTTAAGTCCGTTACGTAATATCAATGTCTCGGGTGTCTAAAGAGACAAGTACCATTAACTTAAATTCGAGTCGGTCACAAATGGTCTAACTCTCGTGTATGGGAACCTGTATCTCCTGACTAATTCATCATGTACGTTATAATAATTCATTACACGTCAGTATATAACTCTCATAACTAGGAAGAGGTTGAGAAGACTTGTGTAGAGTCTCTGTCAGAGTAATACCATGACCAGAAATTATGAGAAGATAATACACACTATAGAAGGAAACCCCCTACCTCCACCCCCTGTCTGTTGGGTCAGATGTATTTTAAAGTACACTGAACAAAGGTAACATAAATAAAAATGTCAACGGTGAACGAATATCGTCGAAGATGACCTAAAGGTAAATACCATTACTATACTTTAAATTTTCAAATTTGAAATTATTTTCATCTAACTTCTTCCCATAGTTCATTTATTATCACCTACTTATTATAACTATATCGTTTTAATACCACTACCGTGAGATTCGGTGAACCTTTTACGACTTTATCTGTTTAAGGGAACTGTTAATTTAAACTTCGCCGACACTTTCTGTACTGTTCACATTGGTCATCAACACCTTCTGATCGATACAAAGTACACTAGTCCTTAAAATTTTTATATTTTCCTGCCCAGTACAAAAGACACCGACCGACCTACCCACGTAAACACCTTCTACGCCCTCTCATCTGACTTTCACCTCTCCCCAACTAAACACTAACCGGAACATAAGACACGATTTTCCTGTGACCTTAAAAGGAATTTTAACATTACTCTGAAACCTTCTAAAATTCGTCCAATCACTAGTCTAATCTAAACCCGAAACTGTATTGCCCCTACCACAGATCCGTGTCCCACGAGGATTGGGACCTCTATTGACGTCTCCTTCAGACCAGTGGCGTCCGAGGGAGGTATTTCTTCCCACCCGACTCAGTTCGTTGGAGTCATAAGAAGGGTGCAAGTGAGTAGTATACGAAATCAGGTAGTGGAGGTCCCGACCTCTCTCATTCCCTCCACCCCTCTCGTCTTCACGTGTAGTCAACTCGACGGAGGGGACCTTCCTTTCTAGTTCTTGTCCCCAATTTACTTGATCAGACCTCCATACCTGTAGACAAATTCTCTCGATAATCGATAAGTGAAAATTCATGTATTAAGATAGGCTAATTGAGAGTGTAGTTAATGTTATAAAACTTCCAGGAATCTAAAGTGATACTCTCCAGTAAAAGAAGTACATCCAAAGGTTTCTTTCTATGTTCGTAATTTCTTAATACAATTTTAACCTTTTTGGTACTTCTCACAATTTGATTCCACCCGTCGTTTCCCTGTAGTCACGAAGTCATCGACCACTGGTACTCCTCCCACTGTCGTTAGGTTCCGAAAAAGAAAAAGACTATCCTCAGTCAGGGTAGAGAAGGTAAGTGTATTTTGGTAAGGAAAACTCCGCAGTGTTTGAGAGTTTTATAAAAAGACATGTTACAAAACGAAGTAGAATCGTCTTGGTTTTACATGTACGTTATTTTTGATAAATAAAAATTCCTTGGTTCTTTTCCATTCACAGTAACTATTTTTCATAATGACTAAATCAATTATAAATTATTATGTAGAAAATATGGACCCTCGAAGGGTCCACCGAGTCACCATTTCTTAGACGGACGGTTACGTCCTCTGTGTCCTTTACGTCCAAGTCAGAGACGCAGACTTTCTAGGGGAGCTCATCCTTTACCGTTTGGCGTCGTCATAAGAACGGACCTTTTAGGGTACCTGTCTCCTTAGACACCTGATATCAGGTGTCTTAACGTTTCCCAGTCTATACTGACTCGTATGTACGGTATGTTGAAAATATAAGCATCCCATATTTAAAGAAACTCAATGAAAAGAATACCATGCATGTAGATTCATTACACCCTCCCCACTTTATCTTTTAGGTTTTAAGTCAGAATTTCGTTAGGTTTTGAAAATAATTTCTCTGACTTTACGCTTTAGTCCCGGTCAATGAACGACTCTATGATCTTAAATACATGAACAAAAAAATGTCCGTCGTCAAATAAAGGACCATTGTGGGGGGTTTATTAGGTATTTTATTTTTTTACATGTACAACCTTTCGTAAAACCCCTAGAGAACGGACTACTATTAGACAGTTGTGATAAAGTCTCTAAAACTAGAAATTTATTAGGATGTCTTTTAACGATTGACACTCTCGTATATCAAACCAAATATGTACAACTACCTAAAATCCTTTAATGTCCCGTTGTCAAGGAAGGAAGGAAGGCGGGGGCAGAGAGAGAGGGGAGGGGAGGGGGGGGAAAGAAAGACAATAACCATATAAACGGACAAAAATCTACAGACAGTACCTAATGTCGTGGTAACACATGGGTTCGATTCCTGATTAGAGACCGGTTGTTCCTCAAACACTACAAACAGTACCCGAACGAGTAGGATACTCATTACTAGATTAAACTCACTCATTCATCACCGGGAACTTCTCTGACATACGATAAATCTCAATTTACCTCTCCGAGGTCTGAAAGTAAAAAAAGAATATGTACAAAACAAGTACATGGACAGTTTTCTATAAAGCCCCTTAAGGTCTTTTACCTTATTCTACCATGAAAATGATCAAGGAAATTCTTTTTAAAATGTCACTACTCAATTTTTTTTATTATGGGTCACGTGAAATACTTTATATTTTTCTTCCCCTGTTCGTCTCATGTTCGTGGAGTCGACGACAACTCAGTTACTAAGTAAAGGCGGGTCACCAATAATTTCTTTTGAGTCACTACTTCGTGTTCTCCCCTCCCACTCTCCTTACTGACTATTCCTTCCTTAAATTTCATTTCACTTACTTTAAATTAAAGATTAGAAACTACCTTAACGTTTATGTTTTAAAAAAAAAAGGGGGATCTCCTTTTAGAGACGAGGTATTAGGGAAAGGAGAAGATTTATTCAGTTTATATCTTGAAGTTCACTTTAATTTCGAGTTCGTAAATGGGTATTCAATGTTTAACTTAAGGTTGACTATTCTTAACTTAATTTATAAAATAGTAGTACGGACAATATTTCTATTGGTTTACTATTATTAACTATTTCTAATTCCTCAAATAATAGATAGTAATTTTCAAATTATAAATCTTGACTACATGTATATTTGTTTCGTCTGTGTAAAGGATCCAAGTACTATGACTTTTTCTTTGGTCATATACCCCACTCCACACTACACAAGTCTCCTAGAGACTCCTGTCGATTATGTAGCGTAGGGAGAAACGACGAGTCTAAGGTTTGTTCAGCTCTATATTTTGTTTCCTCCTCTCTCTCTTGGTTTCGTTTTAGGAATCTCGACGACCTCAGACCCCACTAGAATTAGACGGCCACGTCACCCGGACAACTTCTTCGGGCATTAATCCGTCATAGACGGGTGAGTTCGTGTCCTACAAGTCTACGACTCTACGACGTCTCGTTCAGACGAGTGACGTTCGACGGTTTCATTTCTTCCTACTCAACCTAATTTGTCTAAATCATAAGAAGGGCGTAAGTGAGTAGTTTATGAAATCAGGTAGAAGAGGTCCTACCTCTGTCATTCCCCCTCACCCCTCTTGTCTCCACGTGTGGTGAACTCGATAGAAGGGACCTTCCTTTCCAGTCCTTACCCCTCTTTCTCTTGGGAGGGGTAATGCATAGGTTTCCGTGACTGCTTTTAAAATTCACATTTATCTATCGAAATGTCTAAGAAATCGAGTCTGTCACTTCTTAGACGGACGTTACGTCCTCTGGGCCCAGTCCTTCTAGGGGACCTCTTCCTTTACTGTCGGGTGAGGTCATTAGAACGGACCTCTTGGCGTACCTGTCACCTCAGACCGCCCGATGTCAGGTACCCCAATGTTTCTCAACCTGTCCTGACTCTCTGATTGTCAAAGTCAAAGTCTATAGAAATTTCTATAAAATTTTGTCACCTGAAAGAATATGTATTTAAAACTGAAGAAAGAGATGATTTTAGAAAACACTATCTGTAAATCTCCACTTTTAAGATGTGACTTCACCTACACGATTAAATGGAGTTATATTCATCCCAAATCTCTCACGTGTAAAGTAAGTGAGTAAATTGTTCAGAACAAATTCTGGTTCTTGTGACGTCTACGACACACTCGTCACCCCAACTCTACCACCCTTTTGTCAGTGGTCAAAGAGGAATTTGAATTGGTATCAACCAATTTCGTACGTTCACTCAGTACAGACTGAGAAACACTGGGGTACCTGACATCGGGCGGTCTGAGGAGACAGGTACCTTAAAAGATCCGTTCTTATGACCTCACCCAACGATAAAGAAAGAGGACCCCTAGAAGGGCTCGGTCTCTGATTTGGACGGAACGGACACAGAGGACGTGGCCGTCCGTCTAAGAAATGGTGACGTGATGGACTCTTCGGGTACCCCCACTCTATTCTAAATTTACACTGTTCACGATCCTACCCTGACCCCACAGTCCTTATCGAAAACTCTCTTTCACTGTAAGTCCGATTTCGGACTCTTACTCGACAGGATCATTCCTACTCCCTCTTCCATTACCGTAGGGTGAAGTCATGAGAACGGACCTTTTAGGGTACCTACCTCCTCGGACCACCCGACGTCAGGTACCCCAGCGATTCTCAGTCTGTGCTGACTCGCTGAAGTGAAAGTAAAAGTGAAAGTACGTAACCTCTTCCTTTACCGTTGGGTGAGGTCACAAGAACGGACCTCTTAGGGTCCCTGCCCCCTCGGCCCACCCGGAGGCAGATACCCCAGCGTGTCTCAGTCTGTGCTGACTTCGCTGAATCGTCGTCGTCGTCGTCGTCGTCATTCCTACCCTCTCGTCTCCGTCACCCCTCTTACTAAGACCGTTTCCACTAAGATCCTCGTCAGAAACTCTACCGGATTCCTCGGTGTCCAAAGTACCGACTTTAAAACTTAAACTTTAAATAGATACGAAGTGAAACTTATTTAGAAATTTTTGCATTAACTCTCTCTTAGATTACAAATATAAACGTAATAAAATTTCGGTGTAAAGGTATTTTACATAAGACACACGATGACCGAATGAGACACACGATGTCCTGAAGGCACCACCGAGTCAACTATTTCTCAGACAGACGTTACGTTCTCTGGGTCCAAGTCAGGGTCCCAGTCCTTCTAGGGGACCTCTTCCTGTATCGTTGGGTGAAGTCATAAGAACGGACCCTTTAGGGAGGTTCCTTACGAAAACAACTTAAGGAACCTCAAGAGAAAACCCGAAGGGACTCTCGAGTTAACGAAAACTTGATACCACAACCTCTTATGAGAACTCTCAGGGCACCTGACGTTCCTCTAGGTTGGTCAGGTAGGACTTCCTCTGGTCAGGACCCACAAGTAACCTTCCTGACTACGACTTCGACTTTGAGGTTATGAAACCGGTGAAGTACACTTCTCAACTGAGTAACCTTTTCTGGGACTACGACCCTACCTAACCCCCGTCCTCCTCTTCCCCTACTGTCTCCTACTCTACCGACCTATCGTAGAGGTTGAACTACTTGTACTCAAACCCATTTGAGACCCTCAACCACTACCTGTCCCTCCGGACCGCACGACGCTAAGTACCCCAGTGTCTCAGTCTGTGTTGATTCTCTGACTTGACTTGACTCTCGAGTCAACCATTCCCTAGGCGGACGTTACGTCTTCTGGGGTCAAGCTAAGGACCCACCCCTTCTAAACTACCTCTTCCCTATCCGATGGGTGAGGTCATAAGACCGGACCTCTTAAGGTACCTGATATCAGGTATCCACCGTTTCTCAGTCTGTGTTTACTCGGTGAAAGTGAAAGAAAGTGACCGAATAATTACTGTAATTCGTTTTAAAAGGGAAGTTCTTCCAATGAACTCTATACGTTCCTAGGAGATTCACTAAAGAGAGAGAGATTTACTATAAAGAAATAAATTTTCTTTAAAATTTTAGAGGGGTCTTACACTCAACAATAAAAAGTAAGGTAAAGGGTTATATATCACAGCAAAAAGGAAGACATTCGAGTTTAGAAAGAGATCTCGTCCGAAAAAAGAAAAATACAGAAATAACTAAACAAGATAAATATTAAAAGAAGTCTTTCTCTTTATCCATTTACTTTATTGTTTTGGGTTCGGGTTTATACACCCTTTTTGTATTTCCTGTCTAGAGAATATCCTTTAGAATTTGTTGGAGAGCTGGTTTGGTGGTGCTGAATTCTTTCAGCTTTTGCTTGTCTGTAAAGCTTTTGANGCTTTTGCTTGTCTGTAAAGCTTTTGATTTCTCCTTCATATTTGAATGAGATCTTTGCTGGGTACAGTAATCTGGGCTGTAGGTTATTTTCTTTCATTACTTTAAGTATGTCTTGCCATTCCCTCCTGGCCTGAAGAGTTTCTATTGAAAGATCAGCTGTTATCCTTATGGGAATCCCCTTGTGTGTTATTTGTTGTTTTTCTCTTGCTGCTTTTAATATTTGTTCTTTGTGTTTGATCTTTGTTAATTTGATTAATATGTGTCTTGGGGTGTTTTGCCTTGGGTTTATCCTATTTGGAACTCTCTGTGTTTCTTGGACTTGGGTGATTATTTCCTTCCCCATTTTAGGAACTTTTCAACTATTATCTCCTCAAGGATTTTCTCATGGTCTTTCTTTTTGGAGACCTCACGTCACCTCAGTGGTCATTACCCAATACTCTGTAGTTTCCAAAACCTTATTGAAACTCGACGGACATAAAACTTCGAGTCCCCTCACAAGGACACAACGACCTCTTAAACGTACCATACAGAACAAGACCTTGAACAACCGTGAACCCACGTCGAACCAAAGTCACATCCATACCTCCGTAAACTACTCGAGGATAACGAATTACAAGGGACTTAAGTTCTCAAGAGATTACAAAAGTCCGAAACCTGAATTCGGAGGACAAAGACCAAAGGTCAAAATAAAAATGTCATCGGAGTTCTGAAGAGGTAGATATGTCGTGGCTACTATTTTGTAGATCCAATTTCTACTTTTCAAAGAGGTGTAACTCCCTGTGAGTCTCTCCAAGTGACTCAATGTTCCTCTTCTCTTCTCCCTCCCCCATCAATCTCCACTGACCTTACTCTACGCCACTCTAGTTTTCTCCCCTCTCGTTCGATCGGTCACCAGTGAAGGAATACACGCAAGATATCAGACCTGGTGAGTCTCCATAAATGCCTCAATATGGCCCTTCTCCTCTCCCTCCTTCATCTGTCTCCACCGGTCCTCCTATTCTCTCTCCTTACTCTTCCTCTCTCTGTTTAGGATGGTCATTGGTCAAGGAATCCACAAGAGGTGCCAGACCTTGTGTGTCTCTAAGTGTCTTAACCTATCTCTTCTCTTCCCCCTCCTTTCTCTGTCTCCGGTGGACCACCTCTTTTTCCTCTCAGGTTTCCTCCTCTCGCACCAGTTCGGTCTTTAGAACGAGAGTCCATTTTAACCCATCACTTCAAACCCAAAAATTTACATGTTTTAACTGTTGTTTTTGGTTTCTCGTTTCTAATTTTTAGATCTCGTCTCCAACCTAAAAGTTTTTATGTTATAATTTCTTTTCTTCGTCTTCCTTTTTCCTTCTTTCTTTTTTTTTTGTTCTTAATAATTTTTTGTTTTTTGTTTTTTGTTGTTGTGTGGTTGTTGGTGGGTTTCTGATATATACCACAAACGGAATTTTTTTTTTATCAGAAGAAAAAAAAAAAATTTATCATTATCATCCAATATCTTTATTTTTAATCTCCTCCTTATTTTCTGAATTGTTTTTTTTTTCAATCTTTTTTTTTCTTTTTTTTTTCCTTTACTAAAATTTTCATCATTTTTATATTGACCGGGAAGAGACTACAACACCCGTCACACCCCAGTGAAGGTTCCGCCAAGGGAGACAAATTGAAGAAGACAAACGACCAAAAAATCCGAGTGATCAAGTCAGCGTGACACCCCTCCCCCCTACGACGTTTGTTTATTGTGACAACACACGTGTGTCACAGAGTCGGGGTGAACTGGACAGGGAAGAGCGCCGCGTGTTTACGAGGCCGAGATGCTTCGAGTCGGTCCTTGGCAGACTCCGGCCGGGATCCGACACACGTGAAGGGGTCAGATTCGACGAGTCCAAGCCGCGAGTCCATCGGGAGTCTCCGTGTCTAAACCAACCCGGACGGAAAACACGGGAAGGGTCCAGGCTCATCGAGTCCTCAAACCGCTCGCGCTACCGACGCTGAACAGCGGAAAAGACGGAGACGACGAGTCAAAAGACCCACCTGGCGACCGTGGGGAACACTCCGTCTACCACTGACAGGTCGTGGGGGTCTTCAGAATCGTTTCTTCGGACGAACGTCAATCCATTCATTTCAGAGAGACCCAGACGTTAACGGGGAAAGGTCAGGAATCCCGAGACCAACGGACAGGGGCCGCCCCCTACTAGACGTCGGTCGAAAAAGGCAAGGCAGGAAACAAGACACGAGCCGGGACCGCCACAGAATACAAGCTCGAAAAGTACGTCATCGATAGGGTGTTAGACCAAACGATCGGGTTCAATCTAGTAAGATCAACGAGCACCCCGCAAGGACGGGCTAAGAATGTTTCGTGACGTCGGACGCGGAGGGTGCGAAGGGACGGGACGGGGGTGAACGAACACCGCCTACGTCCGCAGACACGACGAAAAGACGACCCCCTCAATGACAACCCGAACATTAGACAACCAAATTTAATAAATATATAAAAGGGGAAGGACAATACAACGGAAGACACAAAGGTTCCGAACGGTGTCTGAACCGTCCCTCTCACAAAGGACCACAAACCTTTGGAGAGAAGAATTTTAAGGGAAGGGCCCTACCTCGAGGGAGGAGTGGAGGAAACAGAGGAAAAGGCAGAAAATATAAAAAAGGATGGACAAAAACTTCTGTTACCAGACGAAAAGATCAACGAACTACAGGAGACGGTCCGATGTCTTCAACAAAACACCTCAAACGAGTCGCAACTTTACAAGAAAACTCCTTAAACACTCCCTCTTTCACCAGAAGGGCAGGATAAGGAGACGGTAGAAACTAAGAGAAGGATTNTTCAACAAAACACCTCAAACGAGTCGCAACTTTACAAGAAAACTCCTTAAACACTCCCTCTTTCACCAGAAAGGCAGGATAAGGAGACGGTAGAAACTAAGAGAAGGATTCGAAAAATTTTTATTTAAAAATTTAAAATTAACCTCCGATTAATTAATGAAATGATATAACACCACCAAAAACGTCATGTAACTGTACTTAGTCGGTACCCACATGTACACAGAGGGTAGGACGTGGGGAGGGTGGAAGGAGGGGTAGGGTAGGGAGACCCAACAGGGTCACGTGGTCAAAACTCACAGGACAAAGTACGTAGTTTGAACCTGACCACTAGATAAAGTGTATACCATTACATGTACAAACTTACGATAAGAGAGTTTAGTAGCGTGGAAGCGGAGGAGAGAGTCTCAGGTTTTCAGAAGTAGACACAGAGGAAACGACAGAACTTATATCCCAGCACCAATGGTAGAAAGATTCAAGGTATGTATGTGCTATTATATGATATGACCACAAAAAGAAAAACCGAATGAAGTGAAACATATTATTCGAGGTCAAAGTAGGTGGAGTAATCTTGACTAAGTTTACACAAGAAAATTTTATCGACTCATTATAAGGTAACACATATACATGGTGTCCAAAGAATAGGTAAGTAGACGACTACCTGTAGATCCAACGAAAGTACAAGATTGATGACACTTGTCACGACGCCACTTGTGACTCCATGTGTACAGAGAAAGTTAAGACCAAAGGAGCCACACATACGGGTCGTCACCCCAACGACCCAGTATACTGTTAAGATAAAAGCAAAAATTCTTTAGAGGTGTGACAAGAGGTATCACAGACATGATCAAATGTAAGGGTGGTTGTCACATTCTCCCAAGGGATAAGAAGTGTGGGAGAGGTCGTAAATTACAAACATCTGAAAAACTATCGTCGGTAAGACTGACCGTACTCTACCATAGAGTAACACGAAACCTATACGTAAAGACACTATAACTCACTGTGACTCGTAAAAAAGTACACAAACAATCGGTAAACATACAGAAGAAACCTCTTGACAGACAAATCAAGAAACCAGATAAAAAACTAACCCAATAAAAAGACCATAACTCGACGTACTCGACAAACATATAAAAACTCTAATTAAGAAGTAATCAACGAAGTAAACGATAATAAAAGAGGGTGAGACTTCCGCCAGAAAAGTGGAACGAATATCAAAGGAAGCAACACGTTTTCGAAAATTCAAATTAATCCAGGGTAAACAAATAAAAACGAAAGGAAAGATAATGAGACCCTCCACCCAGTATCTCCTAGAACGACACTAAATACAGTCTCACAAAACGGATACAAAAAGAGATCCTCAAAATATCAAAGACCAGAATGTAAATCTAGAAATTAGGTAAAACTCAAATAAAAACACATACCACAATCTTTCACAAAATCAAAGTAAGAAAATGTCCACCAACTGGTCAAAAGGGATTTCTCTAACAGAAAAGAGGTGACATATAAAAACAGAGGAAACAGTTTCTTTTCCACAGGTATCCATGTACCTAAATAGAGACCCGAAAGATAAAACAAGGTAACTAGATATACAGACAGAAACACGGTCATGGTATGACAGAACCACTGACATCGAAACATCATATCAGACTTCAGTCCGTCCAACTAAGGAGGTCAAGGTAAGAAGAAAGAGTTCTAACAAAACCGATAAGCTCCAACAAACATAAAGATATTTTTAACACTTTAATAAAAAAGATCAAGAGACTTTTTATGGTAACTATCGAACTATCCCTAACGTACCTTAGATAACGAAACCCATCATATGATTAAAAGTAATATAACCGAGAAGGTTACGTACTTGTACCATATAAAGAGGTAGACAAACACAGTAGAAACTTAAGAAAGTAGTCACAAAATATCAAAAGATATATAACCGGGAAACAAAGAAAACCATCTAAATAAGGATTCATAAAACAAGAAAAATAACGTTACCACTTACCCTAACAAAGGAATTAAAGAGATAGAAGAGTAACAATCACATATCCTTACGTTCCCTAAAGACACACAATTAAAATATGGGACGCTGAAATGATATTAGTGACTAATCGAGATCATTAAAAGACCACCACAGAAATCCCTAAAGATGCATCTCCTATTACAGTAGACGTTTGTCACTCTCAAAATGAAGAAAAGGTTAGACCAAAGGAAATTACAGAAAAAGAAGAGACTAACGACACCGATTTGGAAGGTTTTGATACAACTTATCGACACCACTCTCACCCGTGGGAACAGAACAAGGACTGAAATCCCCTTTACAAAAGTCAAAAAGCGGTAACTCTTATTACAAACGACACCCAAATAGTATATACCGAAAATAATACAACTCCATACAAGACATATACAGACGAGAGACCTCTCAAAAATAGTATTTACCCTCAACTGAAAACAGTTTCCGAAAGAGACGTAGATAACTCTATTAGTATACCAATAATAGAAAGTCAGACAATTACACCACGTAGTATAACTAACTAAACACTTATAACTTCTTAGGAACGTAGGGACCCTATTTCGGGTGAACCAGTATTACATACTAGAAAACTTATACAACAACCTAAGACAAACGATCTTAAAACAACTCCTAAAAACGTAGATACAAGTAGTCACTATAACCGGACATCAAAAGACAAAAACACCGTAGAAACCAAAACCATAATCCCACTACCATCGGAGTCTCTTACTCAAACCTTCAAATGGAAGTAGACGTTAAAAGACCTTCTCAAACTGATACTATCCAAAATCGAGAAGAAATTTAAAAACCATCTTAAGTCGACACTTCGGTAGACCAGGACCCGAAAACAAACAACCTTCTAAACTAACCTCAAAGATAAGGTACGAATATTACCCAGACAATTCTAAAAGATAAAGAAGGACCAAGTCAAAACCCTCCAATATGAAAAGATTCTTAAGCAGGTAAAGAAGGTTCAACAGGTAAAATAACCGTATATCAACGACTATCATCAGAAAATACTAGGAAACACAAAGACACAACAGACAACACTAAAGAGGTAAAAGTAAAGATTAAAACAACTAAACTAAGAAGGAGAGAGGGGAAAAAAACTACTCAGACCGATTACCAAACAGATAGAAAGGTCGAAAATCAAAACAACTAAAAACGATATCAGAGGAGACAAAGAAAAATTAAAGACGGGATTAAAAATACTAAAGAAAGGAAGATGATTGGGACCCCAAGAAGTAAATAAGAAAAAGATCAACGAAATCCACATTTCAATCCAACAAATAAACTAAAAGAGAACAAAAAAACTCCATTCGAACATAACGATACTTAGAAGGGGAATCGTGAAAGTGACTTAGGGTATCTAAAACCCACCAGCACAAAAGTAAAAGTAATGAAAGATACGCATAAAACTAAAAGAAAAACTAAAGAAGGTACTAAACAAACAATAAGTCTTTACACAACAAATAGGAGGTAAACAAACATAAAAATTATCAACAAAAGGGGACATCAACTGTAGATTAGAATGACCAAACACTAGTCTTTTCTACGAACCTTACTTAAGTCAAAAAAACTTAAATGGTTCCCATCTATTTACCGGGTTCTACACTAGATAGAACCTCTTACAAGACACACGTGAACTCTCTTTCCACTTTAAGTAACAAAACCCCACTTTACAGGATATCTATAGTTAATCCAGATTGACCAGGTAACATAGTAAATTTCAAACACAAAGGAACGATTAAAGGACAAACCAACTAGATAGGTATTCACACTCAACCTATAATTTAAGAGGGTGATAATAACACAATAACAATTAAAGGGGAAAGTATGAACAATGGTAAACGGAATGTATAACACCACGGGGATACAACCCACGTATATATAAGTATTAACAATATAGAATAAGAACTTAACTAGGAAACTAGTAATACATCACAGGAAGAAACAGAGAAAAGTGTCGGAAACAAAGTTTCAGATAAAATAGACTATATTCATAACGATGAGGACGAAAGAAAACCAGAGGTAAACGTACTTTATAGAAAAAGGTCGGAAAGTGAAAGTCAGACATACACAGAGAACCAAACTCCACCCAGAGAATATCTGTCGTATATATCCCCAGAACAAAAAATTAGGTAAGTAGGTTAGAAACAGAAAACCAACCCCGTAAGTTGGGTAAATGTCAATTACATTAATAACTATTCATACTAGGGTAACGGTAAATGAAACAACAAAACCCAAGCTAAAATATTTGGAAAAGACACAAAGGACAGATCTCTTCTAGGAAATCATAAACGACTTCTCGACCAAACCACCACGACTGTCGAAAACGAACAGACATTTTGAAAACTAAAGAGGAAGTATAAACTTACTCTAAGAACGACCCATATCATTAGACCCGACATCCAAAAAGAGGAAGTAGTGAAATTCATACAGGACGGTAAGGGAGGACCGGACTTCTCAAAGATAACTTTCTAGTCGACAATAGGAATACCCCTAGGGAAACACACAATAAACAACGAAAAGGGAACGACGAAAATTATAAACAAGAAACACAAACTAGAAGTAATCAAACTAATTATATACAGAACCCCACAAAGTGGAACCCAAATAGGACAAACCCTGGAAGACCCAAAGAACCTGAACCAACCGATAAAAGAAGGGGTAAAACCCTTTCAAAGGTTGATAATAGAGGAGTTCATAAAAGAGTACGGCAAAGAAAAACATAAGAAGACCCTGAGGATACTAAACTTACAACCTCACAAATTGCAACAGGGTCTCCAGAGACTCCAACAGGAGTAAAGAAAAGTAAGAAGAAAGAAAAAAGGAAAGACGAAGTAAATAAAGGTGGTAAGATAGAAGGTGGAGTAAATAGGATAGAAGACGGAGTCAATAAGATGACAACCAAGGTAGGTCTCACGAAAACTAGAGTCAATAACGTAATAAGTCATAACTAACTGAGTAGAAATGAAGATAGGAACAATCTGTAAAGAACGTAGAAGAGTCAGGAACAGAGACCTGATAAATAGACAGTGAGGTAAAACAAAAGTTCTAAAACCTAGTACAAATGATAGTAATAAGACTTAAGAAAAGGTCTATCTGAGGGATAGAGGAGGAGAAAACAAACCAAACCACCCGTAAATAGTACAAGGAAATGGACGACTTATAAAGAGACGGAAAAGTAAAACAAATTTAGTGATATAAACCCCACAAGAAAGACATTCGACTTTCAAACACCAAGAAGAAATAACACCTCGTACGAGGAACACCCACACCAACCTGATCACCGAACAGTTCCAAAGGACCAATCCCCTCGAACACAGACACAAGACGACCCACCTCGACCTCGAGAAGAGAGACTTCACGTTACTTCACAGGTCATCACTCAAAATCCCACAGATACCCAAACTGTACCGAAACCCGTCGGACAGAAAATTACGAGTCCCAACACAAGGAGGAAACAACCTATTAATCGTCCTATACAGAACGAGACCTTGAACAACCGAGAACCCATCTCGAACCAAAGTCACATCCATACCTCCGAAAAACAATTCGAAACAGATAATTACAATGGACCTTAGTCCTCAAGGGACTACAAGAGTTCAAAACCTCAATTCGGAGGACGGAGACCGAAAGTCAGAATAAGAATGTCATCGGAGTTCTGAAGAGGTACGTAAGTCGTGTCTACTATTTTGTAGATCCAATTACCACTTTATTAAGAGGTGTCACTCCCTGTGGGTCTCTCCAAGTGTCTCAATGTACCTCTTCTTTTCTCCGTTCTCTCTCTATCTTCACTGGTCCTCCTCTTCTCCCCCTCAGTTTTTCCCTCTCTCGTTGGATCCGTCATTAGTTCAGTGATACACACCACCAGGGCTCTACCACCTCCTTATCCTGTCCCTCTGGTGAAAGAGGGGATGTTTAAGTGGTAATCTAGTAAACTTACGACTCATTGAAACTGTTTTGTTGAAGACTTACGACCGTCTCCTGTGGTCCATGGGTCTTTACGTCCGACAAGAGAAGTTTTCCTCCATCCTGTTTTATATTTTTTGTTTTTCACTCTGTTTTCTCAATCCCTACCTCTGGGTAGGACCCCTCCTTTAGCACTTCCTCCTCTTTAAAGGTTTGTCGTCCTTCGGAAGAGTGTCCACCCAGACACCCCTCAAAACCTTAGAGTCTCCCGTTGTATTGGTCCTCCTTTTTTGAGGTGTCTTATACACGGATTGGTCCTGAGGGTCATCTCTTCATCGGGTCTACGAGTACAGGCGGTGGTCGTTCACCCTCGACCTACCCCTCCGAGTCCGACGTACGAATCCCATTCCTGAACCGGACTCACTGGACTCCTGTTAGACTCCCTCGACTACACTCTATCGTTGGGTTTGACACCCTAGTGGTCTCTCTTTTTCGGAAAGGGCACTTTCCGAGATTGGATTTGTACGTCGGACCGGACGAGTGTCTTGTTTCCTAACTCGCTTATGGTTTCCTCTCGATCGGCCGAGATACTTTAAACGAAATTTTTATCCCAGAAAAAAAAGTTCCATTATCATCCAATATTTTTACTTTCAATTTCCTCATTATTTCTTGAATTTCTATTTTTTAAATTATTATCATCATTTTTATTTAGATCCTTAAAGAGACCTCAACAACACCCGTCACACTTCAGTCAAATCAAAGTCTATCAAGGAACAAAGTCGAACATGAACAAGAGTTCCAGATATCCGGGGAAGGTTACGAAGTCAAGTCAAGTCAAGTCAAGTCAAGTCAAGTCAGTGAGTCAGCACAAACTGAGAAACACTGGGGTACCTGACGTCGTACGGTCCAGAGGGACAGGTAGTCGTCGAGGACCTCAAATGAGTTGGAGTACAGGTAGCTCAACCACTACGGTAGGTTGGTAGAGTAGGAGACGGTAGGGGAAGAGGAGGGTGGAAGTTAGAAAGGGTCGTGATCCCAGAAAAGTTTACTCAGACAAGAAGTGTAGTCCCCGAATCAGTTACAATTGATGTCCCAAAAGTAGATAACGTGGACAGTGAAGGTCTCACCAAGGGAGAAGAAATAAAATCGAAGGAGACAAACGTTCAGAGAAACCACAGATTAAAGACGGGACTGTGTTCCCCCACTTCCATCAGTGAATAAATCCAAGTGAACAAGTGAACACAACACCCTTCCCTCTCTGTGATGTTTGTTTATAACACCCGCACACACCCCTCACGAGTGTCACATACCTGGTGTGACCCAAACGGGGTCGAGTGCCACACACACGAAAGGCCCAGATGCGACGAGTCCGAGGTCCCACGAGACGTTCCCATGACAGGTTTCGTCCGGGACGTAAAGTACGTGAAAGGTCCAGAGTCGACGAGTCCAAATCCAAGAACCCATGAGACGTTCCCGTGTCTAAGCCAACCTGTACGTAAAACACGGGAAGGATCCAAGCTCGTCGAGTCTGCTGGTCCACGAACCGTTCGTATGACAGGGTCCACCCGGTACATAGAATTAGTGGAGGAGGTAGGGCCGGTGAACCAAAGCGCCACGTGGCGTTCTCGTGGTAGAGTCCACACGACACACTTAGGAGACCCCTCGACTAGAGTCCGACGTTGGGAGGACCGTCCACAGTTGGTAGGTCCTAGGATCCTTCTACACCAATCGTTGACCCTCGGACGAGTGTCAAACCACTTCCTACGGACAGAGACCCCGGTTCTAACCTCGTCGGGGAACGAGAGGCCGAGACCGACAACGTACGGACGAAGAGACGGAGGTCGCCACCCCTCCCTGGACATGTGTCGACCGATCGAGAGGAAACCATAAACAAGTTAGGAAACAAGACACTCACCCGGTCCAACGCGTAATCCAATCTCGGAAAACTCCTATTTAAGAGAAGAAAAAAGGGGAGAGACCGCTAGGGTGTCAAACCCAACGATAGAGTGCAATCGAGGGAGTCTAACAGGAGTCCCGTAAATCCGGACCAGGAATGGGATTCCTGACTACTACACGGGCGTAGAGAGACAGGTCGGCTCACAGACCCGATGAAGAGACGACCGTCAACGCCAATCCACGGATAAGACACACACACACACACACACACACACACACACACACACACAAAGGGGGTCAATACAACGGGAGACTCTAAGGTTTTGAGGGGTGTCTGGGTGGACGCTCTCCCGAAGGACGACAAACCTTTGAAGAGAAACTGTTGAGGGAGGGGTCCTGTCCAGAGACAGGGATTGAGAAAACAGAGAGAAAAACAGAAAATATAAAACAGGATGGATGAAAGTTTCTCTTGTCGGACGGAAAGATCCACGGACCACAGGAGACGGTCGTAAGTCTTCAACAAAACACCTTCAACGAGTCGTAAGTTTACTAGAAAACTACTTAAACACCCCTTCTTTCACCAGAGAGGTGGGATAAGGAGGTCGTAGAACCTTGACGGGGATTCAAACGACGTAAATGAATCATACCAGATGATTGAACTCATGTCTCAGGGACTAGTACCCGTAGAATTATATCTACCTCGATTTCTAACCGAGTAGACATCGGTAAACGTTAATAAATAAAAGATCCTTATCCCTTACCGTTCACCGTCATGGGTCGATCATAACAAAGGTACCGAGACGGTCGAAGTCGAGGATCGTGAACCTGGAAGTGTGGACGCGTCATAGTGAAGGTGGACGTAACATAATGGTCCCTCATATCAGAATCCCTTTCTCCTTAATTACTTCGTACTTCATTCAAATCGGTAAGTCTTTCATCGTGAGTATACTATGTGTACGTCGTAGAAGAATGGAAGAATGACTTTTGCAAAGATATCTACACTTGGTTTATAACACCACCCTCTCCTATTTACTTTTAGGAGTCGAGAGTACAAAACGTAGAAAAATAGGAGGACTTTTCTTCCATATTCTAACACTAATTCGTACTGTAGTCGTAGTAACACCACACACCGTGAGAGAAACGGAAAAGAGAAGTTAAATGTTGGTCATTTTTGTAGGTATTGAGTTGTTACCACGGAGACAAGTTGTGTCGTCCTGCGGTCTCAAGGATCCACCGTGATCACCATTTTCTTGGGTGGACGGTTACGTCCTCTACATTCTCTGCACCCAAACTAGTGACCCAGACCTTCCAGGGGACCTCCTCAAGTACCGTTGGTCGAGGTCATAAGAAGTGACCCTTTAGGGTACCTGTCTCCTCTACCACCCGATATCAGGTGCCCCAGTGTTTCTCAACCTGTACCGACTTCACTAAATCGTAGAAACGTTTCCATCCACCTGACCTTGTGTACCTCCTCCGTCTCGGTCCTCTTATCGTCTCCACTACAGACACTAGGACCTTGGGGGCGGTACCGTCGACTCGGACGTCGGGGTCTCTCGGACCGTCGTAGTCCCCCTCGTCTTGTATACTGAGGTCGGAGGGACAGTTTCCCCACGGGGAACGATGTCCCTAGGTCCGTCATCACCGTCACCCGGATACTGGGACAGGGGGTTCACAACCTGTATGACTAATGAGACCGAGGAGGTAAACGGGGATGGGTGTCACCATCATGGACTGTTGGGACCGGTACAGAGGGACAGTGGGGAACAGGACTCCCTATTATCTCTGACTCTGGGACCCGTCTTCACTGGTGGTGGGATTACAGGCTCCATTGTTACGGTCGTCGTTGTTCCGTGATTATTGGGGTTCCCGTGTTCGTCACTGTACGCACTGTGGAGACTATCTCGACTACCTTCCATCTTTTCCGACTAAGAGTTTATATTGGTCTTTGTCGAGTCCATTCTCTGGTCTTTGAACACTCCGGAGATGATTAATGATTAGGTGACTTAGGAATCTTAGTTCAAGATTTTTTTTGTTGTTTTTTGAAATGGATTTCTTCTCACAAGTGATGAAGTGTACACGACCGTTTCCTTGTTGAGTAGTTCTCGGTACTTCTTGGTATCATTGTTACATAGTGTGTGTGTTTTTACTGTCTGGGGGGTTTTGGTTTGAATTTCAGTGTCTTATAACACTAAAATGACTATCTCTTAAGTTTTAGCAACAGTACTTCTTTGAGTTGTTCGATATTCTTTTATATCTTTCTGTCAATTCATTCGAGTCTTTATTTTAACTACTTGTCTTCCCTATAAAATGGTTCCTCTTACCTTGAGACTTTTTCTTGGTTTCACTTTAAGACCTGGACTTGCTAAGATTTACTCTACTTCTTCCATAACCTTTATGTCGTCGGTTATACCTTCTCTCTTGATCCCTCAAACTTCTATTTTTAGATCTTTACTATCTCTGTCTTCCCTTTTCTCTTACTTCTAGAATTTTTTTATTCTGTAAGATATTCTTGACAATCCTTCCTTTCTTAATACAATGACCATAGGGTCGTCCTCTTCTTACCTTCTTCCCTCTTCTTTCAAATATAAATTTTTTATTATCGACTCTTAAAGGGTTTAGACCCCTTCCTTACGCCATATAATCAGTCACTTCGATTCTCTTGTGAATACCACTCGTCTTTTGTATTTAGATCTCGTGTCTGTACTTTGTATTTGTCAAGTAGTTAGAGAAACCGTACTTTTTACTTTCACAATCAACGAGTCAGCACGGTTGAAAAACACTGGGGTACCTGATATCGGTTGGTCCAAGGAGACGAGTACCCTAAAAGGTTCGTCCTTATTACCTCACCCAACGCCAAGAAAAGAGGTCCCCGAGAAGGAATAGGTCCCTAGCTTGGGTCCAGAAGACGTGACGTCCGTCTAAGAAATGAGAGAACTCGGTGGTCCCTTTGAGGAAACCATACTTTGATCTCTAGTTGATGTTCTTCTTTCGACTTTTTTTATTATTTGTAAAACTCTGATTTTTTGTACGATGACTTTTCGACAACCCAGTTTCTTCTATAATTCTTCTCCACCGTTTTTATGTTTCTTCTCGAGATGTTTTTTCTAGAATTACTACGTCTATTGGTGCTACCACACTAGTGAGTACATCTCGGTCTGTAGTACCTCACACTTCAGTTCATTCCGGAATCCTTCGTATAGATGCTTGTTTTGATCACCTTCACTACCTTAAGGTCGACTCACTAAAGTTTAGAATTTTTACTACGACACAACGAGAGTTATACGGTTGTTTAAACCTTTTGAGTCGTCACCGGTGTCCTGACGTTTCCCAGTTAAAAGTAAGGTTAGGACTTCTTCTCGTTACGGTTTCTTACAAGTTTGATGGCGTGTTAACGTAATTAAAGTGTACGATCGTTTCATTTCGAGTTTTAAGCGGTTCGATCCGGAGTCACCATACACATGACTCTTGAAGATCTACAAGTTCGACCTAAATCTTTTCCGTCTTTTTGGTTTCTAGTTTAACGGTTGTAGACAGCCTATTTAATTTTTCGTCCTCTTCAGGTCTTTTTGTAGATGAAGACGAAGTAGCTGATGTGATTTATGAAACTGAAACACCTAGTGTTTTTTAACACCTTTTAAGAAGTTCTCTACCCTTATGGTCTGGTGGACTGGACGGAGGACTCTTTGGACATACGTCCAGTTCTTCGTTGTCAATCTTGGTCTGTACCCTTTTGCCTGACCAAGGTTTAACCCTTTCCTCATGCAGTTCCGAAATATAACAGTAGGATGAATAAATTGAATATACGTCTCATGTTGTACGTTTTACGGTCCAACCTATTTCGTGTTCGACCTTAGTCCTGACGACCCTCTTTATAGTTATTGGAGTCTATACGTCTACTGTGGTGGGAATACCGTCTTTCACTTCTCCTTGATTTCTCGGAGAACTACTCTCACTTTCTCTTCTCACTTTTCCGACCGAATTTTGAGTTGTAAGTGTTTTACTTCTAGTACCGTAGACCAGGGTAATGAAGTACCGTTTATCAATCCCTTCGTTACATTTGTCACTGAAATAAAAGAACCCGAGGTTTTAATAACGTCTACCACTGACCTCGGTACTTTAATTTTCTGCGAACGAGGAACCTTCTTTTTGATACTGTTTGAATCTGTCGTATAACTTTTCGTCTGTGTGATGAAACGAATGTTTCCAGGTATATCAGTTTCGATACCAAAAAGGTCATCAGTACGTACCTACACTCTCAACCTGATATTCCTTCCGACTCTCGGTTTCTTAAATGCGAAAACATGATATCACAACCTCTACTGGGAACTCTCAGGGAACCTGACGTGTCTCTAGGTTGGATAGTTAGGATTTCCTTTAGTTAGGACTTATAAGTGACCTTTCTGACTACGACTTCGTCTTCGAGGTTATGAAACCGGTGGACTACGTTTCTCGACTGAGTAATGTTTTCTAAGACTACGACCCCTTGAACTTCCGTCCTCTTCTTCCCCCTTCTGTCTGCTACTCTACCAACCTACCGTAGTGACTGAGTTACCTGTACTCAAATTCGTTCGAGGTCCTCAACCACGACCTGTCCCTTCGGACGACACGACGACAGGTACTCCAGCGTTTCTCAACTTGTACTAGTCAGTTGACTTGTTGTTGTTGTTTCTTCTTTAGTTTCATCTTTACTTTTTTTTTAATTCTATTTATTTTTACTTTTATGTTGTATGGTTTTAGGTACACTACATCGTTTCCATCATGATTTCTCCCTTCAGACATCGTTATGTCCGTATAGAGTTTGTTCTTTTTAGAGTTTGTCAGATTGTTAGATTGAAATGTGTATTTACTTGATCTTTTCTTGTTTACTTCGGGTTATTTTATAACGTTTTTGGGAGTTGTTTTATAATCGTTTGAATTATGTTATTGTATAATTTTCGTCGTATGTAATATATTTCACTATAAGTAAGGTCCCTAAGTTCCTACCAAGTTATTGACGTTTAGATAGTACTATATGGTGTAATTTTTTTACTTTTTATTTTTAGTACACTAGTAGAGTTAAGTCAAGTCAGTGAGTCAGCACAGATTGAGAAACGTTAGGGTACCTGACGTCGTGCGGTCCGGAGGGACAGGTAGAATTATCTACGTATTTTTCATTAACTATTCTAAGTTACAGGTGGTTACTATTTTTTGAGTTATTTTTATAGTTTCCTTACATGAAGTTGTATTATTTCTGGTATATATTATTAGTGTCGATTGTAGTATGAGTTGTTACTTTTTGACTTTGGATAGGGAGATTCTCGTCCTCGTTCCGTTCCAACGGGTGTGAATGGTGACAATAATTTATATCATAACCTTCGGGATCGATCTCGTCAATCCGGTCTTTACCTTTATTTTTCGTAGGTTTAATTTTTCCTTCTTCAGTTTGATTACGACAAACACCTACTGTACTAAAATATGTATTTTTGGGGACTACTGAGGTATTTTCTTGACAATCTTGATCATTCAAGTCATGTCAAAGTCCCACGTTTTAGTTATATGATTTAGCAACGTAAAGATATGTGATTGTTACTTGATCATTCTTCTTTTTGATTCTTTCGTTAGGGTAAATGTTAATATCGTTTTTCTTATTTTATGGACCCTTGTTTACATTGGTTCCTCCACTTATTATAGATGTGACTTTTGATATTCTGTCCTACTTTCTTTAACTTCTGATGTGTTTCTTTACCTTTTTGTCTGTCTCGACTACCTAACCTTCTTTATTATAACACTTTTACAGATGTAATGGGTTTCTTTATTACGTTAGGGGTAGTTTTAGGGTTCCTGTAATACGTGTTTTGATCTTGTATTTTTAATTTTTTAAAAATATATCTCGGTGTTTTCAAAGGACTTATCGGTTTCTGTAGGACTCTCTTTTCTTGTTTCGACCTTTAGAGAGAGAGGGACTAAAGTTTTAATAATGTACCGATATCATCAGTTTTGTCTTATCATGACCGACTTTTAGTCTGTGTCACCTCACCTTGTCTTAACTCTCTGGTCGTTATTTGGATGCGTATATGACTGTTGGTCAAATGTTGTTTCCTTGTTTCGTGTACGTTACCTCTTTCATATCAGAAAAGTTTTTGCCACAACTCTTTTGACCTAACGGTAAACGTGTTCTTACTTTTACCTGGTGACAGAGTGTGTTATGTGGTTTTAGTTGAGTCTCACCTAATCTGAACCTACATTCTGGACTTTGGCATTTGAGGATCCTCATTTGTATTCGTCATACGAGAAACCGTACCTAGAATCGTTAAAGAAAGACCCAGACAGAGGAGTCCGTTCCCTTTGTTTTCGTTTTTATTCTTTTACCCTGATATAGTTTAATCTTTCGGAGACGTATCGTTTCTTTCGATAGTCGTCGTTTTTCCTGTCGGATGGTTTACCCCCTTTATGGATATTTAGTACATAGTAATAAGATTATTACCCTGATTATAGGTTGTGTATATTTCTTGAATGTGTTGATTGGTCGTTGTTGTTGTTTTTACCCATCTCCTCGACTTATCTATACGTCTACTAGTTGTTCGTGGTTTTTCTACAAGTTATAGTGATTAATAATCCCTTTACGTTTAGTTTTGGTGTCACTCCACAGTAAGGTACAGGTAATCTTACCGATAATAGTTTTTTCCTCTTTATTTACAACCTCTCTTACACCTCTTACACTTAACCACGTCGATGATACCGTTGTCATAACTCTAAGGAATCTTTTACTTCTTATCGTGATAGTATATGTTAGGTCAAAAAGGTGAAGACCGATAAATGAGTTTCTTACGTTTCTGTAATTAAGTTTTTCTATATACGTGGCGATATCAGGATCGTCGTAAAAAAAAAAAATGTCATCAGTTCTATACCTTTGTTGGGTTCACGGGTGACTATCTACTTATCTGTATCTTCTACACTATGAATATATAGATATAAATAGATGTGTGTGAGTTCGTGTGTCACCTTATATTTAGTCGATATTTCCACTTTAGAACGGTAGACACTATGTCTACCTGGAACTCCTATAATGTGGCTGACTTTATTCAGTCTGTCTCTTTATACTTATAACGTACCAAAGTGAACATACACCCTATGTCTTTTTAATTTTTTTTGTTTGGGAGTTTGTTTCATTTACTCGTTTGGTTTGATTTACTTTTGTTTATGAATCTATGTCTCAAATGGTCTCTCCTTCTCCCACTCCTCCTGCTTTCCCCATTTCCGCTTCCTATCTTTGTCTGAAAACTACAATTTGTACGACATCATATATGGCTTTGACTTTATATTGCAACATATGTACTTTGAATACATAACAATATTTGATTACAATGGAGTTATTTAATTTTTTAAGTTAAATTAATTTTTTATTTCTATTACCAATCCTTAAGGTATAATGTCTGAGTATGTCTGGACCAAGTTTAAGGTCGACCATCGACCCATCAGATCCAATTTAGTCGATTGGAGGAACTCGATCTCAAACAAATATATATTATTTATACGGACAGAGTATAAATACACTTGTAAATTTGATCTCTCTCACAAGTTATGAATCATCGAGAATAATTGGACTTCTGTAGGAATAAGATGTTCAAGTGTCGTATCGAGACAAACAAGAGATCCTATACCCCGAGTTCTGGGGGTTAAGAACACCCTTTGACACTTTAACCACTCTCAACGGATACCTCATCAGTCACCATCCTACCGTTTTTACCATTCCCGACTACGCCTACTATTTGAGCTAACCCATTACCCCGTGTATTTAGTGGGTTATTGGCTTTAAGAGGTTTATGGTCTTTCCTGACTTCTGAGACGTCCTATTCAGTAGAGACCTACGTCTCAACTATCCAGGAGGGAAACTCGACAATTGTGTTTGGGTGAGAACCATTGGGTGTAAAGGTAATAAGGACTCATGACCGTGAAGGACCTGATATCTGTAGAACTTACTTCCCTGGGTTCCCCAAACCCGAAGGTGGAGAAATACTTGGGACTGGACCTCTAGAAAGGAAGAAAAAGTAAAACCTGCAGAAGTGATTAGAAACTCCGGGAACCTGTATTTTTTTACAGGTTATAGAAAAGGAGTGAGGGAGGAAAAATTTCGGTCTTGAACTAACAGAGACCACCACGAGTATAGAGTTAAATTGACGGTTGTGTCCCTGGAAAAGAATGTCGTAGAATGGACCGAAGGGGGGGGGCGGGGGGCGGGGGAATTGGAATATATATGAAGTGGGTCACGAAAAGTATGTAGTATCTTCTCTGTCGTAGGGGTTTCGTTGGGACAATAAGAGGGATTTTATCTATGTCTTTACCCATTAAGTAAAACTTTTCCGTCAGTCAATGTAAATATACATTGAAATTGGTCAGAAGGTGTCTTGAAGTAGATTTGAAACCGGACCTTTAGGGGATACCTGAGACCGTCTAATAGGAGACCATAAAGACTAAAGATCACAACAACTGTAAAAGAGACACAATAGTATTCCCGTTTAGTTCTTAGTGATAGAAAGATTATAGAATAGACTCCAAAGGAGTAAGTGTAAATGTCTTAGTCATTAAAAGTCAGAAACTTATGTTTCTTCAAGTTAAATACATTTAAAAACGTTTGCTGAACTTCTGATTCAATATTAAGAAACATTATAATAGAAGAAAAAGTCGACTTAAAATAGGACAAAGACTTATGGCAATCTCAAGACCGATGATTTTAGACCCTCTGGTTACACCAACCCGTACTGTGTTCTTTTGTTATGTCCATTAAGGTCCTGTCTGTAGGTATTTTCTTCTATAAAACCAATGATAAATCTGATTTCCTGTCCATAGTTAACTAGACTTTACAGAGATTCTCTGATTTAACCCTTATACATAAAAACAAACCAAATTAACACGATAAATAGTCTTTTCATATATATAAAATCCTTTTATATTTATTGTTGTTTGGAATGGTACACGAATTTAAGATTCATACAAAAATTTTTATACAAGAATCGTTAACCCTAAAATATTATTTGAAACATTGGTCCCGAATGGACCACCAAGTCACCATTTCTTAGGTGGACGGTTCGTCCTCTACGTCCAAGATAGGAACCCAGTTCTTCTAGCGGACTTCCTCCTCTACCGTTGGGTGAGGTCATAAGAACGGACCCTTTAGGGTACCTGTCTCCTCGGACCACCCGATGTCAGGTCCTCCAGTGTTTTTCAATCCGTCCCGAATCGCTGACGTGTGTGTGTGTTGTTTTTAGTTCTTTCACATAAACGATATAACCAAGGTCAGACGGGTAGTCTGACACACACAACACGCGAGCCAGTACAGACTGAGACACTGGGATACCGGACATCGGGTAGTCCGAGGAGACAGGTACCCTAAAAGGGTCCGTTCTTATGACCTCACCCAACGGCATAGGAAGAGATCCCCTAGAAGGACTGGGTCCCTGACTTGAACGTAAAGGACGGAGAGCCCGTGATCCTCCATCTAAGAAATGGTGACACGGTGGACTCTTCGGAAGGGTAGTTTAACCGTGGAGGGTTTATCAACTAAAAATTCTTGAAAGTTTACATAACTAACTTCCTCCAGATAATAAGTCAGAAACAACCTTTTTTCCTGTTTAATTCATAAATAAGTGAAAAGTGAAAGTACGTAACCTCTTCCTTTACCGTTGGGTGAGGTCACAAGAACGGACCTCTTAGGGTCCCTGCCCCCTCGGACCACCCGACGGTAGATACCCCAGCGTGTCTCAGCCTGTGCTGACTTCACTGAATCGTCGTCGTACTTATACTTTCACAATCAGTGAGTCAACACAGGTTGAGAAACACTAAGGAACCTGACATCGGGTGGTCCGATGAGACAGGCACCCTAAGAAGTCCGTTCTCATGACCTCTCCCAACGGTAAAGGAAGAGGTCCACAAGAAGGACTGGGCCCCTAGTTTGAACCCAAAGGGCGTAACGTCCGTTTAAAAAATGACAGACTCGGTGGTCCTTATAGGATTCATAAATATTAATAATAGTTTGATAAAATTCTGATACAGACAAAGAGGGTTACTAGTAAAGTCTCCAAGATTCAGTAAGACCTTCACCGAAAATCCGTTGACTTGTATGTGTGGGTGACCAGTCCTCGTACACCTAATCAAAGACGTCACAAGACGGAGTGCAACAGTACTTTACGATAGAGTCTGTGTCTTTCCTTCGTTAGTATCGGTCGTAAAGGTAGAACAGAGTGTTTGTAAGGGGATATGGTACATCCTTCGTAAATGACAGTCCGTCTTTTCTGACGTCCATGTCTACCTGGCTCCAGATCTTATCCTGCGTGTCATACTCGCTCACTAGTCGCCGATCGAGGTCAATAAAAGTCATGCCACCTTCACCACCATGATATTTAACACGGATTCGTAAATATCATTTCCCAGGTACGATATGATCATATCGAACAGGGTACAGTGTAGGGTGACCACTTCTGTTTCCAGTTTCCTACTATCTTTACCTTTTTACATTCATCGGAAAGTTAGAAGTATTTTACTTTTTCACGTGAACACAAACTTTCTACGAATGATCAAGACTTATTTTCGATAATAAAGGAAATAAAGACTTACTACACTTTAATATGAAAGTCATCTTTCAACGGGTTCTCTGAACTTTTTGCGACCACTCTTGTTTCTCACCTAATAGAAACTTTGATCTATCTCATCAGTCGAATGGAGGTTTTTCTTTTTTTTATTCATTCATCCCTTTCTTTCTTTCCTTTCTTCCTTCCTTCCTGCTTTCCTTCCTTCTTTTGACTTCCTTTCTGATCACTCCCTTCCTTCCAATGTCAGGAAACTCTAACAGAATCAATCAAGTCCGCGAGTCAACACAGACTGAGAAACACTGGGGTACCTGACGTCGTACGGTCCGAAGGGACAGGTAGAGATTGAGGGGTCTCGAATGAGTTTGAATACAGGTAGCTCAGCCACTACGGTAGGTTGGTAAAGTAGGAGACGACAGGGGAAGGGGAGGACCGAAGTTAGAAAGGGTCGTAGTCTCAAAGAAGATCACTCAGTCAAGAAGGGTAGTCCACTGGTTTAATAACCTCGAAGTCGAAGTCGTAGTCAGGAAGGTTACTTATAAGTCCTGACTAAAGGAAATCCTAACTGAAATGTAACTCTAATGACCCCATAATTTACTAAGAATCTCTTTCTCCATATAAAGAATCTCTTTCTCGGTGAAGAATTTAGAGTTTGTAACTTCGACTTCTAAATCCTGTCTTTTTTTCTCCGTAAAATGTTAAAGTACTTTTATCATAGGAAATTCGTCTTTCTCATCTTTACTCTAATCTTTCTGAATCCCCTATTAACACGAAAAGAGACCACCGAGTTTACCATTTCTTTAAACGGATGTTTCGTCCTCTTGACCCAAGTTAGGGACCCAGTCCTTCTGGGAGACTTTTTCCTTTACCGTTGGGTGAGGTCATAAGAACGGACCTCTCACGGCACCTGTCTCCTTGGACCGTCTGATGTCAGGCGTCAACGTTTCTCAGTGGATTGACTAGTTGAAAGTGAAGAAAGTCCCCTATCATTAGTGACCTTCACTCTTATTTGACGGACTAAATCTTATCTTCATTGTCCTTCTTCTCCCTCTGTCCCTTTTTAATCGTCTTCATCACCCAGTCTCGTCTCTTCCGTTACCGTGGGGTGAGGTCATGAGAACGTACCTTTTAGGGTACCTACTTCCTCGGACCACCCGACGTCAGGCACCCCAGTGCTTTTCAGCCTGTGCTGACTCGTTGAAGTGAAAGTGCGTAACCTCTTCCTTTACCGTTGGGTGAGGTCACAAGAACGGACCTCTTAGGGTCCCTGTCCCCTCGGACAACCCGACGGCAGATACCCCAGCGTCTCAGCCTGTGCTGACTTTGTTGAATCGTCGTCGTCGTCGTCGTCGTCGTCGTCGTCGTCGTCGTCGTCGTCACCCCGTCTCTACCCCTTTAATCAGGGACAATCAGGACGATTGCCTCTTCCGTTACCGTTGGGTGCGGTCATGAGAACGGACCTTTTAGAGTACCTGCCTCCTCGGACCATCCGAAGTCAGACACCCCAGCGACTCAGTCTGTGCTGACTCGCTGAAGTGAAAGTGAAAAGTGAAAGTGCGTAACCTCTTCCTTTACCGTTGGGTGAGGTCACAAGAACGGACCTCTTAGGGTCCCTGCCCCCACGGACCACCCGACGGCAGATACCCCAGCGTGTCTCAGTCTGTACTGACTGCACTGTCGTCGCGTCGTCGTCGTCAGGACGATTCGAAATAAAAAAAGGTCTTTCGACACAGATGTCTCCCGAAGGGGTCAAGAGTCACCATTTCTTAGGAGGACGTTACGTCCTTTACACCCAAGCTAGGGACCCAGTCCTTATAGGGGACCTCCTCCTTTACCGTTGGGTGAGGTCATGAGAAAGGACCTCTTAGGGCTCCTCTCTCCTCGGACCGACCGATGTCGGGTATCTCAGAGTTTCTCAACCTGTACTGACTTCGTTGAATCGTACGTGTACAGATGTCTTTTCACTTCACTTCAGCGAGTCAGCACAGGTCGAGAAACACTGGGTACCTAATAGATCGGGTACCTTAAGAGGTCCGGTCTTATGACCTCACCCCACGGTAAAGGAAGAGGTCACAGATGTCTTCTCGTGAGATATAACTGATTAATTTTCTGAACGACAAGAGAAGGTCCTTTGAACGGTTTAGGAGTGACCACGACCACGACCAGAAACCACACGTAATGTAGCACAAGCACACAGACGGGGTAAGGAAACGCCCCGAGCCCACCCTCTAAGCCTACGTGACACTCGACAAAAAGTTGAGGAAAGTCCATCTCTCACGGTAGATCATTACACTAAGGATATAAAACGGGAGGACAGGTGGAGGCGAGGAGGTTGGGGGGAGGCTACGACGGTTTAACGTTCGAGTAAAGAGACGGAGAAGAGACTGAAAGTACGTGGTGGGTGGGTAGAGACTTCCCGGTCCTTTCCCCGACAAAAGACCGTGGACATGAAAAGATAGGACGCCTCCAGTCCAATGGAGAATGGTGTCGTCCTCGGACCCGACACTCTGTTCTTTCGTATAAAGACATTGTATACATTGTGGCAACCTCGTCCTTAGACACACACACATACCTTTAGTCACTTTTGTTTTCTGTCCTATCCGTCCACTCCCCTTTTTTCCCTTCCCCTCTGTTCTTTCTCCTTCTCCAACGAAGGTATGTACACCAGCGTCATCTTTCGTACTATGATAGTAGGGAGTGTACCTGCCGATGTGTGCGGAGGATTGAAAAGAAGGACGATGAGTAAACGACGGTGGAGGACGGAAGTTGGATCAGAAGTATCTTATCAGACTTCTGAGAATTTCTATTTAGACTGGTACAGTGAATAGTCGACTTGTATAGGTCTCCGAAGAGTAACGTCAGTCTTACTTTAGGTTTGTGACAAAGGAACACACGTGTCGGGATGCCACGTCCCTGGGACGGGTCGACACCGGAGTGGAGTGTGGTACAAGGTACGACGGGTGATCCAGACTCGGTGTGACCGAGTGGGTGTCAAAGGTAAGGAGTCCAAGTGAAGACGGAGTCCCCGACATGAACGACAAAAGAGACGGACCTTACGAGAAGGGAGATTATGAGTATAACAGACCGAAGAAGAGTGAGTTTAGTCGAATTTACAGTGGGAGAATCTCTCCAGAAGTAACTCAAGGGGGAGACTATCTAGAAGAGGTGAGAAGAGAAGGTTGTGGTGAACAAAACGGACTTATCAGAAAATAGAGTAGTAAAATGTAAAAAGAGACACCGATAAACAAATATAAAATAAGTAGACATAAGAGAAGGTCTTATATTCGACATTCTCTTGTCCCTGGAATAGACAGAACTAATTTAACAAATAGAGACATTGTGACTCGTAAAGTGTCACACATTTCAGTTGTTTATAAAAACTTACTCACCCTTTTTTTTCAAACACAAAAGCGATATTATATGGGATACGGATATCAACAGTTGTAAGTGTCACATATTTAAAGTGAATGGTCGATCCCCTACAAGCCACTAAGACTTACCGTTTGTACTTTAATTGTACTATTTTTAGTCAATAAGTACATAGGACTTCATAAAATAAATAAATAAACCAACTAAACTATGATTCCTTTCTCGAGTCTGTTTAAAGTACATATAAATTCCTAAAACTTTATAATCCTCTCTTATTGAACATATTAAAAGATCTCCTTAGTAATTTTTTTTTGGCAAAAAGTTGTATACGTAAAACTGTGTTCTACGAAATCACGATATTAGAAGTATTAATTTTAATTAATTAATTTTGTAAGATAAAAGAAGGTCCCAAAGAAACACAGAGAGTAGATGACGATAACGTTACCTCTCCATTCAAACTTCCTTGGGGTCTGGAGGACATCCAGATTGAGACTCATATTTAGCGATAGTGTTATACTGGACTTAGAGAAATCTTAGAGGTCCCCAATGTCCTTTCTTACCCGTCCCTCTTTCCTCTATAAAAATAGTATTTAATAAAACTCTTTCATTCTTAACTACATTTATTCGGTTCCAGAAGGAGAAGGTCGTGAAAAGTTACAGTCAAGTCAACGTCTGGAACTACAGTCTTTGGGTTAAACAACCTTACGTTTAACTATGAACCTTCCTGTCACTTGTAGTATAAGGTCAGTCACGAAGTTGAATGTAAATTAAAGTTCAAGATATTCTTTTAGTTTATATTGAGAGACCCTTATTGGGTAATCTTGTAACACTGTAAAAATTTTGATGGACTACCACTACCCTGTTAAAGTCAAGTAAATCCTTAACGGACCTCTCTTTCTTACCATGGTTAGAAGATCCACTACAGTCGAATAGTCCAAAGATGACGAAGGGTACCTTGAAAGTTTTTCGAGGGAAGACCTTTCAACGTCATCGTCTTGCCTTAGAAGTCGTCGTTCTTACCCTTGTTCTCGGGATGGGACGATTCTTACGGGAACGTCACGGGCGAAAAGTATCAGGTCAGGAGGAGGGCCAAAGAGAGGAAGTAATACGAACACGTCTCACTATCCAAATGTCAAGGTAAATGTCTATTCGTTGAAGGTACGGGAAGGTGTCGGAGTCGACCGTGATACATAGGTATAACAAGGAGGTCGGGTCTGGGGAAAAAAAGGGAGAGGGTACTCGGTAAATATGACCGACGTAAAGTTGAAGATAATTTCGTGATTGGAAACTGTTTAGAAAAACGGAGAGAGATTTGGAGTCAAACGAGTAGAGGTCATTATTGTGGAGAGTCCTTCTCTAACTCTCTCTTATGTCTCAACTTTTATATGTAAAAGTGATATATACGTGATGTCATGGTGTGTAGACCCCAACCAACTCAGGTGGGTACACTTTGAGGTCTATATCCGATTGACTCTTAAGTATCCCTTAAAAAGTCGACGTCCACCACCCGTAGGGATTAGGGACACAACAACTTCACAGTTGACATATACATTTCAGGGACCATATGTCACCTTTAAATCACTAATAATGATAGTTACTTCAGTCCCGTGTATAGGTAGGTTATTCCAACGTCCCGGAGACTTCCAAAAACTACGTACTTTACCAGGAACACCGCAAATCCAAGTCAGACTCCACTTCTTCAACACCTCAGCCACCTTAGAGAGGCGCCTGACCTTTTCCTGCGGGGGCACGCCGCCGGTGTCTATGCCGAGGCACGAGTGGTGCAACTGCGTGTCGTGGTCGTCAGTCAGCGTCTACCGCCGGCCGTGCGCGCACCACGAGTGGAGTCCGTTTCGTCGGTTTGTTCGGTCGGCTGTCGGGCTGTCGGTGCACTGAAATGGACCGATGCAGACCTCATTGAGCCTCGTCCTGACGGATGGTGTTAACTAGGTACTTCTCTGGTTCCTTTCACCGCCCTCCGTCCCTCTACTCTAAGATTACCTCCTCAGAAGGTCCGGTAATCTTAACTTGTGTCCGGACCTTCCTTCGTTTCCTCTTTGGCTCCTACGAGACACTTAGGTATAGACACAGAAACTTCTCGACCAAGTAGAGCAACACAGTTTCCTCGATCCGGACACTCGTCAGTCCCGAGGCCACAAGTGTCGGGTAAAAGTCCGCGGTTCTTAACTGAGGACATTTATGATTTCGGTGTTTTCCTCTTTCAGTCACCTCGTCAGATAATGAAATAAAACCGTAGTTTAAGAAAAGACTTAACTACACGTCATGAACGAGGCACTACAAGTAAGAAGACGAGAAAAACCCATCTCTTTGTAAAGTCAACGAACCAAGATCAAAAGAGAACATTTATAGTGAGTCATACTATTTCTAGTAAACCATACACTGTAAACGGAAATTTGTTTAGTCATAAGAGAAAAGGTGAAATTCCCTGAAGGTAGTAAGGTAAGTAAAACAGACACGTATCCTTGTTAATCCCAGATTTTTACATGTAACTTTCTAATTTCTAGTGTCTTGTTCATGTGTGATCTTCTACTCAACAGACCTAAAACAATTTTATTATTTACACACTCTTTGAACAAAGTAAGATCCTTTTTCCCTTTAATAAGTTTTTTCTTATAACGTGTATAAGGAGGAAAACTTACAGGGGAGACACTGGTCGGTTTAGAGTTCAGAAGTGAGAGAACATTTGGAATTGTGTTCCAAAAGAACCAGTCACTCGAATACAGACGTTTGTCTAAAACAAACATTAGTAAATATCACTACCAGTGTGACTTAAATAATAAAAAGAAACAAAATAATGACATAAGGTTTACCGTACACCCTATTTAATTTCAAACAAAATTTTTATGTAAAACTCAGTGAAAAATTTTACAAGAGAATCGTAGATTGAAACAAATATCCTTAGTCAGTTTACAGGGAAGAAGTTTGGATGTCTCTAGTCGTACATCGGGGTCTTGAAGTGACTCGAACTGTTCAGTCATATAACATCGTCACTTTATAAATAACACACGTACAACCCACGTGTATAGGACGATCCAAAAATGTGTGTAATTGGATAAATTAGGAGTGGTGTTTCAAATACCTCATTTAGAATAACGACAGGACGAAAAATGTTTACTGACACTGAGTACCTTCATCTAACTGAACGGGTTTCAGTGTGTTGATCACTAACTCTCTTGTACCAAAGTCTGGGTCTAGATGACTGAAATTCGTAGAAAAAGACAGGGACAACTGGTAGACGCATAGAAGAAACCTCTTTACAGCCAAATCCAGGAGACGGGTAAAAAAAACTAACTAATAAATAAAAGACTATGACTCGACAGACTCGATAAACGTATAAAATCTTTAATTAGGGAACAACCAGTTTAGGAAGTGTTTATAAAAAGGGGTAAGACATCCAACAGAAAAACGATACCAACAGACACGACACGTTTTCGAAAATACAAACAAATCCAGGTTAAACAAATAAAAACAAAAAGAAAGATAACGAGATCCTCTTTGTAGTTTTCTTTTTTTTTAACGACACTAAAAACAGTCTCACAGGACGGATACGGCAGGAGATCCTCAAATTATAATAGACAAAGTGTAAATTCAAAAATTAGGTAAAACTCAAATAAAAAATATTATCACAATCTCTTACAAGATTAAAGTAAGAAAATACACATCGACAGGTCAGAAGGGTCGTGGTGAATAATTTCTCTGATAGAAAAGAGATGACACGTAAGAACAGAACAGTACCTAATTAATTGATATTCATACACCCAAATAAAGAACCTAATGATAGTATCAGGTAACTAGATACACAGACAAAACATAGTCAAGATATGACAAAACTAATAACATCGAAATATCTTATCAGACTTCAGTCTCTAATACTAAGGAGGTCAAGACAAGAAAGAGTTCTAACAAAACAGATAAACCCCAGAAAACACAGAGATATGTTTAAATTTCAAAAAAACAAGGTCAAGACACTTTTTACGGTAACCATTAAACTATCCCTAACGTAACTTAGATATCTAAAAGAACCCAGTATATCAGTAATCTTGAGTGAAAGAATGGTCGTCAATAAAAATATTTATATTTATAAATATATCAACTCAAATAATTTTCCGTAAAAGTAGAAAAGATCAATAATTCATAAAACCCGGTACTCAACCTAAAATCGGACGAGACACACACAGAAGGTGAGAACTTGGGAGAGGGACTCTGTTTGTCTCTTCGTTAAAGAGGGTCCTTCAAGTTAAGACTTACCTACCAGTCAAATCTTTATTGTATATGTTTCTTAATATATACATATGTAACCGAAACAAAATCCATGATTAGAACCATAAAAGTCATATAAAACAGTTTATCAGAAGTAATGTGTGACACTACGTCAATAGTGGCAGAGTTTTTACAGTACTACTAGTCTTCATTTTGTTAAACGAGTTTTAGTGTCACCGAATCGGTTCTAAACTTGGGTCAAGTGAAATTGAGATTTTAAGAACTAACAGGAGAGTGGGTACACTGGGAAAATTTAAAAGAAATAGTTCTCGGATCACCATACGGTTCAGTTACTCCTTTATTTTTTATTAATAATTATTAAGGTTGATAAAACTACCATCTCAATGGTTATTAGTTCCTGTACATTTTTTCTTTATTATACTGTTATCAAAACTATTTTCGTAAATTTTTTACATAAATAAATGAATAAATTAAAATAAAAACCGACAAGACCCTTAAGTAACAACGTACCCGAAAAGAGATCAACACTTCTCGTCCTCGATGAGAGATCAACACCTTGTACCCGAAGAGTAACACCACCGAAGAGAACAACGTCTCGTATCTGAGGTCCCACGAAGTCAAGTCAAGTCAAGTCAGTGAGTCAACACAGGTTGAGAAACGTTGGGGTACTTAACGTCTTGCGGTCCGGAGGGACAGGTAGTGGTAGAGGACCTCAAGTGAGTTTGAGTGCAGGTAACTCAACCTCTACGGTAGGTCGGTAGAGTAGGAGACATCAGGGGAAAAGGAGGACGGGGGTTAGAGAGGGTCGTAGTCTCAGAAAAGATTACTCAGTTGAGAAGAGTACTCCACCAGTTTCATGACCTCAAAGTCAAATCGTAGTTAAGAAGTCACGAGTCGAAAGAAGTGTCAGGTTGAGAGTGTAGGTATGTACTGGTGACCTTTTTACTCTGGAACTGATCTACCTGGAAACAACCGTTTCATTACAGAAACGAGAAGTTACACGTAAGATCCAACCAGTATTGAAAAGAAGGTTCCTCATTCGTAGAAAATTAAAGTACCGACGTCAGTGGTAGACGTCACTAAAACCTCGGGGGGTTTTATTTCAGACTGTGACAAAGGTAACAAAGGGGTAGATAAAGGGTATTTCACTACCTTGGTCTACAGTACTAGTATCAAAAGACTTACAACTCGAAATTCGGTTGAAAAAGTGAGAGGAGAAAGTGAAAGTAGTTCTCCGAGAAATCAAGGAAAAGTGAAAGACGGTATTCCCACCACAGTAGACGGATAGACTCCAATAACTATAAAGAGGGCCGTTAGAACTAAGGTCTAACACGAAGTGGGTCGGGTCGCAAAGAGTACTACATGAGACGTATATTCGATTTATTCGTCCCACTGTTATATGTCGGAACTGTATGAGGAAAAGGATACACCTTGGTCAGACAACAAGGTACAGGTTGAGATTGACAACGAAGGACTGGACGTATATTCAAAGAGTCCTCCGTCCAGTCCACCAGACCATAAGGGTAGAGAAAGTCTTAAAAGGTGTCAAATAACACTAGGTGTGTCAGGTTCCGAAACCGTATCAGTTATTTCGTCTTTATCTACAAAAAGACCTTGAGAGAACGAAAAAGGTCACCTACAACCGTTAAACTAGAGACCAAGGAGACGGAAAAGATTTTCGTCGAACTTGTAGTCCTTCAAGTGCCAAGTACATAACGACTTAGGACCGAACCTCTTAAAACTCGTAATGAAATGATCACACACTACACACGTTAACACGCCATCAAACTCGTAAGAAACCGTAACGGAAAGAAACCCTACCCTTACTTTTGACTGGAAAAGGTCAGGACACCGGTGACGACTCAAAAGGTTTAAACGACCGTACAACTTACGTCGTGAAAGTGTCGTAGTAGTGATTAATATCGTGTACCCGAGTCATCAACGTCGAGAGATCTCGTGTCCGAGTTATCAACACCGAGTACCCGAATCAACGAGGTTCAGTACACCCTATAAGAACCTGGTCCCTAGTTTGGTTACAGAAGACGCAACCGTCCACCTAAGAGATGATGACTCGGTGGTCCCTTCTAGGTTCGTAAAAATAATTGGTCATATAGTACTGATAGTTTTACTTTTTATTGAAAAGTCAAATACGAGAAAAATTTTAAAGTGGGTTTTATAGATTGAGTTCAAATATTTCTAGATTTAGGGTAAGACAAAAAATTTCTTACATGTGTTTGAAATGACTGTCACTCATACATTTCCTCATAAAACAATTGTAAAAATAAACTATATACCTCTTCCTTTACCGTTGGGTGAGGTCATAAGAACGGACCTCTTAGGGTACCTGCCTCCTCGGACCATCCGATGTCAGGTACCCCAACGTTTCTCAGCCTGTGCTGACTTACTGAAGTGGAGTGGAGTGGAGTATCATTTACACCAGTACAAAAGTAATACTTATCATTCCCCCCTATTTTTTTCTTTTCTAGTATATTAATTTCCGTGTTTACACCTACTCAAAGAAATTTTCGTGACTGAGGATTCCTTAGACCAGTAAGAAATGGTCAATTGTACGTCACGCGGTTAGAAAGTATACTAGACCAAGAATCAATGAATAAAATGTTTACTTTAGTGTCAAAAGATTGTCTCCTTCAGGCGTTTAGCACAAAATAAAGCTTAAGAAGTTAGGACCTCTTTATTATCCACGAGAATAATATTTCATTACAATAATATTTCATAATTCACGTTGTAGTTACTGAATGTAGATAATCTCCATTGCATCAAAGTCATTTATACATCTCCTCTTAGACGTAGGGTACTACATAAAGTAAAGACTTGTTTCATAAAAATTTGTATCCTTTGTAATGAAAAGATAAACTGTGTATCTAAAGGTTCGGTAATACATTCACAACAATAAGACACATATGCCCATTTTACAGGACTATTGGAGATTTAGGACAAGAATCCGACGGAATCCTCTGACACCTTTCAAACGGATAGAGAACAACGTCTTTACCGAAACTTGTTGAAACGGAAATCTAATGAGTAGAAATACCGTGAATTTCTGTTTGAAATACACCCCAAAGGTAAAAAAGTGACTATTTTACCAACAGTCTCCTCCGGAATCTTATTGGCTCTTTTCTTTTCTGTACTTTCCGTTTCCTCTTTTTCCTTTCTATATAGGTAAACTTACGGCTCAAGGTTGCTTATCGTTCCTCTCTATTCTTTCGGAAGGAATCACTTCACGTTTCTTTATCTCATTTTGTTATCTTACCCTTTCTGATCTTTAGAGAAGTTCTTTTAGTCTCTATGGTTCCCTTGTACAGTACGTTTCCACCCGAGTTATTTTCCGTCTTTACCATACCTGGATTGTCTTCTACTTCTATAATTCTTTTCCTCCGTTCTTATGTGTCTTCTTGACATGTTTTTTCTAGAAGTACTGGGTCTATTAGTGCTACCACACTAGTGAGTGGATCTCGGTCTATAGGACCTTACACTTAAGTTCACCCGGAATCCTTCGTAGTGATGCTTGTTTGGATCACCTGCTCTACCTTAAGGTCAACTCGATAAAGTTTAGGATTTCCTACTACGACACTTTCACAACGTGAGTTATACGATTGTTTAAACCTTTTGAGTCGTCACCGGTGTCCTAACCTTTTCCAGTCAAAAGTAAGGTTAGGGTTTCTTTCCGTTACGGTTTCTTACAAGTTTGATAACGTGTTAACGTGAGCAGAGTGTTGCGATCGTTTCATTACGAATCTTAAAAGGTCGATCCGAAGTTGTCCTGTACTTGGTACTTGAAGGTCTAGTTCGATCTAAATCTTTTCCGTCTCCTTGGTCTCTAGTTTAACGGTTGTAGGTGACCCAGTAACTTTTTCGTTCTCTCAAGGTTTTTTTGTAGATGAAGACGAAATAACTGATGAGGTTTCGGAGACACCTAGTGTTATTTGACACCTTTTAAGACTTTGTCTACCCATATGGTCTAGTGGAATGGACGGAGGACTCTTTAGACATACGTCTAGTTCTTCGTTGTCAATCTTGACCTGTATCTTTTTGTCTGACTAAGGTTTTACCCTTTCCTCATGCAGTTCCGACATATAACAGTGGGACGAATAAATTGAATATACTTCTCATGTATTACTCTTTAAGACCCGACCTACTTCGTGTTCGACCTTAGTTCTAACGGCCCTCTTTATAGTTATCGGAGTCTATACGTCCACTGTGGTGGGAATACCGTCTTTCGTTTCTTTGTAACTTCTCGGAGAACTACTTTCACTTTCTCCTCTCACTTTTTCGACCGAATTTTAAGTTGTAAGTCTTTTGATTCTAGTACCGTAGACCAGGGTAGTGAAGTCCCGTTTATCTACCCCTTTGTTACCTTTGTCACTCTCTGAAATAAAAAAACCCGAGGTTTTAGTGACGTCTACTACTGACGTCGGTACTTTAATTTTCTGCGAACAAGGAACCTTCTTTTTACTACTGGTTGGATCTGTCTTATAATTTTTTATCTGTAATGAAACGGTTGTTTCCGGGCAAATCAGTTTCTGTGCCAAAAAGGTGATCAGTATATACCTACACTCTCAACATGATATTTCCTTCGACTCGTGACTTCTTGACTACGAAAACTTGACGTCACAACCTCTTCTGAGGACTCTCAGGGAACCTGACGTTCCTCTAGGTTGGTCAGGTAAGATTTCCTTTAGTCAGGATTTATAAGTAACCTTCCTGACTACGACTTCCACTTTGAGGTTATGAAACCGGTTGACTACACTTCTTGACTAAGTAAACTTTTCTGAGACTACGACCCGTTCTAATTTACACCCTCCTCCTCCCCTACTGTCTCCTGCTCTACCAACCTACCGTAGTGGTTGAACTACCTGTACTCAAACTCATTCGACGCCCTCAACCACTACCTGTCCCTTCGGACCGTATCACCTCATGTACCCCAGCGTTTCTCAACCTGTTCTCACAAGCTGACTTGACTAGACTTGACTTTTCAGTGAGTCTCGTTACCTTCTTAAATATTAACCACGTCTTGGTTCGTTTTACCATTTGAAGGAAGAGAGAGTAACTGAGAATTAAATTACTACAATCATAAATTTAAGTTGAGGTTGAATCTGGGAATTAGAGAAGAATTTCGTGTAAAGTAAACCCCTCGAATACACCGAGCAAACCAATTACTAATTTCACCGATTTATCCTTTTGTAAATCATTTGCTTCGACTCAAACACATTGTAAAAGAAAAGTGGTAAAATCGTGTATGTCGTCTAAGGATTACTGGTTTTAGAAAAGGTTTCAGACTGAAACTGGAGGAGTCTCGGACCATTTTCTCTAGTCACGGAATCTTTTTACGGTTGAACTCGTCCGTTCTCAGTCCATGGGGGTTAAGTCCAATTAACTCCCCGTCACCTCCGTGAGGGTTAAGGTAGGGTTGACCACCGGTCTTGTAGATTGTAAAAGTTTTGGTGACATTACACTTTTCTTACGAAGTTGTTAAGAAATTTTATTTTTTACCGTTGTATACTATATTAGAACGAACTAGAACAAAACCCCAGACTGATACCCGTCTTATTTGGTTCTTTTAAAAGTGTCCGATAAAAGTGTGTGATTCTTTTCCTGAGGAATTTTATCCTGGGGAATTTGTTCACGATAAAGGGACTTTAAAATGTAAAACGGAGTTAAATCAGTACTCTTTTGTCTGTTTAGGACCAACCCCTACAAAATCTCGTATAAACCGATCATGAAGAGTTCTGACAGTTCCAGTCCTTTTCTCTTGTCTGTCTCCTTTGACAGTACTAGTCTCCCCTGTCTCTCTGTCCTGTTGATTTACGTTCCACAGTTGGGACTTACCCTAGTACCTTGTCTTTCTTCTCTAATTACAGTTTTGACCATTTTAGGTTTGTTTTAAACCTCAAAACAATTATCATATGCACCGTCACAATCACGGACTCCAAACTGTTCACATGTTACCATTATTTTTCACAATTGTTTCTCCCTTTGGGTTACACTCCATTCCCCACATGACCTTGAGACACATGAATAAAAACGTTGTAAAGATATTTATGTTTTGGTAAACTTTTCTTTTTGGAAAATTTTTTAGAGTAAAATCGTTCAATCCTTATTTATATTCTTTAGTCATACTTGTGGTATCAGATTAAAGGTAATTTAAAAATTTATGTTCAACTGTATATTGTTTTTAGTGTGTGGTCCTAGGAAACCGAGTAGATATATATAGACACGACACGACACACGACACGAATCAGTGAGTCAGGACAGACTGAGAAAGACAGTCCGAGGAGACAAATACCCCTAAAAGGTCCGTTCTTATGACCTCACCCATCGACAGGGGAAGAGGTCCCCTAGAAGGGTTGGGTCCCTAGTTTGGGTCCAGAGGACGTGACGTCCGTCTAAGAAATGGTAGACTCGGTGGTCCCTTCGGGTTCTTATGACCTTACCCATCGGATAGAGAAGAGATCCCCTAGAAGGACTGGGTCCTTAACTTGGTCCAAGAGGACGTCCGTCTAAGAAATGGTCGACTCGGTGGGCACTTCGGGTATTTATATAGATCATAATTAATTTATTTAAACTTCTCTTAAAAGTGAAAATACTTTTTTCCACTATTCGTTTTTATCGTAAGTCCGAAACAAACCTCGGTCTCCGTCGTATATGGGACTCGTCACTCTCACCCTGACAGTACGATGAAGGGTCCCTTAATGTGAGTCGTAGAGTCGTAGTTCAACGGTCGAAACTTGACCTACGCTCGTAGACACAAAATAACGTCAAATAAAGCACGTAGGGAACCATTCTATACAGGATCCCACGGCTCCAGGACGGGGCCGAACCTAGGTCCCATAGGCTTCACACTGCCGTAGCCGCTTCTCACTAAATCTCTCTCTCTTTCTTTCTTACAACGTCTATTCTTTTATCTCCTCTCTTTCTCCGACTATAAGGAACCAAATGTGTCTTTCGATTATTTCAGAATCTTCGGGTCCGTCCTTTCACTTACGTCTCTCGGAGACACAAGGTTCCCTAGTCGGACTTTTTCTCTCCCTCCCTCTCCCTCTCTCTTTCTCTCTTTTTTTCTTTTTGTGCCCCACTGGTTCGAAGAAACCACTCGCTCCGGGTAATGAAAATAAAAGTTTTCCCTGAAAATGTAGAGTTGAACATATATCTCCCTTTACCTTCTACGTCCCAGTATGTCTCAGTCGGGTTTGTAAGGTCGTCAAAACGGGAATAACTTTGGTCCTAAAAAAAGACGTTTGGAAAGGGCGTTTACTACTACACATGTAATAGAAGACCGGAACCTCCGGACACTTGTAAAATACTGGGAGAAAACTATTTCCGACGAGTTGGTCTTTTGAATAAAAGGGAGTGTCACAAAAAAGAAATATAAAGATCAGATACAGTCGGAGTCTTTTACGACTTGTCTCAATGTAAAGAGTGTCTCATTTCCACGTCACTCAATGTTCTTTCTTGGTTAATCGAGTTTCTAGACTACACCAATTAAAGTTCCGATGTGAACAAAAAGAATGTAAGGTTGATACAATTGATTACGTGAGGGTCCACGTGTCACCTATTCCCTATACTCTTGAACCGTCGTTCGTAACCGAGTTGTCACTTTAGAATGTGGTCGTGATAAGATTATCGAAAATTGAGAAACTTTTAGAGATATAAAATCCGAAGGGCACGGAGAGTGTCAACCCCCCCACATTTGTTAGTGTACGTATCAACATTTTCAGGCCCCTTTGGACAGTCCGTTCAGTCTCTCGGTAGTCTCCCCAAACTCGACTCTGTGAGGAAAATATACGTCCTCTGACAATTGACCTCGAGGTTCAATTGGAAAAGGTCTCTTTCAACGAGTCCCTATCGGGGGACAATTACAGTCCTCTCAACCACTTTCCGTGTTTTACTATTCTGTCTGTCTAAAGACCAATACCCCATCTACGAGCTCTTCAAGGTCCCCCCGGAGTGCTCCGGACTAGGGTGGAAACGTACAGTCCGGAGAAGGAGTACTGGAAACGGTGCCCGCCCCAAGGGGTACGACCGAGGACCGTGATCCCTTGTACGAAGGAACAAATTGTGGTGAAACCGAATATTTTTGTAAGATGAAAACCTATCACTCCCCCTTTGGATATGACATAGATCTCATATCTTCCGTCCGTCTTCATGATGAGTCACTTCAATCAAACAAGTCACAACCCGTACGACTTAAACTCTCGGGAAATTCATTCCATCAGACTCCTACCCTCTTCTTTATTTCTCCTTTAAAGGAGACTCCGTCTCTTTAGTGACGCACGGTGCCGTGACCGTTGCTAAAGAAGTCTCGAAACGTCCGACATGGTGACTCTTAAACCATTCATAATAGACCAGAGTCGAGTTTCCTTTCTCAGCACCAGGTCATTAAATTCTGACTATTTCCTACCCTACTCGGAGTCACCCCTACCGCTAGAACTAGAGGGAGGCACACCTCCAGAATCCCGTCTCACCATCGGCCGTGTTACCGAGACACCCAATTCTTAGACGGACGTTCCGTCCTTTGTGTTCTCTGTGTCCAAACTAGGGATCCTTCCCTTCTAGGGGACCTCCTCCTTTACAGTTGGGTGAGGACACAAGAACGGACTTTTTAGGGTTTTCTGTCTCCTTGGACCGACCGATGTCAGGTTTCCCAGCATTTCTTAGTCTGTGATGACTCACTGATTCGTACGTCCTCGATATCTTTATAATTACTTGTTACTTTTCTTATAATTCATTGTATCTGAGTTGTGAGGAAAAACAAAAGGACTAAGACTAGTCTTTATCGTCATAACGTATTCAGATTTATTGGTTTATTTTACTATCCAAACTTAGATCGATAGTCAAATCAAGTCAAGTCAACGAGTCAACACAGGTTGAGAAACGCTGGGGTACTTAACGTCGTGTGGTCCGGAGGGACAGGTAGTGGTTGAGGGCTTCAAGTGAGTCTGAGTGTAGGTAGCTCAGTCACTACGGTAGGTCGGTAGAGTAGGAGACAGCAGGGGAAGAGGAGGACGGGGGTTAGGGAGGGTCGTAGNGCGTACTCCACCGGTTTCATGACCTCAAAGTCGAAATCGTAGTAAGGAAGGTTTCTTGTGAGTCCTGACTAGAGGAAGTCTTACCTGACCAACTTAGGGGAACGTCAGGTTCCCTGAGAGTTCTCAGAAGAGGTTGTGGTGTCAAGTTTTCGTAGTTAAGAGTTTATTTTGAATGGACAAGGTTTTTTTTTTTTTTTCGTAGTTAAGAAGCCGCGAGTCGAAACAAGTGTCAGGTTGAGAGTGTAGGTACGTGCTGGTGACCTTTTTGGTCTCGGAACTGATCTGTCTGGAAACAACCGTTTCATTACAGAGACGAAAAGTTGTACGATAGATCCAACCAGTATTGAAAAGAAGGTTCCTCATTCGCAGAAAATTAAAGTACCGACGTCAGTGGTCGACGTCACTAAAACCTCGGGGGTTTTTACTTCAGACTGTGACAAAGGTGACAAAGGGGTAGATAAAGGATACTTCACTACCCTGGTTTACGGTACTAGAAGTAAAAGACTTACAACTCGAAATTCGGTTGAAAAAGTGAGAGGAGAAAGTGAAAGTAGTTCTCCGACAAATCAAGATGAANTTTTTTTTTTTTCGTAGTTAAGAAGCCGCGAGTCGAAACAAGTGTCAGGTTGAGAGTGTAGGTACGTGCTGGTGACCTTTTTGGTCTCGGAACTGATCTGTCTGGAAACAACCGTTTCATTACAGAGACGAAAAGTTGTACGATAGATCCAACCAGTATTGAAAAGAAGGTTCCTCATTCGCAGAAAATTAAAGTACCGACGTCAGTGGTCGACGTCACTAAAACCTCGGGGGTTTTTACTTCAGACTGTGACAAAGGTGACAAAGGGGTAGATAAAGGATACTTCACTACCCTGGTTTACGGTACTAGAAGTAAAAGACTTACAACTCGAAATTCGGTTGAAAAAGTGAGAGGAGAAAGTGAAAGTAGTTCTCCGACAAATCAAGATGAAGTGTACCTACCGTTTCCCTAAGTTACTTTCTATAACACTTCTCATAAAACACAAGTGACGGGTCATAGACAAGAGAAAGTAAGACTATTATATTAGTATTAAATATAATATTTTAACTTTATAAAGTTTAAAAGAGACCCTTTGGTTGGGATGGGGTAAGAGTCCGTCCACTGAACCCACCCTGACTACGGAGGACACTGAGGGTCCTCAGTAGACATTCCAAAACTAATTTGTCGAAGAAAGAAGACTGTCCATTAGTCCAACCACTGTTCCCGTATTGGTTCTTCTTTATCCAACTCGAGAACCCCTTTTCGTTGAGTGAACGAATGATTTCGACGGTAATGTGTCTTGAGCCGTTACCTCGATAGGGGTTTCTCTGTTTCGACTACGCACGTAGGAGTACTGTAACAAAACACCATTCTTAGAGAAGTTGAGTATAATCGAGAAATTACTACTTTGGTTATTTAAAATAAAATAAAAAAACGGTGAACTCCAAAAAGATGGAAAAGTCAGGTTACTTATAACCATATTTTTCAGTATGAAATAAGTCTTCAAATAGACAAGTTGTTTATAAAGTGTAACACAAGTTCCTTTACTTTAATTTCGTTACTTGTCCCTATCTGTCCCAAAAACAAGAGTTTTACTAATATAAGAATCCCTCTTCTTGTATCATTTGTTTACTTCAAAAAGTATCTACTCTATTAAAGTCTAATTTAATCGACGATCCTTCTTTTAATTCTCACTTTCTGTCTCTCAGTATAACCCCATCCAGGTATGTCATCCAGTCCCTTCGGGAAAAAGACTCCTACACCGAAGACTCAACTCTGGCTTTTCTGACGGCACCTTTACAAAAACTCCTTCTACCGAGTCGTACTCGTTTAAGAAGTCGTCCCTTCTCAAAACTTGTAAGATTTTTATATCTCTTTTAGTCATAATAAAACTTCTATTACTCGTTCTTTCCGTTCGAACCACATGGAGGGGGTTCTTTTTGTAGGATGAGGAACAAAATTGAGTCTACCTAAAGGTGAAGTAAGTGTATAATCAGTAAGTTGATTGTGAATCCAGCAAATACACGGTCCGAGATACTATCTATGTCGTTTGTTTCCCCACTTTTTGAGTCTGAAGGATAAGGTCTTCGAGAGTGTCAAAAACTCTCAAGAAAAGTGGGCGTTTAAGATCTGAGAGTACGTGAGAGCGTCAAGACGAAACTGTAGAGTCACAGGACTCAAACTTTAGATGGAGGTCAGGGGTGTAAGTAGTGGCCAACTTGGTGCGTGACAGAAGGATGGGACACAGGGTAGGGTAGAGTGGAAAGTACACTGACACAGTCCGAATTTGTAGGAACGGAGACTCGAGGGGTGAAAGACCCGATATTCGTCAAAAGATTTCATTTCGAAATTCACGTATTTATAGGAGTTTAAACCATATATTAAATAACAACAGAATAGTGTACGTACGAACAATTTTAACGGAACAAACATTGTTATTTAAGGCCTTAAGACATGTCTTAGACTGATAAAATTACGGCAACTACTTTCAATATACGCTTATTCCTAAAGATATTTAAAAGAATTTCGGTCTGACCGTCTATCCACTATTCTTTATTGATCTCTTCCAACGTGTGTATTTTTAGACGGTAGATTTAATCCTCTAAGTCCTCATCTTCGCTAAAAATAGTAACTCTTCTACGAAGTGTATAATTATTATTTGTCTTATGATCTTTTCTTTATTATTTCCGTTTATTCTAGTAAAAGTAACCATCTATAAATAGTTATCAATAAAATGTCTTTCGTGACTTCGTTCTTACTGTAACCTGATAAGTCACCCACATTACAACATTGATACTTTTTTTATTATAAACTTCCGTTTTACTACTCCTTAGTACTGTCAAAGTTTATAACTTTATAAGCTTTCGAATCTGTCTGGTTTAAAATAAAGTCCGTCAGTAAGTCTTACGATTCTGTCCATAAAGTGTAACACCAGGGTCACCCTTTTACTTATATGTAAATTAATCACAGTGGAATAAAAGGGGGAAATAAAAAATTAAAAGGAATTCAAAGATTCTTTTACAGTAGTTTATCGTTCTACATATATCTATATACTGATACTTAAAATACATACATCCATCTATATCAATTAATTATCGAAAATTTAAATTTACGGTGGAGGAAATAAGAAAAAGAGAACGTCTTTCGTATTCTTTTACTTTCCATATAGTGTTTGTCTGTGTAGTGTTACTTTTTATCACTACAAGTCTTCTTTCTTTATTATACATTGAGAGGTTTTCCGCTAATTCGTACTTCATGTCGTATATTACTTAGTACATTTAGTACTTTGTATTTGATTTCAACCTATCGATGTCTCAAACACATATGTAATTTTTACACACATTTCAATCTTTTTTTGTCTTACTATTTGTTTTTATACGACAGAGTATCGTACTGGGTACATGTGATGTGTGAAGTCGACACACCAGATACGGAGATTCTAGTATACGAAGAAGACCACCAAACGAACGTATAAGATTATCCTATTCCCTTCTTAAGTCACTAAACTTGGACGGGTAACGAAAACCATTTAATTAAAAATGACCTCATGTGAACGAAACTCCAAGGGTCCACCCGAGTCAACATTTCTTAGACGAACTGGCGCCCCGGCCGCGTGGGTTGAGGGACGAACTCCCTCCTCCCTAGTCCTCTACTCCAAACTAGGGACCCAGTCCTTCTAGGGGACCTCTTCCTTTACTGTTGGGTGGGGTCATAAGAACGGACCTTTTAGAGTACCTGGCTCCTCGGAAAACCCAATGTCAGGTACCCCAACGTTTCGCAGCCTGTACTGAATTGTTGATTTGTCGCATCAACGAAATGTTACAAGACGACATGTTGTCTCACTTAGTCGATATACATATGTAAGTAGGGGAAAAAAACTAAAGGAAGGGTAAATCCAGTGACGTCTCATAACTCATCTCAAGGGACACGACACCTCATCCAAGAGTAATCAATAGATAAAACCCGAAGGGACCACCGAGTCTGTCATTTCTTAGACGGACGTTATACCCTCTGGACCCAAGTTAGGGACTCAATCCTTCTATGGGACCTTCTCCCGTACCGTTGGGTGAGGTCATAAGAACGGACCTCTTAGGGGTACCTGTCGTCTCGGACCGCCCGATGTTAGGTACCCTAACGTTTCTCACCTTGTATTGACTCGTTGATTCGTGTGTGTGTGTCAATAGATAAAATATGCATCATCACATATATAACTTCTTCCTTTACCGTTGGGTGAGGTCAAATAAGAAAGGACCTTTTAGGGTACCTGTCTCCTCCGACTGTCGGATGTCAGGTACCCTAGCGTTTCTCAACCGACAGCATAGGCTGAAAATCGTTGGGGTACCTGACGTCGGGTGGGGTGGTCCGAGCAGGTAGGTATCCTAAAAGGTCCGTCCTCATAACCTCACCCCACGGTAACGGAAGAGACTCGTTGATTTGTTGTTCACATATACACAGTTGGAGATAGAGGGTTAAGGAGGATGAAGGGAAACGGAGAACCATAGGTATTCAAACAAGAGATGTAGACACAGAGATAACAACGAAACGTCCATTCAAATTTAGAGGGGGTGATAATTACTCGATGATATCAGATAAAAGAAATACAAGTTTAAAAATAAAAGGGATTTCATATGGTAATACTAACATTGTAGTAAAATAAATTTTCGTAAACAGAAGTATAATTTTATTTGTTTTCGTCTGTAATCTTTTCATCGTCACTTTTCAGTGTAAAAAGTACGATTTAAAGGGTCACTGGGGTGAAATTTTTTCTAAAAAAATTTTATTTTACATGGATAAAATTTCCACGTAATTTAAGAAACTTTAAAAATATGTGAAAATTTCCAATGAAAGGTAAATGTCAATGATGTTTTATAACTGATATAAGGGGTACAACGTAAATATTATGTAGGAACTCGGATAGAATGTGGGTTATCAAAAATGGAGGATTAAGGGATAGGGATATAACGGAAAAGGGGGAGTGACCATTGGTATTAATTAAGAGACAGACACTCAGACGAAGAAAAAAACAGTATAAGTGATAAAACAACTTAAAAAAATCCAAGGTGTATATTCGTTATCGTATGTCATAAACGGAAAGAGACAACCTGAATAAAGCGAACCGTATTACGATTCAAGTAGGTACAACGACGTTTACCGTTTTAAAGTAAGGAAAAATGCCGACTCATCATAAGATAAGATATATATATATATATATATATATATATATATATGTATGTGATATAGAAGAAATAGGTAAATAGACAACAACCTGAGAATCCAATGAAGGTATAGAACCGTTAATATTTCGACGACATTTGTAACACTATGTATATAGAAAAATTTAATCACGAAACGAAACAAAAAAATATATGAATGGGGTATAAGGTGATGTCTCACCCTAACGACCCAGTATATTATAAAGAGAAGAATCAAAAATTTCTTTGAAGGTATGACAAAAGGTGTCATCGACGTGGTTAAATGTAAGGGTGGTTGTCACGTGTTCCCAAGGGAAAAGAGGTGTAGGGGTGGTTGTAAACAATAAAGACAAGAAAAGTCACTATCGACAAGACAATCCACACTCCATTATAGAGTATCATCAAAACTGTACATAAAGGGACTAATAATCGATACAACTCGTAGTAAAGTATACGGACAACCGGTAGACACAAAGGAGAAACCTTTTTATAGATAAGTCAAGAAAACGAGTAAAAATTTTTAACCCAACAACAAAAAACTACAACTCAACACACTCAACAAATACATACAACCTATAATTTGAAAATAGGTAGTATAGTAACTGAATAAAATACGTGTATAATTACATGAATAAAATTCATGGATAAAATTCATCTGACATGTCTCTCAAAACTATTTTCGTATTTTGACACATGATGGTGGTGTGAGTACTTATAAAAATAGTGGAGTCTTTCAAGTAAACACTAGAAAGGGTCAGTTATAATACAGTGAGGACCTTTTAGGGTACCTACCACCCGACGTCAGGTACCCCAGCACTTCTCAGTCTGTACTGACTCGCTGAAGGAAAAGTGAAAAGTGAAAGTACGTAACCTCTTCCTTTACCGTTGGGTAAGGTCACAAGAACGGACCTCTTAGGGTCCCTGTCCCCTCGGACCACCCGACGGCAGAGAACCCAGCGTGTCTCAGTCTGTTCTGACTTCGCTGAATCGTCGTCGTCGTCGTCGTCGTACCTTGGTCTGTTGGTGACTAAAGGAAAGTCAAGGATCTTCACTCCACGTGAAAAGGTCATAAAGTATGTTTACATTAGTATATGACACGTCTAAAGAAAACAAATCACTTACGAAAAACTCTAAGTAGATACAACGACTCTATATTCATCAAACAAGGAAAATAACGACCCATCATAAAATAACCTACTCAGATGTTATTGGTCTTTTTTTTAAAAAAATTAGTAATTTGGGGTCCAGTATATCAAAAAGAGAAGGATACAACAGAAGGTCCCTAAAATATTAAAACGGAAAATGTATATTCAGTTACTGGGTAGAACTCAATTAAAAACACTTCCCATATTCCAGACACAGATCTAAGTAAAAAAAAGAAGTGTACACCTACAGGTAAACAAGGTCGTGAAAAACAACTTTTCTGATAAAAGTGAAGTAACATAACGGGTACCAGGAAACAGTTTCTAGTCAACAGACCCAGACAAAGACCCGAAAAATAAGACAAGGTAATTCGATAAACACATAAGAAAGTCGTTATGACAAGACAAAACTAACAATATCGAAATACCATTCAGAATTTAGTTCAACTTAGTCAGGAGACTCAAAGCAGAAGAAAAAGTTATAAAAAAACCGATAAGACAGAAGAGGGAAAGAATACTCGAAATCTTAACCAAACCGTTGTAGATGTTGTATCGAAAGACACTAAAAATAACCCTAACGTAACTTAGATAACTAGTTCAACCCTTCTTGATTGTAGAATTGTTATAACTCACAAAGATAGATACCCGTACCTCGTAGAGAGGTAAATTAATCAAGAAACTAAAGAAAGGAGTCTCAAAACAACAAAAAGATATATTCGGAATAAGTTAGAGTCCATCGTAAAAGTAACTATCTTTAGTGTATTTTATAAAATTTTTGGGTCTTAGTCACATCATGAGACCTTTTCTCCTTTAACTGTCCTACACCTATACTTCCTAAAAACCCCACAACACCTTTACAAAAATAAATACTATTCCCGTATCCAAAGTGCCCAGAAATGTGAACAATTTTAACATGTGTATTCTAAAGAAATTTTGGATAAACGACCGATTTCGTGTTTTACTATATAACATTCTACATACTGTAAGCACCTTAAAATGAATTTTTTTAGGTATTCATACACGAAAAATTCTTTTTTAAAGACTTGTAAACAATTTATAAAATAAATCTAATAGTATAAGATGTTGTCTCAAAGGTTGATTAATTTGGAGTCCACTTTGAATCTTCAACCGTATTAATCGTTGGTATAGTCCATGAAGAATCCTCTTTCACCGTGTGAAACTCTTTATTACCTGTCTTTTTTAAGGTTTCTCCCGAGGTCCCTTTCTGTACAATGTAAAGACCATCAACCTTTCTGGAAAGACTCTCTTCAACCTAAATTCTATCCGTGACATCTTATCCTTATCATTTCATTTGTCGTTCGTCAATCTATGTAAAACATCTCTTTGTCGGGAGCGGACTTTTAAGGTTCAACACTCCGAAGTAGGTGAAATATTTAAAGTCAGGATAAACCGAATATCGTTCGATTTTTTCTTGGTCGGATCGATGACTGGGTGTACATTGGTACCATTGAAAAATTTTTCGTATGAAAAGGACTTTTCTTTCATCGCTTATACCGTTACATAACACAGATTATAGACAAAATTTGTAGACTTACTTTTCATCAACTTCTCTCCTTAACTTACATCACTCCGTACCTTAACGCTTGGTTCTTTTATGTACTGTTGTACCAAACAGACATGATTAGAGGGTGTGTTGGAAGTGAGTTTCCATTATCTGTTCTATTCCACACAAAATGAAAAAAGAAGTTTATATGACAGTGTCGCTGACTTATGACCATTCAATCCATAGGACTCGACGTCATTTCACTTCTTAATTTGAAACACGACCAAGGAAATCTTAAATTTTCACTTGTGATTATACATTAAGTATACGTTTGTTACGTATTAAGTATAATCTCATTCATGTAGTACATAATTTCGACTTACCACTAAAGTCATAGTTAATCCTTGGACCTACTACTTCTCCAAAATCCTTTACAGTTCCTCGTGGTGAAATAAGACGTATAGATAATTACAGTGTAACAAATGTACTCATGACAACCTAGTTATAGGTATGTGAATAAAGACTCTTTATATTTTTCTTGTATTAGTGAGATCATCACCTTTCTTCAATACTGAGATTTAATTATTCCTGATTTGAGTCTATGATTCCTTTATCCATATTTGGTAAAGGAAGAAGGAGTAAAATTGACACATACACACACACATTCATAGTCTCACACACAGACATAAACATACCATACGAAAACTTATTACAGACACCCTCTCGATAACCATGTATATTATTTCAACTGTATTAACTAATTTAAGTCACAGTTAACTATTTGTACCATTTATATATTCCTAAAATAATTTTCAACTTTTAACTTTTGATTGGTTTCTTTCGAGTTAATTGTGTCTTTATACAACATTACTTAATTAAATTCTCGACAGTGTAAGTCACTCTTATAAAGGTATCACACTAATCAAAATTTTAACGACGAATTTAAATTTGTAGACTTAATGGACCTTGTACAATGTAACTGTGACATTACCTTTTACTGAACAGGAGTAGTTTAGTACACGTGCTACCATTTAATAACCGAATAACTTTCTACGGTAATTTTATATCTTTTCTTTGATTTCGTCTTATGATGTTGTATATAAGTCCGAGTACGTGTCACTGTAATTAACAGATATTTTTAACTCAGTAATAGGGTTTTATTATCATTACTCTAAATTAGTTCTGTTAAGTCTTACTACTCCTATATCATTCTCGACCAGTAAATGAAGAAAAGTACAACGGGAAAGTAAGTACATTTACTTTAGACCTACTTTACTTTATGGACTTACACTTATCCCTTATTTTACATTTTATATAAATTTATATTGTCTATACCGGTTACTCACGGAGTGGGCCTTTCAGGGATTTAGTCTTTCGAACAGATATACCTTTCCCTTTTATAAAAATAGTAGAAAGAAATTAGACAGAGATAACCTAGGAGAGTGACCCAAGTCTCAAGATACGATCTGTATTTTTGAGTACCGAATTACCTCGTCGACGACTCTGTACTTTATAACGGAAGAAATTGTAGTAACAAATGCACACATGGTAACCTAGAATAGATATCGAACTTATTTTATAAAGAAAACATTTGTTATTTATTATGGTGAATAAATCTTTTATGGAACATGGTCCACGAAACACAAAATGAACACAATTAGGAGTGGTGTCGAGGTGAAATGGTATTTCTTTAACCACGGGTGTTTCACTGGTCCATCCTAAACTTTAAGTAATGTGTGTCCAAACCGTATCCTTTATCTTTGGGTGAGGTCATAAGAATGGACCTGTTAAGGTACCTGTCTCCTCGGACCACCTGATGTCAGGTACCCCGGTGTTTATCAGTCTCTGCTGACTCGTTGACTCGTACTTGTGTACGTAGGTGTCCAATAATTATTAAAGTGTATCTAGTGACTATACGATATTAACGATTGAGAAATAAAGTTACCCTGAAGTTGGTCTTTTCTTTCACGATTGAAGTAAATTCACCTTCTATAAGTCCCGACCCTAAATATTCAGAACAAGATTAAGTCGGGACCTCGTTCGACCAGTACGTCGAGGGTATTCGAACGTTCCATAAGATAAAATTTTGTCCACTCAGTTATAAGGTCGTAAGGTAGACTTTAGAAAGTACTGATTTTTATAAAATAGACCTACTATAGTTAGAAAGGTAAAGGTAAATCTTTTGTTAAACTCTTTTAGGGTCTGAATCGTCTCACAAAGAAACAAGTCGAAACAATTGTATGATACAATACTGAGGATCCTTCTGATCGGGGTGACGTGCGGGACCAAAAAGTGATGACCAGTGGTGTGACCCCTTGACGACCCACCTTATTCTCAAGAGGACCTCGGGTCTCGTCCGTAGGGACACATCGTGTTAGACGACGTGCGGACCCGTCGTTGGCTCCCGTGAAACTTAGACAGTCCGTCACCGCTAGTGTGTTATCGTAACCTCCAACATTTATAAACTAAACGAGCGGACATCAGTAATCAGATCTAAAATCTAATGGGTTTACGAGGGATATATTTATTATTAGTCTGGAAAACAGTCTTTATCAAACAAAGGAATTCCATTTTTAATTATTTTATGTTTAAATTAATCTAGTAAAGAATTATGTTTCTAGTTACTATTACGAATTCCATACTTACACTATAATAATCACGTATCTTAACTATATAAAAGATAGCTTCGTCACTTAGAAAAAAAAACTATAATTGCATCTTTTTCACTAAAGGAAAACTTTTGAGTTTATATCCCGGTAATTCTAAGGTAAAACTTCGTTTCACTAGTACAAATTATAATCCAAGTTCCCCTACTTTTATTCGACTCAAAGGTAGAGACAACTTTTAAACTCATTATGAAAGTCAATTGAGAAATAAACCAGGAACCAATTGTTTTCTCGAATCATAAAACATTTACCCAATTCTGCTGGTTCGATACACATTAATGTACACAAGAGATAATATTTATTTTGACAAACAGAAGACCATACCGAGAGGAGTCATTATAAAACAACCTTTTTACTTCCTTACGATTTACATAAGAGATCAAAAATTTTCGAAGTATAAAATTTACGAACAATTTAGTTCCTTCTTTCACTAAAATTTGACACTTCCTTTTACCTGTCGGAGAGTACTTTAATCCCGTGTACCTACATCCGAAAATTACAAGGAAGAAGATTTGTAGACAGTTATAAAAATAAAAAGAAGAATGATAGTTAGTTCGTCGATTTCCTGAAAATCTCTACTACGATAAGTAGTATAGTGAGAGTCGTCTTTAACGGAGTGTTTCTCCTTCGACGCTATCGTATTCTCGACCTTTATAGGTACAAGTCGTATGTAGATGAGGTTATAAGATAGTACGAGGATTTACGTAAAAGAGATTACTCACTTTAATAGGTCATTGAGTCAAAAATCTAACAAAAATGGAAAGACACCCAACAAAACAAAAACACGTGAAAGAGAAATAGTTAAAGAGAAGTACGTCCACGTTGTTATAATGAAGGGTGATGACACCTTCAACTTCGTTGATCTTCTGTATACAAAATCAGTCGACGAGGAGAGAAAGTCGTCCGTAAAACGGTTTTCCTGTCGTTAACACGTTTGTAACGAGGGTTGATTGTGGGTGTACCCGTTTATGTCCGGATTAAAACGACAGTCACCGTGTTAAACAACGAGTTCGTACTTAACTTTACCCGTGTTGAGGACCATTTCTTTTGTAAGAAAATAAAACATAGTGTCCCTATTAAGGAGGTGGAATCGACCAACCAGACGAAATCTCACCGACAAGAGTTCCACACAAGAATCCTGGTGGTCTCGTAGGGGTTCTGAAATGAGTCTCAGACACTCCAAGTCAAAGAAACATGTGTGGTTGTTTTTTTGTTGTGTAAGTTGTTTAAACTACATTTTCGTTTATACTTTTAGGTCGACAGAAGACAATTTCATCTGTAACTTATCTAAAATGTTTATACATTCTATTACGATGAGAGAAAAAACTTTTATATATCAATAAAAAGTAATTTTACAAATGATAAAACGTATAATATCTCTTATGTATATGAAGACAATAAAAGTCACTGTATTTATTTATAAAAATTTACGTTATCATAATTAAAGATCATACTATTTATAACTACTATATTGACTCTGTTTTTTTTCAAGAAAACCAAAGAGTTAAAAATTGTCGCATTTCCCTAGGGGTTTGGTTTTCCAAACTCTTGACTTAGAGATCTCTTACAGAGGATGGTTAATTTCGTCTTCCTTTTTGATAAAAAGAGAAATTTTATTTATAGACTTATTTATGTGAAGACCCAAATAACCGAGTACGTATGTAAAATTATATCAGAGGTACCGGGATTTGTCATATTTCAAAACTCTTATAGTAACAATTTTTAGTTGTTTATTTTTATAAAACTTGTATTCTATATAAAAATAAGATTGGATTGTATTTGACGATACATTCAATTTAATTGTGATAGTAAAGGTTTAATAAGGGAACCACAATACACTTAACGTATCATTTTACTGTACTCATAAGTCTTAATACTGGGTTTGTATAAAATTGTACGACAGTGAAGGTGTGATGGAAATAAGGAGTAAACGGTGACGACAACGAATAAAGAAATGACACAACGACGACGACGACGATTCAGTCAAGTCGGCACAGACTGAGACGCGTTGGGGTATCTACCGTCGGGTGGTCCGAGGGGGTAGGGACCCTAAGAGGTCCGTTCTTGGGACCTCACCCAACGGTAAAGTAAGAGGTTACGTACTTTCACTTTTCACTTTCACTTCAGCGCTAGGGTACCTGACGTCGGATGGTCCGAGGAGGCAGGTACCCTAAGAGGTCCGTTCTCATAACCTCACCCCACGGTAACACAATCCGTAGGTTAAAGAAAAAACCTAGTTCAATGAAATTTTTTTTAGACAACGTACAATCAGTCTAAACAAGGAAGGTTTCTGATCTTTATAAGACATCTTTCTAAATACGAGTTTAAACAACTGGAATTTTATGTTTTATACCATTACGTGTCATCCATGTTTTGATTACGAATAATTTACTTGACACACGACACACGAATCACAGAGTCGACACAGACTGAGAAAAGCTGGGGTACCTGACATCGGGCGGCCTGAGCAAACAGGTGCCCCTAAGAGGTCCGTTCTTACGACATAACCTAACGGTACGGGAGGAAGTCCTCTAGAAGGGTTGGGTCCCTAGCTTGGGTCCAGAGGACGTAACGTCCATCTAAGAAATGTCGACTCGGTGGTCTCTTCAGGAATGGTTCATAATATTTTGAATGAACAACGTTAATCGTAATACGACTTATTTGACGATTAATAAAAGAAAACCCCTTCAACGCACTTGTAACTAATCTAAACACACTGATCTAACAAAAACGTCAGGAGAACGAAAGATTTGAATTACCTTTAAACTGAAAAGTCTTTAAACTCGAAAAATAACGAAGGGAGTTTAAGTTTAATATTCAATACTAAAGTTTAATATTCAGACATATTTACGTAGACTCAAACACACAACAAAACAAAAGACACAAGGGAAAGAGTTCTATGTCTAAACTTTTGTACAGACACTTCATACATAAAGTACTTAAAATTTATTACACTATGGTTATGTAAAATTTATACACTATGGTATCTCTAACCTACTGAGTCACTTTAGTTCATCAATCGTTTTGACAAGAAACGAATTTTAGAACCATTTTAACCGGTCCAGATCTGGTCATGTCTTTCTGAGAGTAAAATTTCAGTAGAGTTCCCCTTTTTAATAAAACCAAATCCGTTCGACTAATAAAAAAAGAAAGTCTTCATAGAAGGTTTTTTATTAACAAGTAAAAAGTTTTTGTAAAACTGTGACCTACATCGAATGTGTCTTAATTCTTATTTTACTAACCCTCAATTTGAAGTTTGTCGTCCTCGCCCGTGCAGACCAGCTTCTACAGCGTATCTTTCAAGTACTCGTAGGTATCAAGACGGATTAACCTTCGTAAAACTTTCACTTAAGTTCGAACTTTGGTGTGCAGACATCATATTCTTTCGTTTCGATCATCAATTTCCTTCCCCTACCCCCTTCTTTATCTCTTTCTCTTTATTCGATATCACTACGTGTCTCTCTTTTCAGTAAGGATAGAGAAATTTCAACACATTTAGTCTTAAATTTCGTCAAAGTATTCGTCTTTGACTCTGAAGGGACAGTGATTATTTAAGAGACTATTTTTTTACCGTCACTAAAATCGTATCTGTACTCTCTAATTTTCCTTCTAGTCGTTTTAATAGACTTTCTTCTAGTTCTGTTTAAGAAGTGGGTCCATTAAGAATCACTATGCCATCCATTTCGGTTATACCAAACACTCATAAGTATATATCAACTGACTATGGTATATGTTAATATAACATAAAATATTTGATAATGTTTATAAAGAGTTAGAGAAAAAGTAACAGTCGGGGTATCCTTCTTTTTAATTTTAAATTAAAAAGGGATTACTCTCTTTAACTTATTATTCCTCATTCCAAAACGACTAATTTTAACTTAAAACCTCCCAATGTTTGTTAACATTATACATCCTATTTGACCCGAGAGGGGATGGTTGAAAGTGAGGAAACCCCGTCAATAAGAGTCAATAAAAGACCATAAGTAAAGTCAAGTCAACGAGTCAGCACAGACTGAGAAACGCTGGGGTACTTGGCGTCGTACGGTCCGGAAGGACAGGTAGTGGTTGAGGGCCTCAGGTGGGTTTGGGTACAGGTAACTCAGCTACTACGGTAGGTTGGTAAAGTAGAAGACAACAGGGTAAGAGGAGGACGGGAGTTAGAAAGGGTCGTAGTCCCAAAAAAGTTTACTCAGTCGAGAAGTATAGTCCACCGGTTTCATAACCTCAAAGTCGAAGTTGTAGTCAGGAAGGTTTCTTGTAGGTCCTGACTAGAGGAAATCTTACCTGACCAACCTAGAGGAACGTCAGGTTCCCTGAGAGTTCTGAGAAGAGGTTGTGGTGTCAAATTTTCGTAGTTAAGAAGTCACGAGTCGAAAGAAATATCAGGTTGAGAGTGTAGGTATGTACTGATGACCTTTTTGGTATCGGAGCTGATCTACCTGGAAACAACTGTCTCATTACAAAGACGAAAAATTATACGACAGATCCAACTAGTATTGAAAGGAAGGTTCCTCACAAAAAATTAAAGTACCGATGTCAGTGGTAGACATCACTAAAACCTCGGGGGGTTTTATTTCAGAGAGTGACACAGGTGACAAAGGGGGGTAGATAAACGGTACTTCACTACCCTGGTCTACGGTACTAGAAGTAAAAGACTTACAACTCGAAATTCTGTTGAAAAAGTGAGAGGAGAAAGTGAAAGTAGTTCTTCGGGAAATCAAGAAGAAGTGAAAGACGGTATTCCCACCACAGTAGACGTATAGACTCCAATAACTATAAAGAGGGCCGTTAGAGTTAAAGTAGAACACGAAGGAGGTCTGGTCGCAAAGAGTACTACATGAGACGTATATTCAATTTATTCGTCCCACTGTTATATGTCGGAACTACATGAGGAAAAGGATAAACCTTGGTCAGACAAAAAGGTACAGGTCAAGATTGACAACGAAGGACTGGACGTATGTCCAAAGAGTTCTCCGTCCAGTCCATCAGACCATAAGGGCAGAGAAAGTCTTAAAAGGTGTCAACTGACACTAGGTGTGTCAGTTTCCGAAACCGTATCAATTATTTCGTCTTTATCTACAAAAAGACCTTGAGAGAACGAAAACGTTACTAGGTCACCCACAACCGTTAAACCAGAGACCAAGGAGACGGAAAAAGACCATAATTAGTAGAGGTTTAGGGAGGTCAATGTCTATTTTCTTCATTCTACTGAATGGGAGATATTTGGATAAAACAGTGAGAACGTACGCACGTGCGATTCAACGAAGTTAGTACACACTGACAAACACTTGGATACCTGACATAGGGTGGTCCGAGGAGACAGGTACCTCAAGAGGTCCGTTCCTGTGACCTCACCCAACAGTAGAGTAGTAGGTCCCTTAAAAGGCTAGGTGCTTAGGTTGGACGTAGAGAATCCAGAGGACGTAACTTTCCGTCCAAGGAATGGTCATCGCGATGGACCTTCGGGAAATTCTGAGAATTTGCCTCAATAGACGGACGTGAACGAGGAGAGATCTATCCTCGACTCGATACAGACCTTCCTTTGGGTTCTTTCCTCTTCACAAGAAGAAGGGTATCTACAACAGACCCTCTTTCGGTTGGTCATCTAGTGTTCTCTTTTCATGATTATACCCGTCACAGATTTAACCCTTTATCATATTTGTGATCCACTAGTTTAGATTCATCAGTAGACTCTGCACCTCGGTTCGTCGTTTGGGAGTAAGATCTCTGTAATTGATACACCTCCCAACCTTCAGGAAGTGTGAAGTTGTGTAGCATATAAAATTCTTGTTAATACTAGTTGAAAAGAAAGTCTAGAACCAGAAAAAACCACCAAACTATCGAGTAAATAAACAAATAACTAAACATATACAACACGTATAAAATCAAACAGAAAGTAACTTCATTGCAACCAAATACTGTAATATATTCAACGTACACACGTTTTAATATAAAGATAAAGACATATGGGATATCACACGACTGGTGTGAAACCCATTAGACAGTGGTATAGAAACTAACGGAAATGGGTAAATCACAAGGACGGAGACAGGGAAAAGGAGACCATTGATGAGACAGGAGATCTAGATGTACGAACGAAAACGAATAAAACCCAACAAGTAAATAAAACAAAACAAATAGACGGTACACTTTGGTATGTTATAAACAGAGAAAGTCAGACTGAATAAAGTGAATCGTGTTATGTGAGTTCCAGGTAGTTATAACAACGTTTACCGTTCTGAAGTAGAAAAAAAGTTTATCGACTTATCATTCATAAAGTAACATATATCTACGGTGTAGAAGAGATAGGTAAACATTAAGTTCAGCTACAGGACTGGTTATTACTGTTTCTTCGACTTCAACTTGCCAAGATATTCTGGATGTTCTAGAAAATCTTGATTGTGGGTTTTTTCTACAGGAAAGGTAATATCCCCTGACCTTACGTTTTTATCCTTCAGTTCTTTGTGGACCTTATTGCCCGTTTAAACCGGAACCTCATGTCTTCCTTCGTCCCGTTTCCGATTATCTCAAAATGGTTCTTTTACGTAGTCAAGTCAAGTCAAATCAGGGAGTCAGCACAGGTTGAGACGCTGGGGTACTTAGTGTCGTGCGGTCCGGAGGGACAGGTAGTGGTTGAGGGACTCAAGTGAGTCTGAGTGCAGGTAACTCAGGTACTACGGTAGGTCGGTAGAGTAGGACCCAGCAGGGGGAGAGGAGGACAGGGGTTAGGGAGGGTCGTAGTCTCAAAAAAGGTTTCTCAGTTGAGAAGCGTACTCCACCGGTTTCATGACCTCGAAGTCGAAATCGTAGTAAGGAAGGTTTCTTTAGGGTCCCAACTAGAGGAAGTCTTACTTGACCAACCTAGAGGAACGTCAGGTTCCCTGAGAGTTCTTAGAAAAGGTTGTGGTGCCAAGTTTGCGTAGTTGAGAAACCGCGAGTCGGAAGAAGTGTCAGGTTGAGAGTGTAGGTATGTACTGGTATCCTTTTTGGTATCGGAACTGATCTGCCTGGAATCAACCGTTTCATTACAGAGACGAAAACTTATATGATAGATCCAACCAGTATTGAAAAGAAGGTTCCTCATTCGCGGAAAATTAAAGTACCGACGTCAGTGGTAGACGTCACTAAAAGCTCGGGGGGTTTTATTTCAGACTGTGACAAAGGTGACAAAGGGGTGGATAAAGGGTACTTCACTACCCTGGTCTACGGTACTAGAAGTAAAAGACTTGCAACTCGAAATTCGATTGAAAAAGTGAGAGGAGAAAGTGAAAGTAGTTCTCCGAAAAATCGAGGAGAAGTGAAAGACGGTATTCCCACCACAGTAGACGTATAGACTCCAATAACTATAAAGAGGACCGTTAGAACTAAGGTCGAACACAAAGAAGGTCAGGTCGTAAATAGTACTACATGAGACGTATCTTCAATTTATTCGTCCCACTGTTATATGTCGGAACTGTATGAGGAAAAGGATAAACCTTTGTGAGACAACAAGGTACAGGTCAAGATTGACAACGAAGGACTGGACGTATGTCTAAAGAGTTCTCCGTCCAATCCACCAGACCATAANGAGTTCTCCGTCCAATCCACCAGACCATAAGGGTAGAGAACTTCTTAAAAGGTGTCAAATAACACTAGGTGTGTCAGGTTCCGAAACCGTATCAATTATTTCGTCTTTATCTACAAAAAGACCTTAGGAGAACGAAAAAACTACTAGGTCACCTACAACCGTTAAACTAGAGACGAAGAAGACAGAAAAGATTTTGGTCGAACTTGTAGACCTTTAAGTGCCAAGTGTATGACGACTTCAGACCGAACCTCTTAAAACTCGTAATGAAATGATCGTACACTCTACTCACGTTAACACTCCATCAAACTGGTAAGAAACCGTAACGGAAAGAAACCTTAACCTTACTTTTGACTGGGAAAGGTCAGGACACCGGTGTCGACTCAAAAGGTTTGAACGACCGTATAACTCACGTCGTGAACGTGTCCTAGTAGAAAGTCCTAAACTTTGTCGAGGTGACCTTAAGGTAGTGGAGGTGATCGAAACAAGCATACTACGAAAGATTCCAGGTGAACTGAAGTGTAAGGTCTATAGACCGAGATCTAATCACTAGTGTACTAGTACTAATAGACCCAGCACTTCTGGAAAAAACACGTCAAGAAGACACATAAGAACGGTGGAGAAGAATTATAGAAGACAAAGACAATCCAGGTATGGTAAAGACAGGAAATAGCTCGGGTAGAAACGTACTTTACAAGGGAACCATAGAGATTAAAAGAACTTCTCTAGAGATCAGAAAGGGTAAGACAACAAAAGGAGATAAAGAAACGTAACTAGCGACTTCTTCGAAAGAATAGAGAAGAACGATAAGAAACCTTAAGACGTAAGTTTACGAATATAGAAACGAAAAGTGGAGAGAAGAAAAGTGTCGACAAACATTCCGGAGGGGTCTATCGGTAAAACGAAAAAACGTAAAGAAAAGGTACACCTACCAGAACTAGGGACAGAGGACATGTTACTGTGCTTGGAGTAAGGTATCAAGTAGTCCGTGAGATAGATAGTCTAGATCTGGGAATTTAGATAAAGAGTGAAGACGACATATTAGTATTCCCTAAACTAAATCCAGTATGGACTTACCAGATCGCCAAAAGGGATGAAAGAAGTTAAATTCAGACTTAAACCGTTATTCCTCAAGTACTAGACTCGGTGTCAGTCGAGGGTCAGAACAAAAACAACGGACATATCTCGAAGAGGTAGAAACCGACGTTTCTTATATTAGTTAGACTAAAACCACAACCAGTAGACCACTACAGGTACACATCTCAGAAGAGAACACGACAACCTTCTCCCACAAACGATACTGGTCACGTAAAAGAACCGTTTTGAGATAATCAGAAACGGGACGAAGTAAGGCGTAAGGTTCCGGTTTAAACGGATAATGAGGTCCACAAAGAACTGAAGGATGAAGACGTAAGGTCAGGGGATATTACTTTTCCTGTAGAAAAAACCCACAATAAAGATTTTCCAGAACATCCAGAAGTATTTTGGCAAGTTGAAGTCAAAGAAGTCGCAATGACCAACCCCGTATCTGAACCTATTGACGCTATAACTTACCAAATGGAACCTCTGCTTGTCTCTAGTAAGACAGCAAAAACTCTAACGTAGGTTCATGACGTAAAGCTTGAGAAAACAACTGGTACTACCGATGAGGTAAAGAAGACTCCCTAAAGACGGTCGTCATCATCTACATTACCAGTAGACTCAATTTAAGTAGGTAAGGTCAGGTAAAATCGAGCGACTAAGGTTTTTACAACTGCAAGTGGAACCGTAGAGAACAAACTGGTGAAGGTTAAACGGAACTAAGTACCTGGACTGTAAGGTCCAAGGATACGTTATAAAGAGAAATGTCGTAGCCTAGAACGAAGATAGTGGTCAGTGTAGGTGTTGACCCATGACAAAAACGAAACCGAGGTAGGTATGTTAGAAAGACCTCAATAAAGAGGTGACTCGAGGTCATCGTATAAACCGTGGATTACTGGACCCCTCAAGGAGAAAACCATAGGATAGTAAAACGGAAAAGTATGACAAGTACCCCAAGAGTTCCGTTCTTATGACTTCACCGAACGGTAAGGGAAGAGGTCACCTGGTGTAAGACAGTCCGGAGAAGTGGTACTGGGCGGGCAGAAGCCAACGGGACGTCCGTACCGAACCAAAGTAACTCAATCTGTTCCGACACCAGGATCACACTATTCTAACTGATCAAAAGACACTCATACCAAAGTCACACAGACGGGAGACTACGGGAGAACGTTGTGGGTGGTAGAATGAACCCAAAGAGAATGGAACCGCACCCCATAGAGAATTATGACAAGGTCGTTTCGTGTCGGCGACGAGGAATGGAACCTACTCTCCATAGAGGAATGGTGGTGGCAAGGACTGGAAGTTGCACCCTATCGAGGAGATCCGGGAGGACACGACGTGTCGGTGGTGAGGAGTCCAACGAGGAGGCCCGACGGCCGGGACCGGAACCCGCACCCACCGAGGACGGTCGACGACGGGGACCGGAGCCCGAGTCCCACCGAGGAGTCCCAGTGGTGGGGTCCGGAGTCCGCGCTCCACTGAAGAGGACCGGCGGGGACTGGAGCCTGAGCCCCACAGAAGAGGGCCGCGGGCGGGGACTGGAGCCTGCGCCCGGCTGATTCACGTCCACCGACGCTCGGTCGAGTGATTCGTGCCGGCTCTCCTCGATGGGATACAGACTCCAGTCCCCGTCACCGAATCTCACGGTCCGACACTGCCGCGTCCTTGCCGACTCTCCTCGATGGAGCGCAGCCTCCAGTCCCCGGACCGGCTCTCTTCGATGGGATGAAGGTTTCAGTCACCGTCGCCGACCCTCCTCGATGGGGCGCAGGCTCCAGTCTCTTCCGTATCCAGTATCGTTTGTGAAAGAAGGTTGTTGTGTTCTCTTCTCAGATGTGTACCTGTAGTAGTCTACCGGTTGTAACTTTAGTCTAACTAATACATGAAACGTCGGTTTTTACCTCTTCGAGATATGTCAGTCGTTTTTGTTCTGGTCCTCGACTGACACCGAGTCTAGTACTTGAGAAATTACGGTTTAAGTCTGAATTTAACTTCTTCCACCCCTTTTGGTGATCTGGTAAGTCCATACTGGATTTAGTTTAGGGAATACTAATGTGTCACCTTCACTGTTTATCTAAATTCCCTGATCTAGACTATCTCACAGACTAATTGATACCTACCGCCAAGTACTGTAACATGTCCTCTGTCCCTAGTTCTGGTAGGAGTTCTTTTTCTTTACGTTTTTCGTTTTACCGACAGACTCCTCCGGAATGTTTATCGACACTTTTCTTCTCTTCGGTTTTCGTTTCCTCTTTTCGTTTCTATATTCTTAGACTTACGTCTCAAAGTTTCTTATCGCTCCTCTCTATTCTTTCGGAAGGAGTTACTAGTCACGTTTCTTTATCTCCTTTTGTTGTCTTACCCTTTCTGATCTCTGGAGAAGTTCTTTTAATCTCTATGGTTCCTTTGTAAAGTACGTTTCCCGAGTTATTTCCTGTCCTTACCATACCTAGATTGTCTTCGTCTTCTATAATTCTTCTCCACCGTTCTTATATGTCTTCTTGACATGTTCTTTCTAGAAGTACTGGGTCTATTAGTGCTACCACACTAGTGAGTGGATCTCGGTCTGTAGGACCTTACACTTCAGTTCACCCGGAATCTTTCGTAGTGATGCTTGTTTCGATCACCTCCACTACCTTAAAGTCAACTCGATAAAGGTTAGGATGTTCTACTACGACACTTTCACGACGTGAGTTATACGGTCGTTCAAACCTTTTGAGTCGACACCGGTGTCCTGACCTTATCCAGTCAAAAGTAAAGTTAGAGTTTCTTTCCGTTACGGTTTCTTACAAGTTTGATGGCGTGTTAACGTGAGTAGAGTGTGTGATCATTTCATTACGAGTTTTAAGAGGTTCGGTCCGAAGTCGTTATGTACTTGTCACTTGAAGATCTACAAGTTCGACTAAAATCTTTTCCGTCTCTTTGGTCTCTAGTTTAACGGTTGTAGACGACCTAGTAGCTTTTTCGTTCTCCTAAGGTCTTTTTGTAGATAAAGACGAAATAACTGATACGGTTTCGGAACCTGACACACCTAGTGTTATTTGACACCTTTTAAGAAGTTCTCTACCCTTATGGTCTGGTGGATTGGACGGAGAACTCTTTAGACATACGTCCAGTCCTTCGTTGTCAATCTTGACCTGTACCTTGTTGTCTCACAAAGGTTTATCCTTTTCCTCATACAGTTCCGTCAGTTCATAACAGTGGGACGAATAAATTGAAGATACGTCTCATGTAGTACTCTTTACGACCCGACCGTCTTCGTGTTCGACCTTAGTTCTAACGACCCTCTTTATAGTTCTTAGAGTATATCCGTCTACTGTGGTGAGAATACCGTCTTTCATTTCTTGATTTCTCCCAGAACTACTTCCCTTTCTCCTCTCACTTTTTCAATCGAATTTAGAGTTGTAAGTCTTTTGATTCTAGTACCGTAGACCAGGGTAGTGAAGTACCGTTTATCTACCCCTTTGTCACCTTCGTCACTCTGACATAAGAAAACTAAAGAGGTTTTAGTGACGTCTACCACTGACGTCGGTACTTTAATTTTCTACGAATGAGGAACCTTCCTTACAATACTGGTTGGATCTGTCATATAAGTTCTCGTCTCTGTAATGGAATATTTGTGTTCAGACAGATCAGTTCCGATACCAAAAAGGTCATCAGTACACTCTCAATAAAAACTTCTTTCGACTCGCGCCTTCTTAACTACGAAAACTTGACACCACAACCTCTTCTGAGAACTCTCAGGGAACCTGACGTTCCTCTAGGTCGGTCAGGTAGAATTTCCTCTAGTCAGGACCCACAAGTAACCTTCCTGACTACGACTTCGACTTTGAGGTTATGAAGTCGGTGGAGTACACTTCTCGACTGAGTAAGCTCTTCTGGGACTACGACCCTTTCTAACTCCCGTCCTCCTCTTTACCTCTTGTCTCCTACTCTACCAACCTACCGTAGTGACTGAGTCACCTGTACTCAAACTCATTTGAGACCCTAAACCACTACCTGTCCCTCCGGACCGTAAGTCGTCAGGTACCCCACCGAACTCGTAGATATTGACTCGACTAACGTTCATTATGACATTCCTTGTGTCACACGTACTTAGAAAAGTTTAATTACAAAAACGTAAGAAGTCTATTTATGGTCTTCACCTTAAACACCCAGTACATCATCAAGATATAATTTAAGAAACTCCTTAGAGGTGTGATAGAAGGTATCTCCCACGTAGTTAAATGTAAGGGTGGTTGTCACATATTCACAAAGGAAAAGTGGTGTAGGTACGGTTGAGACCAATAAAGAACGGAAAAACTATTATCGGTAAGATTACCGTATTTGACTATAGAGTCACGCCAAGAGAAATCCAGAACACTAAAAGACTTCTGACTCTATCAGTATAAACCCAGGGTAAAAGAAAACCCTCTTTAATTGAACACCGAGTCGAACATTTCTTAGACGGACGTTACACCCTCTGGACCCAAACTAGGGACCCAACCCTTCTAGGGGACCTCTTCCCTTTCCGATGGGTGAAGTCATAAGACGGGACCTCTTAAGGTACCTGATACGTCAGGTACCCCAGTGTTTCTCAGCCTGTGCTGACTAGCTGAAAGTGAAACTGAAATGAAAAGAAAACCCTTGTCTACGGTACTGGGAAAAGTAAATGGAGGAAAGAAAAAAAGGAACTTAAAGGAATAAACGGAGTTTTAACGGTCAGACACGAACACTTACCGAAGGGACCACCGAGTCTACCATTTATTAGACGGACGTTACGCCCATCTCGGTCCAAGTTAGGGACCCAACCCTTCTAGGGGACCTCTTCCTTTACCGTTGGGTGATGTGATAAGAATGAACCTCTTAAGGTACCTGTCTCCTCGGACCGTTCGATATCATGTACCTCAACGTTTCTCAGTCTGTACTGACTCGCTGATTGTGTTGGTGTTGTTATGAACACTTTACAAATCACACAAAGATTCAGAAGAGACAGTAGACTCTAAGTTAACGATAGAGGAATCGTTGTCTTTTTAAAGTAAGAAGGAGTACTCTTAGTAACGAACAGTTTAAGTAGTTTACTCAAACAGTTTCTTTTCATATTCGTCAACTTAGTTACGACAATAGTGGTTTTTTATTTGAAGATTGAGATGTGATTAAAATTTTTTCTAAAATAGGGGAATACATTCTTCGTCTCCCTGTAAAAGTTCATACAATTGACTAAAGGACGAAAACTATTTTTTGTGAGACCTGACGAATAAAAAGGTCTCGTTTACAAATTTGATGTAATTATTAAAGACCTAATGATTTCTATCCTAATTTTTTATACAAGAATCTTTAAACAGACCTGAAGATACTGAAGTCACTTGTTAAAGAGTACTAACATACCGTCATGTAGGGGTGCTCATCAAAGAATATTGTACCCGTGTATCACATCAGATTAAGAAATACAAATGAATAAAAATACAAAAAGATGATCGTGTCTTTTTGCGAAAACTTCTATTCCTACATTAAATTAAGTTTGGGTGACTAATTTAAGGTATCCTACACCAAAAGGTCTTTTTCTTAAACCTTCTTCTACTTAAAACTTAAAACATATCTTTCACCTTGGTTGTCTTTCTAGAGTCATCTTTTGACGACTGAGGTGGAGATGACCCTCTACTTTAACTCTTGGTGAGAGTAAGGGAGGGAGTGAGAGTGAGAAATAAAGAAACCCGTCGTTCCAATAAATTCCTAAACTATACACAGTAACGTACTCACTTTCACCAAATTAAAGGAGTATTTCAACAGAAGGTATCCTACTCTCCTATTTACCGTTTTGACTAGAGTTTCCCCTTAATTTTTGTTGTACACCTGGTAGAGTCTTAAAGTTTGAGATTTGAATTGTACCTCTACTTTGTAGGGTCTTTGTTACGAGTCCCCTTGACTGACTCAAGGTCTATAATCTTGATCCCCCGTCATTGTGACTTCCTTCATCATGACTTCGTAAGAGGAACCACCCTCTGTTCACCATTGAGTCCTGTAGGTATCAAACCAACCATATTCTCCACGGAAGCGAGTTGGTAATCTGCACGGTAGAAATCTCTTTATGTACTTTGAGTCAAGACAGACTATATCTCCTTAGTCAATTTGGACCGTCTCAAGTCCTCTATTACTCAAAACAACGGAACGTGGATGTCAGTTAAAATTTATAAAAGTCTACATGAAATTTCGATAATTATAATACTTTTTATATTTAGTATATATATAATAGAGTACATGTATATTAAAACGAAAACTACTAAAAACTTACTGGGTTTAATTGTAATAAGTTATTACGGGGATTTAATGGAAAGAAAAAAACGGGTTCACTGTAAAGTAGAAAGTACTTGTTCGTAAAGTTTAATATTATGACCATCGTGCAGAAGGTCCCTTGTTAAGTCAACACCGTCGTAACGGTATAACTATCTTATGACAGGTTCGTTAAAAAAACTTATAAAATAGAGTAAAAGGGGAATGACAAATCACTTTCACTTACTAATCTTTTACCTTTTTATACTAATAATAAAATTTATTAAACAACGTATCTAGAGGATTAGTTGTAAGAACTCCGTTTCTACCTCCCCCGTAATTTCTAAACTTTAAAATCCTACTCATTAACACGTAAATTGATACTTTTTTTCTTATTTTTAAATTTCGAGACTCAGACCTATTATGATTCTTCTATCCTAAGAATGTAATATACCCAATGATAGAGTACAATAACAAAGTAGTATCCCGAAGGGACCACCGAGTCGACCATTTCTTACACGAACGTCACGTCCTCTGGACCCAAGCTAGGGACTCAACCCTTCTAGGGGACCTCTTCCCTTGCCGATGGGTGAGGTCATAAGACCGGACCTCTTAAAGTATCTGACAATATCAGGTGTCCCAACGTCTTTCAGTCTGTAAAGTCAAAGTGGAGTATACAATGTGACCCTATTTAAGTTTTAACTATTTTATGAAATTTTTTAATTTTGTATTCTCTTCTTTAATACTCTTTTTAAGAAGATAATGTGGTCTCACTCTTTCCAGAAAGACTGTGTTTTCGGTCTGTGAAGTTTCCTTTCTAACTAATAATATCTTTGACGTTACGTTTTAGTTGGTATTTGTTTAATTTGTTTAATCTACTAATATTAATTTAGTAGATTACCTAAAACCTGTCAATCGGTATCACTCGGGACGTAACCGAGTGTGAATTTCAATCTCTACATTTTGTTTGTTATTACATATAAGACGGAGGGGTAAACAAACTTCTTTTTCTTGGATAAAACTATCTTTTCTTGAATTCTACCGATACTAATTTTCGAGCAAGAGTCACACCGACCGGAACTTCGAGTCCTAGGATTTTGAGGAAGTAGTTCTTCCCTTTGATTTTAGGGACGTAGAGAACTAATTGTTAGATCCCTAAGAAATCATAATGGGAGTTAGAAAAAGACTTCGTTTCATATAAAACTTCTTGATTCTACGACGACGAAAAGTGCTTTCATTCAATAGTCATTACTTTCATGGTTTTTCGACCTAGAAGAATCGTAAAGTAATAATCTACAGGATACAAAAGTCAAAAGAGGTTCTAAAACTTTAGTTTTATAAAAATGGTAACGACAGTAACTGGAGAGAACGATTATTTCGTGAAGTGATAAAGTCTACAACACACGTAATCTATCGTAACGTCAATATGTGACTGTAATTAATGAACGAGAGGTCGACGTTATTAAATTTTTGGACAATAAAATTAAAACACAACTAGTAATACAGTCGGGTGAACGTTTATACTGTAACATCTTACAAAAGGGAACTAAAAACAATGATTAATGAAAGTACTATATATTTCAGGTTTAATATACTTTAACCTTTCTATTTAAAAAGTAACCGATGTAGGGGTTTTCTCTATCCTCTCCATATCGGTAAAGGACCACTTAAAATTCTCTTAGATTTATTAATATACAAATATACTATGGAACTTATCATAACTTTGAATATAAATTGATAAAACATAAAGAATTTAACAAAAGAACATAATCGTATTATATAACTTATCAGTTTCGTCTAAGTATACTTTGAACTTTGATCGGTTGCACTTTGGAATGTTTACCAATTGATCTACGTCCGTTCTTATCCCGTGTCTACTTTAAATAAAAGGGATCTCCGTAAACTTTGGTAGTATAAGTCAAGGGGTTTTATAGGGAAAAGAGATGTAATTATACCTGAACAAAGTTTTTAAAACTCGTTACATATATCTTGGTAACACACAGTCTCCTCAGTAATATTTTCAGAGGTAAAATTTGAAGTAATTAGTGTGTCGAATACACTGATGACGTAAAAGGTTAGTCTGTACGAGGGACTTAGGTATTTAAGTTCCAAATAAATACACTTCTTTAAATCCTTATAGAACAAATTTTCTTTAAAATATCCATCTTGGAAAGGGGATCCTTATAGTAATTACCAAATATTTCCCAGGTCCAGTAAGTAAGTGTTACCCCATATCTATCCCTTCAAGTCATTACCGATCAATTACTCGGTCAAAACTTTATTTTCATTCCGATAGTAAGGGTAGTTAGAAATCTTTACTGAAAAGACCATGTAAACGAAAGGAAAAAAATTTTTTTAAATGATTGTTTCGTCTCTACGACGATAATGAATAGTAAGAGATTCTTCCCTTCGGTCCGATATGTAGAGTTCTGTAGTTATAGACGAAATTGAGGACTCTTAAAATATGGGTGTTCTAGTCACTCAAAAATACAGTTTCTCTACTAAAAAGTGATTGACTAGGGTGAAAGTAAACTTTAAACTAAGTTTCAAGAGATATGAAAAAAAAGGAAATCTCTTTTTTCTCTTCACCCAGTAAGTCTCAGATCTCTTTCCTTTATAATATAAAATGATACATGTTATGTTATCTAATAATTTCAGTTCTCAAAATCTTAGAAACACGAAAACTAATTGTCAGGTTGTTATTAAATAACTGAGTTATAAATCAATACTCATATCAGTTTATACTCATCTGTTTTAGTGAAAGAATTTAATACAGTAGTTGTAGAAAAGGTAATGGATCTCTTATTTCAGGGAGAATGTAAGAAAACCAGAATTTTTCAGTGTTCCCGTTTGATTTACGTGTATCACCCCTTATGTCGGATTTTCCTTGACGTTTTAGTATACCGTTTTCCTCGTCTATATTTAACCCCGATAGAAACACTATGTACTCAGGGATACTTACAAACAGGAATAAACCAACAATAGGAAATATTACGAAATAGTAATATTATGTATTAAATATTACTTTTTAAGGAAGAGTAGTCTAAATTGAATGAAAAAAGACAAGTGGAGGGTAATAAGACAGGGGATAAATATTTGATTAAAGTTAGGAAGTAAATCCATTACCTCACGAAAGTATATTTGATAGAGTTATGTTCATAGGAACGGTAAAACGTTTACTCTTCTCAGGTCATTTCAAGACCCTCGACAGGCACCACTGTGTCACTCATTCAACATCTGGACTCTTACCCGACCCGAGTCCAGTAGAGTGGTACGACAGGCAGGTTTCCTGGTCATTGTAAAATTAAGTTCATAAACCACAGATCCAAGGTCCTTTCTTCTCGACGTCGTAAAATCCAGAGTACCATCTGTTTGAACTGAAGAACAAAGACTTTCTGCTACTAAAATCTGGGGTCAATTTAAAGGATACGATAATCAACCAAAACGAATCTAGTTCATAAAAGAGATAAACACAGATTTATCTCTTAATCTCAGATCCGATCATCTCTCAATATATAGTCGTAGAAAAGAAAGGAGAAAAGAACAGTAATAGTAGGTCATATGAGATTAGTGATCGGATTACGACAAAGTTTATAGAGTTTTGTTCTAATTAGTTTCACTCAACGTTCACTACCGAATAAAACAAATATTCGTAAAGACTTGGTTTACAATACTGTCACACCACTCCAATTGTACAATCTCCCTTTCAGACTTTTTAAGTTTTCCTGTAAAAGAGATAACGTGTATTAATATTATGGTTTGATCAAAAAGACCTCTCTATAATGTTGATGGACAAAAAAAGGGATGAGATTATTTAATAGAAGTGTTACCCATTTCACCAAGTCCAATACTAAAAAAGGGGAAAGAAAAAGGTCACTTTTTATTATCCTAAGAATAATTGGTATTAACACATCAGAGTACATTAACTTGACATATATATGATGAAATCGTAGAACCTTCAATTATACAAAACACCGTATAAAGGAGAAGAGTACCATCCCAATTTAGTGATACGGGGAAGGATTCTAATGACACAGGTCACGTCGAGTGGAAGACGAGTAGTTCCGCGAAGTTTAATACGTTCTTCTCCGACATCACCATCCTCGAATCTGAGTAAAGGACTCGTTTGAGACGTCTTTAAGAAGGAGAGGACCGGTACAACAGAAAACGAAACAATTTGACAGTAAAGATTAAGAGATAGGTAACTGTTATACTCGACATTGATTTATGGGTCTACACATCATTATTTTATTGGGATCAAAAGACTGTCGACCTAACTCTTCATCAGTCGGAAACAGGTCGTCCGTACGGGGTCCATTTATTGACTACTCACTTAACTCGACTTTCGACATATTTAGTTCGACGGGAAGTCTGTGTCTAAACTCTTCCCTATACAAATTCGGACATCAAACTACTGTCTCCCTTAACTTATCTCGTTCCATGAGTCGAAAAGATCAGAGTCTGCGACTGGGACCTATCCCGAGAGGAGTCAGTTCTTTCATACTTATCTTAATAAATCTTTTAGAGATAGAAACTCTCCTGAAAGTATACTATTTATTTTCTTAAAATCTTTTGCAAAAATCCAGGAATGTTTACATGCCTTATCTACCGAATTTACCCTATCCTCACCCTTGGAGTTCTATATTCTATACCTTTCACTGAAACGTGTATATCCTTTTCTTATATTACTGAAGAAAAATACCGTTACTACAGTTAATTTATTCGATAGTCCGTAGGTCTTTACGACCTTTAATATCAATTCTAGTCCCCGAAGGGTTCACCGTGTCACCATTTCTTTGGTGAACAATTACGTCCTCCGTGTTCTCTGTGTCTAAACTAGGACCCCAACCCTTCTAGGGGACCTCATCCTTTACCGTTGGACAAGGTCATAAGGACGGACCTTTTAAAGTACTCGTCTTCTTGGACCGTCCGATATCAGGTACCCCAACACTTCTCAGTCTGTACTGACTGGTTGACTCGTGTGTCTGTGTTGATTCTAGGAATTTGTGATTCGACTAAATACTCTCTCATTTCTTTTATGGTCTACTGTTTACGTCAATTACTCAAGTATGATACAGTAGACGAAATAAGAGGGGTGAATCGTAAACTGTGATACTGAATAAAAATTCAATATTAATTAAATCCTATATTAAATCCTTTACCTTCTGACTGTTCTCTTCTTGTTTTCTTTAACCTTTGTTAAACACTAATTAGTGTGATTACAAAATTAAAAATCAACCAAACAACTAAGACGTAATTTATTTTAATATAGAAATTCGTAAAAAGTTTAATAATATACGACAGTATTTAATTATCAGATTAACAGTCCTACTGACCTAAAAGAAATATTTTACAAAGAACGATCTTTTATATATCAGAAAACACGAAAGATTTTAGGCGAAATCTAGACAAAGAAATTTCAAGAAGTTCCTTTACAAATGAAAGTTCGATTATATTGTCAATCGGGACAACATCCTATAAAGTGATCACACCATCTGAAACAGTTGAAACCGGTAACTTGTTGATTAAAGTTATTTTTTCCTCTCCCAACTTATCTATTTTGTACCTTAAACAATTCTACCACTTAAATAAGACATACCATAAGAATATCCCATGTACTGTAAGTCAAGTCAAGTCAAGTCAAGTCAAGTCAGCGAGTCAGCACAGGTTGAGAAACGTTGGGATACACAGTGTCGTGCGGAGGGACAGGTAGTGGTAGAGGGCCTCAAGTGAGTTTGAGTACAGGTAACTCAGCCACTACAGTAGGTCGGTAGAGTAGGAGACAGTAGGGGAAGAGGAGGACGGGGGTTAGGGAGGGTCGTAGTCCCAGAAAAGGTTACTCAGTTGAGAAGCGTACTCCACCGGTTTCATAACCTCAAAGTCGAAATCGTAGTCAGGAAGGTTACTTGTGGGTCATGTACTGTAATACTCAAATAATCTTGTATATCTTAAAATACCCGAAAATACCACCGAGTCCCCATTTCTTAGGTAGATGTTACGTCCTCTACGACCTCTACCAAAGTTAGGGATCTAGTCCTTCTAGGGGATTTCCCCTTCACTGTTGGGTGAAGTCATCGGAACGGACCTTTTAGGGTGCCTGTCTCCTCGGACTACCGATGTCAGACACCCGAGTGTTTCTCAGCCTGTGTTCACTCATTGACTCGTGTGCGTGTACGTGTCTTATAATATTGTCCTTCTTACTGGACGTGTATATGTAAAATTTCTCCAGAGATCGAAAGTTCGCTGTTCTTCGGTTTAGTCTTTAATGTCTCGACTTTTATACCTAGTAAAGAATACTTTTTCTTGTACGTTGAGTCTCAAGTCGCGGTTTTCGGGTCGTCCGGTTCGTTTTTCGGTACCGTTGTAAGAGAATCCTTTGTCTTGAATCCGATATAAGATCCCTGACCACTATACGGGTAGATCTAAAGTCTTGACGATACTTTGTCACTAACAATATACAGAAGACAAGGTATAAAACTTTTTGTTGAGAGGTAACTGAGGACAATTAATTCGGGACATATTGGGGGAGGTGAGTTTAGATTCAATCAAGATACTAAGCGAAAACTGGTTATCTTATGTTCTCGTCAATGTTGGTCACTTAAGAACATCGAAGTTGGACAGGGCGTCGTGTTCGAAGGGTAGTCAACTGTCACTTATCTCGAGACTAATCGAGGTAAGTTAACGACATTCCTGAAAACTACTTTCTCATACACAGTGAGGAAATCTCTTATTATGAAAAGTCCACTTGGTGACTATAAATTTAACAAGGTGAATAAAAACAAAAATTGTCGTAGTATTTTAGTAAAAGTTTTACATATAAAATGGCTCAGTTTTCTTTATAATAGATATAGTTTGATGTTAAGTTCCATTAAAAACTAACCCTCTGTAAACCGTTATTCTGTTAATAAAGGATTTTAACAGTCTGAGACCCAGACTTAATTTCTTTCCTGTCGAACTCCCTTCACTTACCGTTACTCAAACAAAATCTCTACATTAAGTGATGAAATTAAATTAGATTGAACCCCACTACAAATAAAAAACGAAGACCGAAAAGAGTGGGAAAACAATTTTATCTTCCTGATCAAAGAAGTCATTTATTCCTGTACTGGATCTTACAATCCGGACACTGAGGTCCTAAAGTCGTACTGTCAAAACGTTATCTTTAAGGTAATATTTACCGTAGTCACAAACTAAGAATGAATACCAAGAAAAGTTAGTCCGTCTCTTATTTTTCGTCGGAGTACTTTACGTCGTTTTGACGTACAATTTCCAGTTCTACTATTTCTCCTAAAGATAGGGGAGAGGTAGGTTCTTTTGAGTAGTCTTGTTGTTTTTATGGTATTTGAAAGATTACGAATTCTTTACTGGTTCCTTGTTCTTAAATCTCGTCGGCCTATGGAGATGATACTTCATTTCAGAGTCTCTAACACAACCGTGGTAATTAATAATACCTGGTTTATGATAAAGGATTCCGACAGACGTTATAAATTTATCGGCCGATTTGATAAGGAAAAGGAAGACTCACAATGATTTCCATCCCGAAGGGACCACCGAGTTACTATTTCTTTGACGGACGGTTACCTCCTGTGTACCCAAGTTAAAGGTGCGACCCTTCTAGGAGACTTCTTCCTTTACCGTTGGGTGGGGTTACAAGAACGGACCCTTTAGGGTACCTCTCTCCTCGGACCTCCGGATGACAGGTACCCCAGTGTTTTATCAGGCTGTGTTGAATTGTCGACTCACGGGTCTTAGTACGTAGGATAAGTATTATATTAATAAAAATTTACAGTAGGACCCCAAGGTCTTTTATCTTGGACAATCATATCTTGGGGTCGTGTCCGAATGATGACACTTTGAGAATTTATACTGACAACTCGTTAGAAAAGCAGAAAGACACTGTCATCGGTCTAAAAGGAAACGTCTGAGTCGAGAGAGTATGAATCAGGTACACTGGCGAAACTTATTATGGTGGGTCGAATCCCTTATCAGTATGATCGGATCTTGTAGTCTTAATATCATTAACCAAGTTCTTAACCGTCCACGAGGTTAATCTTGGTTACTTTTACTATTGTAGACCTGAAGAACTGTGATAAAACATTCTCTACAAAGAAAGAGGATCGTTCCACGTCGACCATCTTACGTTCGAACCTCGACGACCACTGGTATAAATGACAGTGAACATCCCTGAGAGGGACCCTTTCTTCGGTTGTGTCTCCCACGTCTCTCTGTTTAACGACAGTCATGGTAAATTTATGAACTTAAGACAGTAAAGACTTTGACAGAACCACAGACAGGATAAGTAAAACATTCAGTCTTTTAAGAAAATTCACAAACCCAATAGAAAATCAATCCACATTCGTATTCCTAAAACTGATGTCATCAGTAGTTTAGTTTTCAACATACACAGCTAATTCAGTCAATAGGTGATGATGTAATGTTTGTTTGTGTTTTAGTGTTTCTCATCAAAAGAGGGTATAGACATCGAACTGTTCCTTAAACTGACTAGCTCCCACTCTTACCGACCGTCAAGACGTTTAGTACCGACCCGAAAGAGTGAAAACCCCTTCAGTCAACTGGATCCGACCCGAACCAACCGAATTGAACCGAGACGAGGTACACAGAAAGTAGGAGGAAGACTCTGGTCGACCGATCCAGTCCGTATCAAAAGAAAAAAGTACCGTTACTATCTTCACGGTCACACGTCCGGACTAGTATGTCCATGAAAAGTTCCGAGACGATTACAGTACAGATCACTGTAAGATTACCGGTCTCGTTCAGTATACCAAGTCGTCTTTAGTTCCTCACCCCTTCATACGGGCCAGGTGTTATCCTTCCGTGACACATACACCCACCGTTTCCATCTCTTCTTCTCCTTAACTCTGTTAACAGACTGTATAGTGTAACTCTGACTCTCTATATTGAAAAATTGTTGGGGGACGGGGGTCTACTAAGATACGTGTGATTTTAAACCCTTGCTGTCCGAGACACGACACTAAGAGTCATGATTTACTTTATAGACCCCCGAATTTTTAAGACTACAAATTTGGGGTTTGGGGTCCCTAAAATTAAAATACCCTGGACCCATAACCAAAAATCTCTTTTCACTAAAGACGAACTTTTGACGAAAGGATCTTCTTAAACTCAAAGTCTGTTTTAGTCAATACAAATAGAGTTATTGACTTTGAAAGATATCTCTACTTTAGTCCCCTTTCATACTTATCTTTTGATTTAGTATCTTTTCGTCAAGAATTTCTGGTCGGGAACCCGAAGTGATCACCAAGTCTACCATTTCTTAGACGGACGTTACGTCCTCTGTACCCAAACTAGGGACCCAACCCTTCTAGGGGATTTCCTTCCGTACCGTTAGGTGAGGTCATAAGACCAGACCTCTTAGGGGTACCTGTCTCTTCTGACTACTCGATGTCGGGTACCCCAACGTCTCAGTCTACACCGACTCGTTGATTGGTGTCGTTGTGTATAAGGTATTTGTTCAGAAAGGATTTATAGGGAGATACAACCCACGAATAGACCCGGGACCTCTTTAGCACCATTTATATCTCCATACCTAAATGGATGTACTTCGACTTTCTCAGGAAGCCTTCTACCTACTAACCATTTATAAATGTTTTATATATATATAAACTTTACCCGAAGGGAACACCGAGTCTATCATTTCTTAGACGGATGTTACACCCTCTGGGTCCAAAGTAGGGATCCAACCCTTCTAGGGGACCTCTTCCCTCAATTTGTTATCGTTCATATGGTTCACGACGTTTTCTTTTCGCGTCCGACGATCCTCCTGTTTATTGTCTGGACAAAATGACATGTTTAGGTAGATGGTGGTCATCCTTCTATTCTTTCACCGTTTCCATTTTTTTCTTTGAAATATAATTTTTCAGTCAGTATCGAAATAAAATGTTGATTGGAGAGGAGGGTAAAAAACCCCCATATATACGGTAATGATGAATCAGTCGGACGGAATTTACCTTACCTAAGTCATTCTCAGTAAGGAATCTTTATAAAATTCTTTACGTTCTCGACCTGGTAATCATTACGGAAGTTAATTCAGTACTCGATCTTAGACAGTTTAAAATTGAAGGAGTAACTATCATTAACTAAGGTTTGAAGATCTCTCATTTCCGAAAATATCTCACATTTCAACCAGTGTACTGGAGGTAACACGTAATAAATACATTAAGATTTGGACTGAGACAAATTACTCACTCTGAACAATTTTCAATATTAGAAATTTAATCTCCATCCTAATATTAAGTAAGTTAGACCGTTCGGACGGTAAAACCCAACTCAAAGGTGAGTTGGGTTTACTAATACTGTCAGGATTGTATTTAAGACGGTTTTCTCTTAATGATGGTCGTTTATGTCGACAAAAAAACAAAAAAAAAAAAGCTCAGGACTTTATTACGTAGAGAAGACGACGGACCAAAGTGTCTCAATATTCCGAAACACTTTTTGAAAATATTCTGAAAATAAATCAATGATTTATAAGTTACTTTAGGTATTATAAAAATTAAGAAATCTTTACTCAAATAACGATATAATTAAATAATTTCCGTCATTCACACTAGAAGATTAAAAAAAACTACAAAAAAAGGACAGTACAACACTCGTAAATTTTTTAATAAATTTGTAAAATTTAGTTTTCTACGGTTACANCAAAGTGTCTCAATATTCCGAAACACTTTTTGAAAATATTTTGAAAATAAATCAATGATTTATAAGTTACTTTAGGTATCATAAAAAATTAAGAAATCTTTACTCAAATAACGATATAATTAAATAATTTCCGTCATTCACACTAGAAGATTAAAAAAAACTACAAAAAAAGGACAGTACAACACTCGTAAATTTTTTAATAAATTTGTAAAATTTAGTTTTCTACGGTTACAAAAGGTAAAACGGATTAGTTACAAGTCTTTTATATATCTGAAGGTATCTTGTCGACTAGATTTACAATTTAACCAGAACGGTGTTTATAAGTAAAAAGTAAGTACCTTGGTACTGGAAAATTTCTAAAGTTGAGGTAAAAATCCGACGACGTAAATAGTTTAAATTGTAAATTTAAACTGTATAATCGACTCATTGTTGAATGGTGTTTAAATCCCGGATTTTGTTATGTGTAGTCAATATAGTCTCAAAGTCACCTAGTCCCTAAGTCAATATCGAAGTAACCCGGGAGACGAAGTAGAGGATAGTCTTCTGATGTCAGTTACACAACGGACTCCGAACCCAAGAAGGGACCTCCGATCCAGAAGAAGTATAAGTCCACTTTTTACACAAAGAACATCATCTTTAGTCTCTCCAAATGAAGAAAAGGACCGGTCGTCCCCCCGTAGAAAGACTGTGGACTGGAAACTTTCAGAGGAGATCAACCTAGTCTCGATGACTCCTTCTAGATAAACGACTTGACTTTCAGTTGCCTGATCATTGGATCAGTTACCTCACTTTATTGTAATAGAAGTGTTCAAGACGTGTGTGAAGTCTCCTCCAATATGTCCCCTTCTATTTCGACCCACCTTTAAACCCCCCGAAGTTACCAGACTTACACAGGGGGATTTAAGTCTACAAATTTAGGATCGGGGGATTGTATCCTACTACACGAACCTACCGTAACGCCTATGTGACCTACACTCAAACTCGTTTGAGATCCTCTATCACTTCCTGTCCCTTCGGACCACACGACGTCAGGTACTCCAGTGTTTCTCAGTCTGTGTTGAATCGTTGACTTGTCGTTGTTTCTACTATCCTCCACCCTGGGAACTTTTCATGAATCCAGTACTCCCATCTAGAATGTATGTACCCTAACACATACATAAACAACGAGTCAACACAGACTGAAAAACGTTGAAGTACCTGAGAAACACTGGGGTCTCCTCGGGTCGTCAAAGGAGACAGGTACCTTAAGAGGTACCCTAATCGTGAAAATATTTACTTCCAGAGTCCTCTGGGAAACGGGGAAGATAGTTCACTCTTGTGTCCCTCTTTAGAAACATTGGATCTTCCCCCGGAAGTACGTTGGTACGAACGTGGGACTAGAGTTTGCAGATCGGAGGTTTGAGTCGTTATTTAAGGACAAGTACCAAAATCACTATCCTAGGACTTATCTGATTCTGTCTCCAGTAGAAGTTCAAGACGGTTCCTACTCTTTTTGAAGTAGGAACCTAGGAATATTCCTCTGTAGAATATATTACTTCTGTTGAAGAAGTAAGGTTTTATAAAGTTTCACTGATGATATACAGTCCGTGACAAAATCTACAACCCCTATACTGTTTCTTATTTTTTTCCTTCAATGATGAGAGCTCAAAAGGTACGATAACGTTCCGTCGTCTATTAATTATGTAATTCTTTCATATATAGTTTACACGGTTCACGATACTTCTTATTTTGTTTCCGTCTATTTACCGTCTGTCCTTCTCCCCATCCACTCCTTCCCCACTAGTCACTTCCGAAGATACTACTATATCGTCCAAAACTTAAGTAAGAACTATAGTACGTCCTAACTTGATTCGGTAGTAATCCTATTTTGAAAAGTCTGGATACACTCTCGTTCATGTTTCCTACACTTCATCTTCGAACGAGAACTACACGAGAGACTTATTGTTTTTCAGATCACGCCCGTCCTTCGTTTCTCTCACTCAAATAGACTCACTATACCCTTCGGTAAATGTTCCAAATCCACTCATTTATTGTACTAGATCAAATATAAGATTTTAGTAGTGGAACCGGCGACACAACTCTAATCTGACGACACCCCGACGACGACGATTCAACTAAGTCAGTACAGGTTGAGACACTGGGATACCTGGACGGTCCGAGGAGACAGGTACCCCTAAAAGGTCCGTTCTTATGACCTCACCCAACGGTACGGGAGGAGGTCCCTTAGAAGGGTCAGGTCCGTAACTTGGGCATAGAGAATACAGAGGACGTAATCGTCTGACCAAGAAATGGTGATCTCGGTGACCCCTTCCGAAAGGATACCCCGACGGAGAGGGGGTTTAGGGAAGGAGAAGTAAGAAGTGAGTCGTCGTGTCCACACTGTAAAATGTGAAAAGAGGGGGTGAAGACAAGAGACGAGAGGGGTCAGGACTGTGAATAAAGGAAAAAATTAGAAAAATATAAGACGTAATATTTTGGGATACTGTCCCCTCTTACATCCTGAAAGGACCGTCCCATTCCGTACATTCTTTGTCACTGTTTTAAGGACATTACAACCTGGGAAACGTTTTTATTAACGGTCGTAGAGACAGTTCGAATTACGGCTCGGAATGGGACCTTATTCCTATAGTCATAGTCTCTACTTTGGTGTTTAAGTCTTCCACCGAGATACTTTTGTTTTTAGACTCTACAGGAAAAGGGACTGTAGAGTGTTTCTCTGAGGTCTGGAACTTCATGGCAATCAGACCATCCTTCTCGAGAACTGTGGAGGATTTATTTATCCTTATTTCTCGTGACGGGTTTATACAGAAGTCCTTCTTTTGTGCCTTTACGTACACCCAGAACGAATGATCCAAGACTCGGAAAGAAAAAAGGAGAGAACTGTCACGGGACCACAGACGTTTTAGACGCCATACATCGTCTCTCGAGGTCTGTACATCTGTTGACAGGAGTCCATGTAATACTAAGTGTGAAATTAACTCAGGGTGAACGATCATTTACGATATTAGTTTTCAATTTACCTTATTTTTTGGATAATTGAGAAAATTTTTGTTAAGAATGTTAAAATTTAACCTCCCATTAATGTTATAACACAACCAAAGACGGTATGTAGTTGTACCTAACCGGTATACATATATACAAGGGAGGGAGCACTCGGAGGGAAGACGGATGGTGGGGTAGGGTGGGGAGGGTCTAACAGTGTCTCGGGGTCAAACTTAAGGGACTCAGTATGTTGTTTAAGGGTGACCGATAGATAAAATATATACAATCACATATACAAAGGTACGACGAGAGAGGTAAGCAGGGTTAGGGTGGGAAAGGAAGAACGGGGGAGCGACACTGGGATTCAGACAGAGATACAGACGTAGAGGTAACGACGGGACTTTTATCTAAGGTAGTCATAGTAGAAAGATCTAAGGTATACATACTCAATTATATGTTATAAACTTTTTTGGATAATTGAGAACTACAAAAGATTGAGAACACAGTTGAGGGTATTGGAACTCGGGTCCCTAAAAACACAAATAGGGTTCCATGATTAAAAGTGTGAATACTAAAGTCTAACATTTATAGACTAACTCAGTGCTGAAGAGGGTAAAGGGTAGTTAAGAAAAGAAAAATCGTTGTGTTGAGAAAAGTCATCACTAATGATCGCTGGGACTTTATATTTTGTCCATTTGCGTTCACTTACACTGGAGTATCAAATCAATTAGCATTAAACCTATTTTTACACAGTGACGAATTTCCTTGAATCTTTTCTTCTTAGTGTGGGTCTTTGGAGATAAGAGGAGTATACGTATATACAACTATTCATAAAAGGACTAAACTTTAGACAAAAGATGTAGAAAAACGTGTCAAGAATTTAAATACATCGTTCAATATTCTTTCCATATTTTCCTAGAAGTAAAAACCAATTTCATCTATATATCAGTTTGGACTGTAGGTTCAAGGTTCAGACGGTCAATGACGAACACAACCAACACAACACAACACTAGTCAACACAGACTGAGAAACTCTGGGGTATCTGATATCGAAGATCCGAGGAGAAAGGTACCCTAAAAAGGTCCGTTCTTATGACCTCACCCAAGGGTAAAGGATTAAGATCCCCTATAAGGACTGGGTCACTAGTTTGGACCCAGAGGACGTAACGTCCGTCTGAGAAATGGCGACACGGTGGAACACACTGAAACCGGTTAGTGACTTACTGAAACTTAGTCGAAAGATCGACCTCTTCTGAACCGATATCAGACGACGACAAGAATTAAAGAACTTAGTCGAAGACAACGGGATCAACGACGACGAATAATCTCTTCAATCAAATGGTGGGGTCTCTGTTTCCATTCTAAGAGTTCAACCTCTATTTTACACTCCTCTCTTTGGAAACTTTTCCCCTACTTCCTATCGTCTTATATACAACGGGGGTTATAAGGTGAAACTACATTCCTAATAAAACTCTTTGTGTCTGTGACCTCATCGAGACCTTTTTTTCCTTTTCAACAGGAAAACTTTCCCTTTAAATGTAAATATTTCCTTTAGAGGTAAACATTCTCACAAATAGATAAACACGGTCCTTCTTGTCCTACTAGGATTTAGTCTTTTCGTACAGTCACGTCTTCAATAGGTGAAATTAAACGTACTCTTTTGAATGGGAACACTTGACCTCGAAAAGGACCAGTGAAGGGTATTGACCGGAGGGGATGTGGGAACAAAGAAGATAGAACTCAACTTCTACTATAAGTTTGAACTCAAGATTCGGTAGAGAGTCTCAATGAGTGAAAGGGGACACATGGAGGTACACATGTACTCCATATGTACGATTATTTAAACAAACGAAAAGATAAAAAGTTAGACATAAAATAATATCCAACGGGTTGATCCTTAAATCTTCCCATCTCCCTTTTATAAAAGGGGAGGAAATGTCTCCAAATGTCCACTAGACCACTGTCTTACACTTATCATTCTCCAACTCACCTACTCTATGAGACCTCGTAGGTACCACGGAATTCCCTTATTCTTTCATCTCCTTTCCTAAAAAGAAGTATTGTACATAGAATCTAGAGATAATAGACGACCTTTCACTTCAGCGAGCCAGCACAGGCTGAGAAACGCTGGGACACCTGACATCGGGTGGTCCGAAGAGACAGGTACCCTAAGAGGTCCATTCTTATGACCTCACCCAACGGTAAAGGAAGAGGTCCCCTTAGAAGGGTTGGGTCCCTAGTTTGGGCCTAGAGTGCGTAACGTCCGTTTACGAAATTGGAGACTCGATGGTGCCTTCGGGCAGAGAATAGACGAAATTCTCTGTATTAAACCTTAATCTAAAATTAATGGACATCAAAACCTTTCCATAAAGAAATATACATTATCATAGGTCCTGACCTGATATTCCTTGGACTCTGAGTTAAACTAAATATCTACTTACTTACCCTGATGAAACATTTAAGAGTAAACTAAGGTACACAACCGATATTTTCTGAAGGGACATCGAGTTTGTATTTATTGTAAGATCCGTATGACGAGGTAAATTGGTTTAAAGAGACTGAAGGAAAAACTGAAAATGAGAACAGGGTGAAGAACTGAAAAAAAGAAGACCTCTTTTTCCTTTTCTCTATTTCCCTCTTTCCTTTGATCGTTTATAGTCAGTTTTCTCTTCCTAGTTCAATGTGACAAACTTTCCTTTTCCACGTCGTCTTCAAGGGGAGAGTAAAGGAAATAAAGTCCGTCGTCCAGAGTCTTGGTAAGGGAGTAGTGTCTTATTTGAAGAAGTTTTATGTGAACGAAAAAATTCCATTTGTGTTGAGATTTTTCCTTTTTTTTACCTTAAAAGGGACTTAGTGTTTCTCTTTCTCTGAAGGGGAAGGGAAAAGAATCTCATAAAAGAAATCTTTTGTCTGACCAAGGTTTATCCTTTTCCTCATGCAGTTCCGACATATAACAGTGGGACGAATAAATTGAAGATACGTCTCATGTAGTACTCTTTGCGACCTGACCTTCTTTGTGTTCGACCTTAGTTCTAACGGCCCTCTTTATAGTTATTGGAGTCTATACGTCTACTGTGGTGGGAATACCGTCTTTCACTTCTCCTCGATTTTTCGGAGAACTACTTTCACTTTCCTCTCACTTTTTCAACTGAATTTCGAGTTGTAAGTCTTTTTCTTCTAGTACCGTAGACCAGGGTAGTGAAGTACCCTTTATCTACCCCTTTGTCATCTCTGTCACAGTCTGAAATAAAACCCCCCTAGGTTTTAGTGACGTCTACCACTGACGTCGGTACTTTAATTTTCTACAAATGAGGAACCTTCTTTTCAATACTGGTTGGATCTATCATATAAGTTTTCGTCTCTGTAATGAAACGGCTGATTCCAGGCAGATCAGTTCCGATACCAAAAAGGACACCAGTACATACCTACACTCTCAACCTGACACTTCTTTCGACTCGCGACTTCTTAACTACGAAGACTTGACACCACAACCCCTTCTGAGAACTCTCAGGGAACCTGACGTTCCTCTAGGTTGGTCAGGCAAGACTTCCTCTAGTTGGGACCCTAAAGAAACCTTCCTTACTACGATTTCGACTTCGAGGTCATGAAACCGGTGGAGTACTCTTCTCGACTGAGTAACCTTTTCTGAGACTACGACCCTCCCTAACCCCCGTCCTCCTCTTCCCCTACTGGTCGTTTCCTTTTATGTAGGGACTCAACACTCCCGTCCGACTGGGTTTTCTGCGCTTCTCTTCTCTCCGGGAGCCGAGTTAAAACCGAGGAGAAAAATACAAAAAAAAGAAGAGGGAGAGTCGTACGTGACACATTTAACCCGATCAAACAAAATGGATTCCAAGAGTGAGTTGGAAGGAAACAAGATAAAAGCACCCGCAAAGGGAAGAAAAAGAAAATCGGTGACGGTAAGACCTTAGGAAAAAGGATAAGATTGATGGATTGTGAAAGAAACAAGGAAACTCTATATATATATATACCGATTTTTTCTGTAAACGGTCAAAATGTTTGTTCTTTACAGAAAGTTCCTGACCCTGGTAGTGAAACTTTACATTTATTAGTTCTTTCTATCTTGGGAATGCACGGGTAGATGTCCCTACAAATTGACTCTTTCGACCAAAGTTTAACATCAATGGACGGAGAGTCTCCCTTGAAAAGAAAAAGGAAAACCATTTCCGTTCATCACTTATGTTTAACGGTGATGTCAATCGTTCACTTAAATTCTACTCGATACACATTTGGTCACCACGACGGTTCAGGAGGATGACCTTCTGATGGACAATAAATACAGCACCTTCCTTCTGAGTATATGTGTCGGAAAACTGACCGTCATCCGGTGTATTCTCACCCACAACCCCGACTTTATGAAGGAATGGTTCTTTGTTTCACAGGAGTGTCGGACAAGCCCCGAACAGTGGAACACACTCTTAGAGAAAGGCACAAAATCCGAGTAACACACAAAGAGACAAGATGAATTCGTACACATAATATGCCGTGGGGGTGATGATATAGGTGGGGGAGACCCTTCCCCCACCCTAGGAAGTAACACGTTGTATTCTCCCCTACACACGTCCGGTCAAGAAGACGTAGTCGTCGGTCCTCCCTCGGTGACCAATATCCTTAAACTAAGGACAATGACTCCGACTAGAACGAGACAGACAAGAGACATTCGTTTTACAATAAGGTTCGTCTCAAGGAGATACAATTTCCTGTTTTATGTTGAATCATTTAAAAATTTAGAATAACCGAAATAAGTCACTAAGTACTTAACTTGTAGATTAGATCGTCTATCTTTCTTCAAGGTTTCTAGTCATGTTCCACTCTCTAAAGTTATCTAATCTTATTCGTTCTTGCCGACCATCGAGTCTGCCATTTCTTGGACGGACATTACGTCCTCTGAACCCAACCTAGGGAACTAGCCCTTCTAGGGTACCTCTTCCCTTACCGATAATTACGGTCATAAGAACGGATCTCTCAAGGTGCCTGTCTCTCAGGCCGTCCGATGTTAGGTACCCTAGAACTTCTCAGCCTATGTTGACTCACTGATTGTGATGATAATGACTCGCTCTTTTTTCTCCATTATGACCCGTAAACGACTAACTAATTTTGTTCAAATGAAAATAAGGCACCTGGTTCTCTTCTGAACCTCAGTCCAGTCCGTTGATCACGATACACTCATTCACGACTGACCAACTGCTGAAGGAAAAGACCTCTCGGTCGTGTCTTTGGGATCAAGTACGCCCCGAACAGTACTTACTGAGGTGGTACCTGAATTAGACCAATACAATTAACAACACAACATAATTATAAAAGGAACCACTAATACCATAGTCCTGTATCTCCCGTCTTCACATATCTGAAGACAACCACTATTCATGGTTTATACATGAACGAGGTCCGACGTTGACCATTATCAAAAATACATTCCCCCGTCACTCCCCACACGGGGAGACGGTCAAAGGAACCATTAATTATTCGGGTGAACTACGTTTAGGGGGACATTGACCATTGAAGGGGACTGGGGGTCCTAACTTCTGACGGTGGTACAGGACGGACGGATGTGACGTGTGTCGTCCCACCTGAGGTCTTGGAACTAAGTCTACACATTCGAGGGGATAGGTAATTTGATGACTACAGACACAGAGATTGAGACCCGAGAAAGAAGTCAGAACTTCGACCGTTCGTACTCCGGATGTCCGGACGCCTCATGTCAGGTTCTTCATAACTCAAAAAATCACGAGTCTCTTACAAGGATACGAGGAGGTGTAAAGTCCCACGCTTAGTAAGAGTGGTTACCCTAACGTCATTAAACTCTTTATTTTCTCGCATATCCAGTAGAATACAACTCTGGCCGAACTGTTCGTCCCAAAGACTTTCGTACTATGTCCGTTCTCTTATTCTTTGTTCTGTGTTCTTAAGTCACTTTTTGTTCCCAGTCCTCTGTTTGTGGCGAGGTTCCACTTCCCACGGCTATGACTTAGGTTCGGTCGAAATAATATGAAAGTCGGCACTTTCTTTCTTATACGTCCCTCGATTTGATATTAAGTACACCGGAAGTTCCGGTTTCTTGTTTTACTAGTAATCCGTAATTCATTTATTCTTTGTCATTAGTTATTGTCTAGTTATTGATTCTGATTATAAGAATAGATATCTAAAAGGTGGTCTATGCTTTTGTGCAATGAGACTTTGCGGTCAAATCTTTGTCAGGTCCCACCCAAAAGACTGGGGTCTTAGTATAGAACAAAAGTTCTGATACTTGACAAGGGAGACCTGAACAAGGTTCTCAGAGTACGGAATATCGTAGGTCAAATAGTCATTAATATTTAAAGAAAACGCCGGGAACGGCCCCGGACGAAAAGAAAATAAGAAGGAAAGAGGATATCAGAACGAGAAGGAGAGAACAGGTCTACCGACCTAATCTTCATAAAATTCTGTATTTCAACATTCTTCCTTCGATGGACCACTTATTTGTGACCCTTATTTTACTGATATCTCCTGATTGATTGGTTGTAGTCCAATACTACGCCTGCTCGTGATACTGAAAAGTAACATATGACTAATGAACACCAAATCAACAATAACGTCGTACGTATCAGATAAGACTGATTATCTCCGTCCTTAAATGCTGTAAAGTGTTTTCGTCTTAATCTTACTAACCGAGTTCACCATTTCTCAGACGGACGGTTATGTCCTCTACTTCCCTTATGTTCAAGTTAGGGACCCAACTCTTCTAGGGGACCTCTTTCTTTACAGTTATGTGAGGTCATAGAATGGACCTTTTACGGTAAATGTCTCCTCTGACCGTCCGATGTCAGGACCCCAACGTTTCTCAACCTGTCCTAACTCGTATGTACGTAAATAATGGATTCTAAACTATTTCGTCTCAATAATTATACGATGACCTGGTCTTTGAGTGTACTTGATAGATTCGATACGTCTGGGTTACAATTTTATTAGGTTTATAGACTAATATCGAGTTTATCAAACTTAATTGAATCTTACAGATATTTCATAAATTCTGAAACGGGACATGTGTACATTCAATGAAGGTATTTACTAATTCAGATTTCCGTTTCGAGAACATAAAAATATTAAAAGAAAGAATATCAGCTGTGAAAGAAGTAAAGGAAAAAAGATCTTTGAAAACATAAAAGAGACGGGTCTCGTCCTTGGAAATCAAGAAATAGTGTGTAGAGTACAACTACGTTTTCTTGGTTCTAATGTTGGGTCCGAGTAGTAGAATGTAAATCTCGTCATAAAGATTGGTACTAAACCAGAGACAAAGTGGACATTTTTACTCTTCGGTGTGTTTCTTTATCTTTACGTTTCTTTAAACTGTTTATGAATTACTTATATCTTGACAAGTTACATACATAAAAATCTACCGTGTTACTTAGTCATGAGGAATGAGAGAAACGATTCTTTTCTATACTAGAATAATAGTTGGAACTTTCCTTTTTTGGAGATTATAAGACACTATCAACTAATTACATACCCAGAGACTCTAGTTGACCTATTATGTGTTTGTCACTACAAAGTTGAGATAAAAGGAATTAACCGTACCGTATACACACAGGAGTCAACGTAGACTAAGAAACACTGGGGCACCTGATATCTGGTGGTCCGAGGAGACAGGTACCCTCAAAGGTCTATTCTTATCACCTCACCCAACGGTAAAGGAAGAGGTCTCCTAGAAGGACTAAGTCCCTAACTTGGACTCATAGGACATAGAGAACTTAACCATCCACCTTAGAAATGGTGACTCGGTGGACCCTTCAGTCAACCGTACCGTCGGAAGGGGTACTTGATGAGTTACGTACTTCGGTGGGAATTTAACAAACACAAGTTTTCACAACACTACCGTCGTCGTCTGGGACCAATTGGACCAGGTATCTTCTCTGTAATCGTACCGTGAGCGAGGAGGGTTCAAAGAGTAAGATGATGGTTATGAACCTTAAGGTAAAACTCTCATTACCACGGGTCTGATCTTCGTAGTCATGGTTGATCTTTGAAAAGTCTTTATACTTTGAAACCCGGGGTGAATACTAGACGACCTAGTCTTTGAGACACGTACCCCAGGTCGTTCGACACAAAATTGTTCAGAAGGTCGACTAAGACTACGATTTCGAGTTGTAAAAGAATTTCGTGACCATGACTATCCTATATATAAGTGATTGTCTTATACCTTCAAGTCTGATCCAAATTACCCCCTACCTCCCTTCATTACCTCCCTAGATCAGAACTTCACCCTCCTTAAGACTACTCCACCGTTTCTCATCAGAAATGTCCCTTCGTTTACGAGGTCAAACTGAATGTATGAAAGTCTCTCTCGTCAGTTCGGTTCTTTATGAACTGATAATATCACTCAAGTGTTGCCTTTTACTCTACCCGTCCCTAATATCCAAAGGAGGGAGATAAAAGGAATCAACCGTACCGTACTTACACATGAGTCAACAGACTGAGAAACCCTGGGGTACCTGACATCTGGTGGTACGAGGAGACAGGTACCCTAAAAGGTCTATTCTTATTTCCTCACCCAACGGCAAAGGAGGAGGTCCCCTAGAAGGGTTGAATCCCTGACTTGGACTCAGAGGACATAAAGAACGTAACCGTCCGCCTAAGAAATGGTGATTCGGTGAACCCTTCCTTTTTATAATCACATGCACATACGGAGGTCCGTTCCGTTACCGTTGGGTGAGATCATGAGAACGGACCTTTTAGGGTACCTGCCTCCTCGGACCATCCGACGTCAGGTACCTCAGTGATCCTCAGCCTGTGCTGACTCGTTTAAGTGAAAGTGAAAAGTGAAAGTACGTAACCTCTTCCTTTACCGTTGGGTGAAGTTACAAGAACGGACCTCTTAGGGGTCTTGACCCCTCGGACCACCCGACGACAGAGACCCCAGCGTGTCTCAGCCTGTGCTGACTTCACTGAATCGTCGTCGTCGTGGTCGTACAGAGGTCCGTAGATCGAAACACTCAAGGTAGGAAAGATTCCCTCCCTCTAGACACTCGGTGGGATAGGAAAGGTCTAGGAGGTCTGGGACGGATCAGTTTGACCGAGTTCCGACGAGAAGGAGGGGTTCATCAGAGACGTTTACGGACACTTTGGAAACACCACATCCTTAGATAAGGAGTTGACGACATCCCGGTTGTGGTTCCGTTCTATAATATACTTCTCTCTATCAACATCATCCTAAATACCTATTAGGGGAAGAAATGGACGGAACTCACTACGACGAGGAAAAGGGATTAGGACCCTTCGTTCTTGTTTCGACTTATCTGGAACTTATCGAAGTCTAAAATCGGAAACTTCTTCGATCAGACAACCCACATGAGAAGAGTAGAAATCCCTAGAACTAAGATAACCCCTTTTTCACGGTACAATAATTGTTCATATTATCATTATTAATATTCGTGACGAAGAGTCAGTGATTACACGTACTCTTAGTGGACCCCTAAATCAATGTGTACGTCTTAGACTAAGTCGTGTAGACGTACCCCTGGGTTTAACTACGGTTATTACGACTCAGGGATCTGGTGTAGTAGTCATAGTTTCTATACTTCTTCCGTTTGCCACGGTTCAAAGAAACGGTCGTCTTCTTTTATCTCCCGGTCAGAGTAATCACGGACGTTAATCGATCTCCTTCGATAATAGAGACGATGAGTGACGAAGAGACCGTTTTCTTGAAACGTCATTCATAATGCCGAAGTAACTCTGGTGTTCTCGTCCTACATGTCAGATTAAAGATGTTGTTAAGACGTACCGTTGGTTTATTATTTACCTGTACGAAATCTAAGTTTTAGTCTTTAGTGAACACTAATTACCTTCTTATTAATCCGAAGATAGTATTAACACCTTCTAATTCAAGATGCGGTCGAAAATAGAACATTGAGACGTATCGAGAACGTCTTCGTTAGACGAGTAGTCTCACCACCCTGTCGTTAATTTCTCCGGTAATGTCGGTCACATACGCTTTGTCGTCGTTCTATACTAGAAAAGGTTTGCAGACCTTTAACCTAGTCATGAAAGTTTAACTTGTCTCGACGGTCTGGTTGCCAACACTAACGGTCGATTCTAGATTGTAACAACAAATGATCGATACCTATTAATCGACATTACTCCAACTTCCGTTTATATCACATTACTCATCTACTTCTCGGAGTTTTTTAACTTAACGATTGGGATAAACGTGTACGACTACCCTATCATAGGTAAACAGAAAATCACCGATACTGTCAGTTTAGGTTAAAAGAGGAAACTTAACATGGTTTCTAAAGTAAATACTGTGTTTTGTCTGCTAAGATCTCAATGTATTTGGCCCATTTCTAGTTAATTTTATTAAAGTAAAAATGACAAAGTATAAACTGAGTACTAGTGTTATACGTATAAAGTCAAGTCAAATCAGCGAGTCAGCACGGGTTGAGAAACGCTGGGGTACCTGACGTCGTACGGTGCGGAGGGACAGGTAGTGATTGAGGGTCTCAAATGAGTCTGAGTACAGGTAGCTCAGCTACTACGGCAGGTTGGTAGAGTAGGAAATAGCAGGGGAAGGGGAGTACGAAAGTTAGAAAGGTTCGTAGTCCCAGAAAAGTTTACTCAGTCAACAAACGTAGTCCACTGGCTTCATAACCTCAAAGTCGAAGTGGTAGTTGGGAAGGTTACTTATAAGTCCTGACTAAAGGAAATCCTACCTGACCAACCTAGAGGAACGTCAGGTTCACTGGGAGTTCTCAGAGAAGGTTATAGTCTCAAGTTTTCGTAGTTAAGAAACCATGAGTCGAAAGAAATATCAGGTTGAGAATGTAGGTATGTACTGATAACCTTTTTGGTATCGGAACTGATCTACCTGGAAACAACCGTTTGATTACAGAGACGAAAAATTATACGACAGATCCTACCAGTATTGAAAAGAAGGTTCCCCGTTTGCAGTAAATTAAAGTACCGACGTTAGTGATAGAACCTCGGAGGATTTTAATTCAGAGAGTGATATGTAATAAAGGGGTTAAACGGTACTTCACTACCCTTACCTACGGTACTAGAATCACATAACTTACAACTCGAAATTCGGTTGGAAAAGTGAGAAGAGAAAGTGAAAGTAGTCTCTGAGAAATCAAGAAGTAGGGAAAGACGGCATCCTACCACAGTAAACGTATAAATTCCAATAACTATATAGAGGAACGTTAGAACTAAGGTCGAACACGAAGTAGGTCGGACCGTAAAGTATACTACATGAGACGTATATTCAATTTATTCATCCCACCGTTATATGTCGGACCTGTATGAGGAAAAGGATAAACCTTGGTCAGACAACAAGGTGCAAGTAAAGATTGACAACGAAGGAGTAGACGTATGTCTAAAGAGTTCTCCGTCCAGTCCACCAGACGATAAGGGTAATTCTTAAAAGGTGTCAAATAACACTAGGTGTGTCACTTTCCGAAACCGTACCAGTTATTTCGTCTTTGTCTACAAAGGGACCTTGAGACAACGAAAAAGTTACTAGGTTACCTGCAACCTGTTAACTAGAAACCAAGGAGACCGAAAAGATTTAGGTCGAACTGGTAGACCTTCAAGTACCAAGTGCATAACGACTTCGGACCGAACCTCTTAAAACTCGTAATGAAATGATCGTACACTCTACTCACGTTAACACGTCATCAAACACGTAAGAAACCGTCACGGACAGAAACATGACCTTACTTTTGACTGGAAAAGGTAAGGACACCGGTAACGACGTAAAAGGTTTAAACGACCGTATAACTCATGTCGAGAAAGTGTCGTAGTAGAAAATCCTAAACTTTATCGAGTTGACCTTAAGGTAGTGGAGGTGATCGAAACAAGTATCACTACGAAGGATTCCGGGTGAACTGAAGTGTAAGGTCCTATAGACCGAGATCCACTCACTAATGTGGTAGTACTAATAGACCCGGCACTTCTAGAAAAAAACATATTAAACAGACACATAAGAACGGTGGAGAAGAATTATAGAAGACAAAGTAATCCAGGTACGAAGGGACCATCGAGTCTCCAATTTCGTAGGCGGACGTTACGTCCTCTGGGCCCAAACTAGGGTCCCAACCCTTCTATGGGACCTCTTCCTTTATCGTTGGGTGAGGTCATAAGAACGGACGTCTTAGGGTACCTGCCTCCTCGGACCACCCGATGTCAGGTACCCCAGCGTTTCTCAGCCTGTACTGACTCGTTGAAGTAAAAGTGAAAAGAAGACATAAGAACGGTGGAGAAGAATTGTAGAAGACGAAGACAATCCAGGTATGGTAAAGACAGGAAATAACTCGGGTAGAAACGTACTTTACAAGGGAACCATAGGGATTAAAAGAACTTCCCTAGAGATCAGAAAGGGTAAGACAACAAAGGGGGATAAAGAAACGTCACTAGTGACTCCTTCAGAAAAGAATAGAGAAGAACGATAAGAAACCTTGAGACGTAAGTTTACCCATATAGAAAGGAAAAGAGGAAACGAAAAGTGAAGAGAAAAAAAGTGTCGATAAACATTCCGGTGGAGTCTGTCGGTAAAATGAAAAAACGTAAAGAAAAAGAACCCCTACCAGATCTAGTGACAGAGGACATGTTACAGTACTTGGAGGTAGGTATCAAGTAGTCCGTCAGATAGTCTAGATCAGGGAATTTAGATAATCAGTGAAGGTGACATATTAACATTCACTAAACTAAATCCAGTATGGACTTACCAAAAGGGATGAAAGAAGTTAAATTCAGACTTAAACCGTTATTCCTCAAGTACTAAACTCAGTGTCAGTCGAGGGTCAGAACAAAAACGACTGACACATCTTGAAGAGGTAGAAACCGACGTTTCTTATATTAGTTAGACTAAAACCACAACTGGTAGACCACTACAGGTACACATCTCAGAGAAGTACACAACAACCTTCTCCCATAAACGATACTGGTCACGTAAGGAAACCGTTTTGAGATAATCGGAAACGGGACGAAGAAAGGTATGAGGTTCCCGTTTAAACGGGTAATGAGGCCAACAAAGAACTGAAGGATGAAAACGCAAGGTCAGGGGATATTACTTTTCCTGTAGAAAAACCCCACAATAAAGATCTTCCAGAACATCCAGAAATGTCTTAGCAAGTCGAAGTCGAAGAAGTCGTAATGACCAGTCTCGTATCTGAACCTAATGGCACTATCAGTTACCAAACGGAACTTTTACTTGTCTCTTGTAAGACAGAAAAACTCTAACGTAGGTTGATGACGTAAAGTCTGAGAAAACAACTGATACCACCGATACTAAAGGAGATTCCCTAAGAACGGGTGTTATAATCTATATTACCAGTAGACTCAATTTCAGTGGTAAGATCAGGTAAAATCAAGGCACTAAGAATTTTACAGCTGTAAATGAGAACGGTAGAGGACAAACTGGTGAATGGTTAAACGGAACTAAGTACCTGGATTGTAAGGTCCAAGGATACGTTATAACCAGAAATGTCGTAACCTGGGACGAAGGTAGTGGTCAGTGTAGGCGTTGACCCGCAACAAAAACGAAATCGAGACAGAGAAGTAAGAAAGACCTGATCATAGGAAGAATACACTTATACTTTTTGTATAGTACTTTCTATTCCTTTCTGACTCCTTAACGAGACCTAATTTTATCTCTTTACTCTACACCGTGTATTTTCACCTGACACTAATCTAGAATCTAGTCTTTATCGCGAGATCACCCTGACGACCTTTAAAAAAAAAAAAAAACCTTTTAAAACTTACTTCAGAGATCTAGTCGATTGTAATAAAACTATTAATACTATAAAACTATTAATACGATACTAATATATTCTACAACTATAAACTCATTAGAACTACCTCCCCTATGTCTTTAAGAAACATAATAAACAAATTGAAAAACGTAGACTTCAAAAAGCTTCACTTTCAATTTTTGTAAGTCAAGTCAAGTCAGTGAGTCAGCACAGGCTGAGAAACGCTGGGGTACTTAGTGTCGTGCGGTCCGGAGGGACAGGTAGTGGTTGAGGACCTCAAGTGAGTCTGAATCCAGGTAGTTCATCCACTACGGTAGGTCGGTAGAGTAGGAGACAGCAGGGGAAAAGGAGGACGGGGGTTAGGGAGGGTCGTAGTCTCAGAAAAGTTACTCAGTGGAGAAGCGTACTCCGCCGGTTTCATGACCTCAAAGTCGAAATCGTAGTAAGGAAGGTTTCTTTAGGGTCCCGATTAGAGGAAGTCTTACCTGACCAACCTAGAGGAACGTCAGGTTCTCTGAGAGTTCTCAGAAGAGGTTGTGGTGTCAAGTTTTCGTAGTTAAAAAGTCGTCAGTCGAAAGAAGTGTCAGGTTGAGAGTGTAGGCATGTACTGGTGACCTTTTTGGTATCGGAACTGATCTACCTGGAAACAACCGTTTCATTACAGAGACGAAAACTTATATGAACAGATCCAACCAGTATTGAAAGGAAGGTTTCTCATTCGTAGAAAATTAAAGTACTGACGTCAGTGGTAGACGTCACTAAAACCTCGGGTTTTTTTATTTCAGACTGTGACAAAGGTGACAAAGGGGTAGATAAAGGGTACTTCACTACCCTGGTCTACGGTACTAGAAACAAAAGACTTACAACTCGAAATTCGGTTGGAAAAGTGAGAGGAGAAAGTGAAAGTAGTTCTCCGAAAAATCGAGGAGAAGTGAAAGACGGTATTCCCACCACAGTAGACGTATAGACTCCAATAACTATAAAGAGGGTCGTTATTGTTTTGGCTTTCGTTTTTATTTCAGTACGATATTGATGTGTGATATCTCTGTAAAAAAAAAGAATAGTTAAACGTCTAATTTCGGGAAGTTAAGACCTTCCGTTACCTAATCTCCGTTAAAACTTTTCTACACTTAATAGGAGTACCGTAATACGTCATAACATTGGTTCGATAGTCTAATTATACCATCATTTTCAGTTTATAATTAAAGGGGAAAAATACAGTAAATTTTTAAGAAAGAGACACATAAAAAAAAGGACTAAAAACTAATAAAGTTTAAGGAGTACTATTCTTACTTGAGAAGACTAATAAGTGTTAATACAAATTGGTATCATCGTGACTTCCACGTAAAGTCTTAGGACCTTTCCTACAGTAATGTAGTGTAAGTATCCAGTGTCTTTGTAACTGGAAAATCTACGACTCCGATGTGACCACCATCTGTCTTGTCTCTCGGAAGACTACTTTAGTTTACTAAAGGGTTGTGTCCCATCAGAGGAGTTGGTGTCGAACTACTTCTCTTCGATTTAGAGAAAAGTCACTAGTTAGTCTGTAAACTTATCTTTCCAAGTAATACATGTCACACGAGTGCTCCATTCTTAAAAGTAGGAAAATTTCCGTGTTGAAAGTCTGGAGATGTATCCGACCAGAAGAGTTTGCACTCCAAAAAAAACCACCCCACCGATTACCCCAAACCTGTATAAGTTTGATATTTACTTCAGACAGATCGTATCTCTCTTTACCAAAGAGTGTCATGTCGACCATAAACCATAACAGTGTCGTTATGTTATCGTCGACCATCCCTCGTGTACGGTAGACCGCGTTAATTCGAAGACTCAGTAACATACGTTGGTCTCGTTCTCTCTTCGACATGTGTCTCTGTAAGTCTACCCATTTCACAATATTCTTTGTTCTGAACCCAACACAATAGACTTTCCCTTTTCCCAAAGGTATAGATACACAGGTAAGTGAAAGGTACCCTCGTGCTTCGTGCAAAAAAACCAAGATAGTCAAGATAGAGGAGATGAACTTACACCCACCCAGGAGACTGAACGAAAGATTGGTTATCTTATATCGTTTCCACTACCCTACAGTAAGGAACCGAACCGAATATAATGTATTCTCAAGGAGAAGTCAAGTTAACGAGTCAGTACAGGTTGAGAAACGTTGGGGTACTTGTTGGCGTCGTACGGTCTGGAGGGACAGGTAGTGGTTGAGGGTCTCAAGTGTGTTTGGGTATAGGTAACTCAGCCACTACGGTAGGTTGGTAGAGTAGGAGACAATAAGGGAAGAGGAGGACAGGAGTTAGAAAGGGTCGTGGCCCAGAAATCGTCTGACCTATTTCTCTGAAGTGAACGACCGAACTTATTTCCTTCGACGACACATGAGTCCAGGACACCTCTCTCACCTCTCACCGAAGACCTTTTGTCTGTCGTCTTTTGGATTCCCGGAGTCAGAATATCGACGTTTCACTACTTGACACGATTGGTAGACACGTAGGACCTCCACCTGGAAAAGGTCGTCACGGGTCTACTCTTACGTCAGGACTATTGAGGAATTGAGACCCGTCACTCTGTGACGTCGTCTCTCGGTCGATTCCCCTTCTGAGGACTGGGTTCCTTTGAATACTTTATTATTTATACACGACGAAATTCGGTAATTTGAACGTTCCTAAACAATGTGTAATTATCTTTTGACTTGACTTGACTTATCTTTTGATTGGGAGGGAAATTTGTTTAGGAACGTAATCTTACTTTATTAACGTCGGTACTTTAATTTTCTACGAATGAAGAACGTTCCTTTCAATACTGGTTGGATCTATCGTATAATTTTTCGTCTCTGTAATGAAACGGTTGTTTCCAGACAGATCAGTTCCGATACAAAAAAGGTCACCAGTACATACCTACACTCTCAACCTGACACTTCTTTCGACTCACGGTTTCTTAACTACGAAAACTTGACACTACAACCTCCTCTGAGAACTCTTAGGGAACCTGACGTTCCTCTAAGTTGGTCACGTAAGATTTTCTCTAGTCGGGACCCACAAGTAACCTTCCTGACTACGATTTCGACTTTGAAGTTATGAAACCGGTGGAGTACGCTTCCCAACTGAGTAACCTTTTCTGGGACTACGACCCTCCCTTACCCCCGTCTTCCTTTTCCCCTACTATCTCCTACTCTACCGACCTACCGTAGTGGTTGAGTTACCTGTACTCAGACTCACTTGAGGCCCTCAGGACTGTACGACGTTAAGTACCCCAACGTTTCTCAACCTGTACTGACTCGCTGACTTGACTTGACTTGACTGGAACGAAATCATCTGTCGGAGTACAAACAAGAAGTGATCCGCTACCGTGGGGTGAGGTCGAGAGTACGGACCTTTTAGGGTACCTACCTCCTCGGATCATCCGACGTCAGGTACCCCAGTGCCTCTCAACCTGTGTTGACTCGCTGAAGTGAAAGTGAAAAGGGAAAGTACGGAACCTCTTCCTTTACCGTTGGGTGAGGTCACAAGAACGGACCTCTTAGGGTCCCTGCCCCCTCGGACCACCCGACGGTAGATACCCCAGAGTGTCTTAGCCTGTTCTGACTTCGCTGAATCGTCGTCGTCGTCGTCCGTACCTCACGAAGGACCACAATGAATTACAAAGGTGTAATCTACGTTTCCCATTCACGATGTAATATTTAAATTTGAATTAAAATATGTTTGTTACTGTATGGAACTCGTGATTTCTAGTATACAAGTAAGTAACTGTAATCTTTTACGGACACTGTTTTTAATCAGAACAAGTGGTTTATAGTCTACACAAAAAGGTCTAAAAAGTGGAGGAGGGTCCCCGGTACACTGATAAGACACTGTAAATGTATAATCGTCCTTACTACACAAGTGAAGGTCTGACCCCACCACCCTTCGAAAACTTACTACAGTTAAGGAAATAAGGAACACTACTGTTGACGACACTGGTGTACAAGGTCTACCGTGTCGATTCTACTACTTTCGAAGGAAGTTGAGTTCAGGACCTCTATGGAAACTTCTTCTCGGAGACGACTGTTCACACCACCGAGATCGTACTATCTCTTTTTTTCTAAATAACAAGAGTCAGTGATCCTAAACCTTTAACAAAGGTGTCGTGTCAGATCGGACAGAAATAATCAAATTTACGATATTATGACTCAAATTACGTACCCTATTTTATAACAAAATACGTCTCTTTTCTTGGTCTTATTTCTCTGTCCTACCTCATATATGGTTTTCCAGTTAAAACCCATAAAGACCACCCACTGGACCTACTACACTCATGTTCGTTAACGACTAAAGAAACAGCACACTGTCTTAAAAGGCTTTATAGATACTACTCCGAGTCCCGACCAACACTGTTTTACACGGTTCCACCGTATAACTAGTAAAACTTGATTGTAAAGAATTCCTTACCGGTCACTTCCTTCCCGTTAGATCAGGAGGAAACAGGGGGACTTTCGTCTTTTATTTAGAGGGTACACCTCTAAAGATGTCCTTTTATTCAGAAAGGATACCGTCCTCCATCTCTCTACAGAAATAACGATCTCTACCCCTGAAGGTCCAACTCTTCGACACATTTGAGGTGAATATAGAAAGTCCACTTACAAAGGAGGAGAACAGTCAAGAAGTGTTTAAATAACAAAGAAATGGATTTTCTATGTTTCAAACGGACTAAACCAATTTATAGACTCAAAGTACGACCCTAAGGGACCACCGAGTCCGACATTTCTCAGACGGACTTTACACCCTCTGTATTCAAGATAGGGACCTAGTCCTTCTAGGGGACCTCTTCCTTTACCGTTAACTGAGGTCATAAGAATGGACCTTATAGTGTGCCTACCTCCTTTGACCGTCCGATATCGGACATCCCAGTGTTTCTGAACCTGTGTTGACTCGTTGTAGCGGACTCAAAGTATAGAAACCCCAGGGGTATGTATGTTTTAATTTAACCTAAAAGAGGAAAAAGAGCCAAAGTTCAAGATCTAGTTGGTCTTCTTGACCGTTCAAACTGTCTTTTAAAAGGACGAGGTTGTCACCACTTGTGTGTGTAATAATAGAAATTTTATTTACAATAACTGACCTTTACCTTAACGGTTACTCTATGAAATAAAAATAAAAAAAAATTAAAAATAAAAATGAAATAAAATGAAATGTTATGACATAACCAAAACGGTATGTAACTGTACTTAGGCGGTGCCCACATGTACTCAAGGGTTAGGACTTGGGGGGAGGGTGGAGGATGGGGTATAGTAGAGAGACCTAGTAGGGGTACGTGGTCGGGGTTTGTAGGACATAGGACATAGTTTGTATCTGACCGCTAAGCAAAGAATGTACTATCATATGTACAAAGTTACGGTAAGAGGGTTTAGTAGGGTGGGAGAGGGAGAGGGAGTCTCAGGTTTTCAGGCAAGATATGTAGACACAGAGAAAACGACAGAACGTATGTCCCAATAGGAATGGGAGAAAGATTTAAGGTATATATACACAATCATATGACATAACCACAAAAAGAAAGACCGAATGAAGTGAGACATATTAACCGAGGCAAAAGTAGGTAGAGTAATCTTGACTANGGTTGAGAGTGTAGGTATGTACTGGTAACCTTTTTGGTATCGGAACTGATCTACCTGGAATCAGCCGTTTCATTGTAGAGACGAAAACTTATATGATAGATCCAACCAGTATTGAAAAGAAGGTTCCTCATTCGCAGAAAATTAAAGTACCGACGTTAGTGGTAGACGTCACTAAAACCTCGGGGGGGGTTTATTTCAGACTGTGACAAAGGTGACCAAGGGGTAGATAAAGGGTACTTTATTACCCTGGCCTACGGTACTAGAAGTAAAAGACTTACAACTCGAAATTGGGTTGAAAAAGTGAGAGGAGAAAGTGAAAGTAGTCCTCCGAAACATCAAGGAGAAGTGAAAGACGGTATTCCCACCACAGTAGACGTAGAGACTCCAATAACTATAAAGAGGGCCGTTAGAACTAAAATCGAACACAAAGAAGGTCAGGTCGCAAAGAGCACTACATGAGACGTATATTCAATTTATTCGTCCCACTGTTATATGTCGGAACTGCATGAGGAAAAGGATAAACCTTGGTCAGACAACACGGTACAGGTCAAGATTGACAACGAAGGACTGGACGTATGTCTAAAGAGTTNGCGGTGCCCACATGTACTCAAGGGTTAGGACTTGGGGGGAGGGTGGAGGATGGGGTATAGTAGAGAGACCTAGTAGGGGTACGTGGTCGGGGTTTGTAGGACATAGGACATAGTTTGTATCTGACCGCTAAGCAAAGAATGTACTATCATATGTACAAAGTTACGGTAAGAGGGTTTAGTAGGGTGGGAGAGGGAGAGGGAGTCTCAGGTTTTCAGGCAAGATATGTAGACACAGAGAAAACGACAGAACGTATGTCCCAATAGGAATGGGAGAAAGATTTAAGGTATATATACACAATCATATGACATAACCACAAAAAGAAAGACCGAATGAAGTGAGACATATTAACCGAGGCAAAAGTAGGTAGAGTAATCTTGACTAAGTTTACATAAGAAAAATTACCGACACATTATGAGGTAACACAAATACATGATGTCGAAAGAATAGGTAAGTAGACGACTACCTGTAGATCCAACAAAGGTACAGGACCGATAAAATTTGTCACGACGTTACTTGTAACCCTATGTACACAGAGAAAGTTAAGACCAAAGGAGCCACACATACGGGTCGTCACCCTAACGACCCAGTATTCCGTCAAGATAAACGTTAAAAATTTCCTTAGCGGTGTGACAAGAGGTATCACCGACATGATCAAACGTGAAGGGTGGTTGTCACATCCTCCCAAGGGAAAAGAGGTGTGGGAGAGGTCGTAAATAACGAACGTCTGAACCTAGCGTCGGTAAGACTGACCACACTTTACCATGGAGTCACACCAGAACTAAACGTAAAGAGACTATTACTCACTACAACTCGTAGAAAAGTACACAAACAATCGGTAGGTATACAGAAGAAACCTCTTTATAGATAAATCAAGAAACCGGGTAAAAAACTAACCCAGCAAATAAAAAGACCTTAACTCGACGTATTCAACGAATATATAAAAACTCTAATCAACAAACAGTCAACGAAGTAAACGATAACAAAAGAGGGTAAGTCTTCCGACAGAAAAGTGGAACGAATATCAAAGGAAACAATACGTCTTCGAAAATTAAAATTAATCTAGGGTAAACAAATAAAAACGAAAATAAAGGTCATAAGACCCTCCACCTAGTATCTCCTAGGACGACACTAAATACAGACTCTCACAAAACGGATACAAGAGGAGATCCTCAAAATATCAAAGACCAGAATGTAAATCTAGAAATTAGGTAAAACTCAAATAAAGACACACGCCACAATCTTTCACTAGATCAAAGTAAGAAAATGTTCATCAACTGGTCAAAAGGGTCGTGGTGAACAATTTCTCTAGCAGAAATGAGGTAGCATATAAGAACGGAGGAAACAGCTTCTATTCCACAGGTATCCACACACCTAAATAGAGACCCGAAAGATAAAACAAGGTAACTAGATGTACAGACAGAANACCGAAACATTATCTCGGACTTCAGTCCGTCCAACTAAGGAGGTCAAGGTAAGAAGAAAGAGTTCTAACGAAACCGATAAGCTCCAAAAAGCATAAAGGCATGTTTAACACTTTAACAAACAAAATCAAGACACTTTTTATGGCGACCATCGAACTATCCCTAACGTAACTTAGACATCTAACGAAACCCATCATATGAGTAAAAGTGATATAACTAAGAAGGCTAGGTACTTGTACCATATAAAGAGGTAGATAATCACAGGAGAAACTAAAGAAAGTAGTCACAAAATATCAAATGACATATATCCAGAAAACAAAGAAATCCATCTATATAAGGATTCATAAAATAAGAAAAGAAACGTTACAACTTACCTTAACAAAGGAATTAAAGAAAAAGATGAAAGAGTAATAAGCACATATCCTTACGTTCCCTAAAGACACACAACNGTAACTTAGACATCTAACGAAACCCATCATATGAGTAAAAGTGATATAATTAAGAAGACTAAGTACTTGTACCATATAAAGAGGTAGATAATCACAGGAGAAACTAAAGAAAGTAGTCACAAAATATCAAATGACATATATCCAGAAAACAAAGAAATCCATCTATATAAGGATTCATAAAATAAGAAAAGAAACGTTACAACTTACCTTAACAAAGGAATTAAAGAGAAAGACAAAAGAGTAACAATCGCATATCCTTACGTTCCCCAAAGACACACAACTAAAATATAGGACGTTGAAACGATATAATTAACTAATCGAGATCATTAAAAGACCACCTCAGAAATCCCAAAAGGTACATCTCCTAGTACAGTAGACGTTTGTCACTCTCAAAATGAAGAAGAAAAGGTTAAACCTAAGGAAAATAAAGAAAAAGACGAGACTAACGACACCGGTTTTGAAGGTCTTGATACAACTTATCATCGCCACTTTCACCCGTGGGAACAGAACAAGGACTGAAATCCCCTTTACGGAAGTTGAAAAGTGGTAACTCCTATTACAAACGACACCCAAACAGTATATATCGAAAATAATACAACTCCATACAAGGAACATAAGGACGAAAGACCTCTCAAAAATAGTATTTACCTACAACTTAAAACAGTTTCCGGAAGAGACGTAGATAACTCTATTGGTATACCAAAAATAAGAAGTTAAACAATTACACCACTTAAGGTAACTAACTAAACGTCTATAACTTCTTAGGAACGTAGGGACCCTATTTCGGGTGAACCAGTACCACATACTAGAAAAATTACACGACAACCTAAGACTAACGATCTTAAAACAACTCCTAAAACGTACATACAAGTAGCCACTATAACCGGACATCAAAGGAATAAAACCCCGTAGAAACAGTCCAAAACCATAATCCCACTACCACCGGTTTATCTTACTCAAACCTTCAAATGAAAGGAGACGTTAAAAGACCTTCTCAAACTCCTCCTATCCACAATCGAGAAGAACTTTAAAAACCATCTTAAGTCGACACTTCGGCAGACCTGGACCCGAAAACAAACGACCTTCTAAAGACTAATGTCAAAGTTAAAGGCACGAACACTACCCAGACAATTCTAAAAGATAAAGAAGGACCAAGTCAAAACCTTTTAACATGAAAAGATTCTTAAACAGGTAAAGAAGGTGCAACAGGTAAAATAACCGTATGTTGACGACTATCATCAGAGAATACTAGGAAACATAAAGACACAACAGACAACACTAGAGAGGTAAAAGTAAAGATTAAAATAACTAAACTAAAAAGAGAGAAACGAAGAACTACTCAGACCGATTACCAAACAGTTAAAATAAATAGGAAAGTTTCTTGGTCGAAAACCGAAACAACTAAAAACGATACCAGAGAAAACAAAGAAAACGTAAATAAAGACGGGATTAAAAATTCTAAAGAAAGGAAGATGATTGAGACCCCAAGAGGTTGAGAAGGAAAAGATCAACGAAATCAACATCTCAATCCAATAAATAAACTGAAAAAAGAACAAAGAACTCCATACGGACATAACGATACTTGAAAGGAGAATCGTGACGAAAATATCACAGGGTGTCCAAAACCCAACAACACAAAAGTAAAAGTAATCAAAGATACGTATAAAACTAAAGAAAAAACTAAAGAAGACACTAAACAACCAATAAGTCTTCACACAACAAGTTGGAGGTATACAACCTTAAAAATTATCAAAAAGAGGACATTAACTCTAGATTAGAATTACGTAATACCAGTCTTTTCTACGAACCTTACTAAAGCTAAAAAAACTTAAATAGTTCAAATCTAAATACCGGGTCCTACACTAGATAGGACCTCTTCCAAGGTACTCGTGAACTTTTTTTCCACTTTAAGTAACAAAACCCCACTTTACAGGATATCTATAGTTAATCCAGATTGACTAGATTACATAGTAAATTTCAAACGCAAAGAAACAATTAAAAGACAAATCAACTAGACAGGTATCCACACTCACCCCATAATTTCAGAGGGTGATAATAACACAATAACCATTAAAGGGGAAAGTATGAACAATCGTAAACAGAATATATAACGTCACGAGGATACAACCCACGTATATATAAATATTAACAATATAGAAGAAGAACCTAACTAGGAAACTAGTAATACATCACCGGAAGAAACAGAGAAAAGTGTCGGAAACAAAATTTCAGATAAAATAGCCTATACTCATAACGATGAGGACGAAAGAAAACCAGAGATAAACGCACTTTATAGAAAAAGGTCGGGAAGTGAAAGTCAGACATACACAGGGAACAAAACTCCACCCAGAGAACATCCGTCCTATATATCCCTAGAACAAAAACATAGGTAAGTCGGTCAGAAACGCAAAACCAACCCCGTACGTTGAGTAAATACAAATTCCATTAATAACTATTCATACTAGGGCAACGGTAAATGAAATAACAAAACCTAAGTCCAAATATGCGGGAAAAACACAAAGGACAGATCTCTTATGGGAGATCGTAAACAACCTCTCGACCAAACGACTACGACTTAAGAGAGTCGAAAACGAACAGACATTTCGAAAAATAAAGAGGAAGTATAAACTTACTCTAGGAACGACCCATGTCATTAGACCCGACATCCAATAAAAGAAAGTAGTGAAATTCACACAAAACGGTAAGGGAGGACCGGACTTCTCAAAGATAACTTTCTAGACGTCAATAGGAATACCCTTAGGGGAACACACAATAAACAACAAAAAGGGAACGACGAAAATTATAAACAAGAAACACAAACTAGAAACAATTAAACTAATTATACACAGAACCCCACAAAACGGAACCCAAATAGGATAAACCTTGAGAGACCCAAAGAACCTGAACCCACTAATAAAGGAAGGGGTAAAACCCTTCAAAAGTTGATAATAGAGGAGTTCCTAAAAGAGTACCAGAAAGAAAAACAGAAGAAGAAGACCCTGAGGATATTAAGCTTACAACCTCGCAAAGTATAACAGGACCTCCAGAGACTCTAACAGGAGTAAAGAAAATTAAGCAAAAAGAACAAAGGAGAGACTAAGTAAATAAAGATGGTAAGATAGAAGATAAAGTGATTAGGATAGAAGACGGAGGCAATAAGATGATAAACAACGGAGGTCTCACAAAAACTAGAGTAAATAACGTAATAAGTAATATATGACTGAGAAAAAATAAAGAAGATCCAGGAACGATTTGGAAAGAACGTAGAAGAGTTAGGAACAGAGGTCCGATAAATAGACACTAAGGTAAAACTAAAGTTCTAAAACCTAGTAAAAGTGATAGTTATAAACCTTAAGAAAGAGTCCATCTAAGGGATTTAGAAGGAGAAAACAAACCAAACCACCCGTAAAGAGGACAAGGAAATGGACGACACATAAGGAGACAGAGAAGTAGAACCAATATAACGACGCAAACCCCACCGGAAAGATATAAGACCATTAAACACCTCAAGAGAAATAATACCTCAAAGGAGTGACACCCATCCCAATATAGTCACCGAACAGTTCTAAAGAACCAATCCCTCCGAACACAACCTCAAGACCACCCACCTCGACCTAAAGAAGAGAGACCTCACGTTACTTTACTGGTCATTACCCAATACTCTGTAGTTACCAAAACCTCATTGAAACTCGACGGACATATAACTTCGAGTCCCCACACAAGGACACAACGACCTCTTAAACGTACCATACAGAACGAGACCTTGAACAACCGGGAACCCCCACGAACCAAAGTCACATCCATACCTCCGTAAACTCCTCGAGGATAGTTAATTACAAGGGACCTAAGTCCTCAAGAGACCACAAGAGTCCTAAACCTGAATTCGGAGGACGAAGACCAAAAGTCAAAATAAAAATGTCATCGGAGTTCTGAAGAGGTAGATATGTCGTAACTACTATTTTATAGATCCAATTTCTACTTTTCAAAGAGGTGTAACTCCCTGTGGGTCTCTCCAAGTGACTCAATGTACCTCTTCTCTTCTCCCTCCCCCATCAATCTCCACTGACCTTACTCTACTCCACCCTAGTTTTCTCCTCTCTCGTTCGATCGGTCATTAGTGAAGGAATACACGTGAGGTGTCAGTCCTGGCGAGTCTCCACAAGTACCTCAATATGTCCCTTCTCCTCTCCCTCCTTCATCTGTCTCCATCGGTCCTCCTATTTTCTCCCTTTACTTTTCTTCTCTCTGTCTAGGTCGGTCATTGGTCAAGGGATTCACAAGAGGTGGTAGACCTTGTGTGTCTCTAAGTGTCTTAACCCATCTCTTCTCTTCCCCCTCCCTTCTCTGTCTCCGGTGGACCACCTCTTTTTCCTCTCAGGTTTCCTTCTCTCTCACCAGTTCGGTCATTAGAGTGAAAGTCCATTTTAACCCATCACTTCTAACCCAAAAATTTACATGTTTTAACTGTTGTTTATGGTTTTTCGTTTCTAATTTTTAGATCTCATCTCCAACCTAAAAGTTTTTATGTTATAATTTCTTTTCTTCTTCTGTTTTTTTTTTTCGGTGTTCTTAATAATCTTTTGTTGTTGTTGTTGGTGTTTTTCTGATATATGCCGCAAACGAAATGTATATCCCAGAAAAAAAAAAAAAAACTTTTCATTATCATCCAATGTTTTTATTTTTAATTTCCTCTTTATCTCCTCCTGTGAAAAGAAAAAAAAATCCGAGTGAACAAGTCAACGCGACACCCCTCCCTCCCTACGACGTTTGCTTATTGTGACCGCACACGAGCGGCACAGAGTCGGGGCGACCCGGACGGGGACGAGTGCCGCGTGTGGCGAGTCCGAGATACAACGAGACGGCCCTTGGCAGACTCAGGTCGGGATCCAACGTACGTGGAGGGGCCAGATTCGGCGAGTCCAAGCCGCGAGTCCATCGGGAGTCTCCGCGTCTAAGCAAACCCGGGCGCAAAACACGGGAAGGGTCCTGGCTCATCGAGTCCACAAACCACTCGCGCCTGCGACACTGAATAGCAGAAAGGACAGAGACGAAGAGTCAAAATACCCACATGGTGACCGCCGGGAAGAGTCCACCTACTACTGACAGGTCTTGGGCGTCTTCAGAATCAATCGTTTCTTCGGACGAACGTAAAACCATCCATTACAGAGAGAACCCGACGCTAACGGGGGAAGGTCGGGAATACCGAGACCGACGGACAGTGGCCTCCCCCTACCAGACGTCGGCCGATAAAGACAAGACAGGAAACAAGACACGTACCAGGACCGCCACAGAATACAATAGGGTGTCGGACCAAACGATCGAGTTCAATCAAGCGAGACCAATGCGTGCCCCGCAAGACCGGACTAAGAATTTTTCGTGACGTCGGGCGTGGAGGTCACGGAGGGACGGGTCGGGGGTGAACGATCACCGCCTACGTCCGTAGACGCGACGAAGAGGTGACCCCCTCAATGACAACCCGAACATTAGACAACCAAAATTAATAAATAAATAAATAGGAAGGACAATACAACAGGAGACACGAAGGTTCCGAACGGTGTCTGAGCCGTCGCTCTCACAAAGGACCACAAACCTTTGGAGAGAAGAATTCTAAGGGAAGGGTCCTGCCCTGAGGGATGGAGGAAACAGAGNGACCTAAAGAAGAGAGACCTCACGTTACTTTACTGGTCATTACCCAATACTCTGTAGTTACCAAAACCTCATTGAAACTCGACGGACATATAACTTCGAGTCCCCACACAAGGGTACAACGACCTCTTAAACGTACCATACAGAACGAGACCTTGAACAACCGGGAACCCCCACGAACCAAAGTCACATCCATGCCTCCGTAAACTCCTCGAGGATAGTTAATTACAAGGGACCTAAGTCCTCAAGAGACCACAAGAGTCCTAAACCTGAATTCGGAGGACGAAGACCAAAAGTCAAAATAAAAATGTCATCGGAGTTCTGAAGAGGTAGATATGTCGTAACTACTATTTTATAGATCCAATTTCTACTTTTCAAAGAGGTGTAACTCCCTGTGGGTCTCTCCAAGTGACTCAATGTACCTCTTCTCTTCTCCCTCCCCCATCAATCTCCACTGACCTTACTCTACTCCACCCTAGTTTTCTCCTCTCTCGTTCGATCGGTCATTAGTGAAGAAATACACGTGAGGTGTCAGACCTGGCGAGTCTCCACAAGTACCTCAATATGCCCCTTCTCCTCTCCCTCCTTCATCTGTCTCCATCGGTCCTCCTATTTTCTCCCTTTACTTTTCTTCTCTCTCTCTAGGTCGGTCATTGGTCAAGGGATTCACAAGAGGTGGTAGACCTTGTGTGTCTCTAAGTGTCTTAACCCATCTCTTCTCTTCCCCCTCCCTTCTCTGTCTCCGGTGGACCACCTCTTTTTCCTCTCAGGTTTCCTTCTCTCTCACCAGTTCGGTCATTAGAGTGAAAGTCCATTTTAACCCATCACTTCTAACCCAAAAATTTACATGTTTTAACCGTTGTTTATGGTTTTTCGTTTCTAATTTTTAGATCTCATCTCCAACCTAAAAGTTTTTATGTTATAATTTCTTTTCTTCTTCTGTTTTTTTTCGGTGTTCTTAATAATCTTTTGTTGTTGTTGTTGGTGTTTTTCTGATATATGCCGCAAACGAAATTTATATCCCAGAAAAAAAAAAAAAACTTTTCATTATCATCCAATGTTTTTATTTTTAATTTCCTCTTTATCTCCTCCTGTGAAAAGAAAAAAAAAATCCGAGTGAACAAGTCAACGCGACACCCCTCCCTCCCTACGACGTTTGCTTATTGTGACCGCACACGAACGGCACAGAGTCGGGGCGACCCGGACGGGGACGAGTGCCGCGTGTGGCGAGTCCGAGATACAACGAGACGGCCCTTTGCAGACTCAGGTCGGGATCCAACGTACGTGGAGGGGCCAGATTCGGCGAGTCCAAGCCGTGAGTCCATCGGGAGTCTCCGCGTCTAAGCAAACCCGGACGCAAAACACGGGAAGGGTCCTGGCTCATCGAGTCCACAAACCACTCGCGCCTGCGACACTGAATAGCAGAAAGGACAGAGACGAAGAGTCAAAATACCCACATGGTGACCGCCGGGAAGAGTCCACCTACTACTGACAGGTCTTGGGCGTCTTCAGAATCAATCGTTTCTTCGGACGAACGTAAAACCATCCATTACAGAGAGAACCCGACGCTAACGGGGGAAGGTCGGGAATACCGAGACCGACGGACAGTGGCCTCCCCCTACCAGACGTCGGCCGATAAAGACAAGACAGGAAACAAGACACGTACCAGGACCGCCACAGAATACAATAGGGTGTCGGACCAAACGATCGAGTTCAATCAAGCGAGACCAATGCGTGCCCCGCAAGACCGGACTAAGAATTTTTCGTGACGTCGGGCGTGGAGGTCACGGAGGGACGGGTCGGGGGTGAACGATCACCACCTACGTCCGTAGACGCGACGAAGAGGTGACCCCCTCAATGACAACCCGAACATTAGACAACCAAAATTAATAAATAAATAAATAGGAAGGACAATACAACAGGAGACACGAAGGTTCCGAACGGTGTCTGAGCCGTCGCTCTCACAAAGGACCACAAACCTTTGGAGAGAAGAATTCTAAGGGAAGGGTCCTGCCCTGAGGGATGGAGGAAACAGAGGAAAAAGCAGAAAATATAAAAAAGGATGGACAAAAACTTCTGTTACTAGACGAAAAAACCCACGGACTACAGGAGACGGTCGTAAGTCTTCAACAAAACACCTTAAATGAGTCGTAACTTTACAAGAAAACTACTTAAAGACTCCCCCTTTCACCAGAAGGACAGGATAAGGAGGTGGTAGAAGTTCTGAAACAAAAGGTTACTCTATGAAATTACAAATAGATGAACTTCAAAAGAAATGTGTGGATTCAGAGGAATTCATGATGCAAGATGGTTGGAGGTTCTACTGTACGGTGGGGTGTGGTTTTATTTCACTTTGTGAAATTGTAATTATAATTACAGTTTAGTCAAGTCAAGTCAGCGAGTCAGTACAGGTTGAAACGCTGGGGTACTTAACGTCGTGCGGTCCGGAGGGACAGGTAGTGGTTGAGGGTCTCAAGTGAGTCTGAGTACAGGTAGCTGAGTCACTACGGTAGGTCGGTAGAGTAGGAGACAGCAGGGGAAGAGGAGGACGGGGGTTAGGGAGGGTCGTAGTCTCAGAAAAGGTTACTCAGTTGAGAAGCGTACACCACCAGTTTCATGACCTCAAAGTCGAAATCGTAGTAAGGGAGGTTTCTTTAGGGTCCCAACTAGAGGAAGTCTTACCTGACCAACCTAGAGGAACGTCAGGTTCCCTGAGAGTTCTCAGAAGAAGTTGTGGTGTCAAGTTTTCGTAGTTAAGAAGTCCCGAGTCGAAAGAAGTGTTGAGAGTGTAGGTATGAACTGGTGACCTTTTAGGTATCGGAACTGATCTACCTGGAAACAACCGTTTCCTTACAGAGACGAAAACTTATATGATAGATCCAACCAGTATTGAAAAGAAGGTTCCTCATTCGCAGAAAATTAAAGTACCGACGTCAGTGGTAGACGTCACTAAAACCTCGGAGGGTTTGATTTCAGATTGTGACAAAGGTAACAAAGGGGTAGATAAACGGTACTTCACTACCCTGGTCTACGGTACTAGAATCAAAAGACTTACAACTCAAAATTCGGTTGAAAAAGTGAGAGGAGAAAGTTAAAGTAGTTCTCCGAAAAATCAAGGAGAAGTTAAAGACGGTATTACCACCACAGTAGACGTATAGACTCCAATAACTATATAGAGGGTCGTTAGAACTAAGGTAGAACACGAAGTAGGTCTGGTCGTAAAGAGTACTATATGAGACGTATATTCAATTTATTCGTCCCACTGTTATATGTCGGAACTGCATGAGGAAAAGGATAAACTTTGGTCAGAAAACAAGGTACAGGTTAAGATTGATAACGAAGGACTGGACGTATATCCAAAGAGTTCTCCGTCCAGTCCACCAAACCATAAGGGTAGAGAAAGTCTTAAAAGGTGTCAAAGAAAACTAGGTGTCTCAGTTTCCGAAACCGTGTCAGTCATTTTGTCTTTATCTACAAAAAGACCTTGAGAGAACGAAAAAGGTACTAAGTCGTCTACAACCGTTAAACTAGAGACCAAGGAGACGGAAACGATTTTCGTCGAACTTGTAGTCCGTCAAGTGCCAAGTGCATAACGATTTCGGACCGAACCTCTTAAAACTCGTAATGAAATGATCACACTCTACTCAGATAAAAACTTTGAAAGACTTATTTTACTTCCTTTATTTTTATTATTCTCTTATTATGATGATTATTCCTTCCCATATTATATCGTCTTGTAGTCATACTATTTTAACAGAATGAATACCTTTGTTTCGACATTCGAGAAGAAAGAAAAAGGACACGTTCTGAGTTTGTGGTGTTCGTTTATTTTACATTTTTTCTAACATCGATGATTAATCTCCATTTCAAAGACTGTTAAATTTTTTAAGACTTTAGAAGTCCAAAGTAGTGTGTACCTATTTTAGATTTTTTCATGGAAAGTTTCATAAACTTTCTCGATTTAAACCAAGTAACATCTATTTCAATTATAAAGGAGAGGTTTAAGAGACGTTAACTTTCAAGGACTAGTGTCTCTTTCCTCGGTTTCGTCTCCCTCATTACTTATAACTGCAACCCGTCGTAGAGTAGATGGTTCGACAGTCAAAATTAATCATCTATGAAAAACGGTAAAGTACTTTTGTCAAGAACAGGCATGGAATAATGACCTATTTAGGACCTATTATGAAATAAATTTTACATTTAACAGATCATCTTGTGTTAAAGGTGTGGTTCTGTTACCCCTTCTATTCATACTTACAAAAGACTCTGGAAGAGTTTATTTATTTGGTTTACGCAAAACAGAACTTGGACACGAAACTCTGGAGAGAAGGAAAAACTTTTGTTAGTGTGTGTGTGTGTGTGTGTGTGTGTGTGTGTGTCTCAGTCAGTGAGTGAATGAGTGAGAATATAATGACGTATTCTTATAGATCTTGAACTCTCTTCGTTTTCCATAGAAACTAAAAGTGAAGAGATATTCCTCAATTGTTTTTTGACCTGAATGAAAATATCGGTTAACACGCCCTAACTTGGTATATATATTACCTACTAAGTCTAACAAACCCCCAAAACGACCACAAAATCCTATAAGACATAAAGTCACGATCAATTGTCAGGTCAGGATCCTTCTCCAAAGGTGAAAACTGCCTTGATTTAAGACTGAATACTTTGTTAAGTAGTGTGGAAGAAACTAAGGTAACTCTGTTCATTACAAGGTTCAATCGTTCCTTATTCGACGACTCGACCGTAATGGAGTATTGGGAGAGTCGGATTATCTAAACCAAATTCTTCTTTTTCAATAAAGATACTCTAAAGAATACCTCATTTCTTTAGTTCGTAAGTAATATAAAAAGGTAACGATACCGGGAAGTCAAGTCAAGTCAAGTCAACGAGATAGTACAGGCTGAGAAACGCTGGCGTACTTAGCGTCGTGCGGTCCAGAGGGACAGGTAGTGGTAGAGGGCCTCAAGTGAGTCTGAGTGCAGGTAGTTCAGGTTCTACGGTAGGTCGGTAGAGTAGGAGCCAGCAGGGGAAGAGGAGGACGGGGGTTAGGGAGGGTCGTAGTTTCAGAAAAGGTTACTCAGTTGAGAAGTGTACTCCACCGGTGTCATGACCTCAAAGTCGAAATCGTAGTGAGGAAGGTTTCTTTAGGGTCCCAACTAGAGGAAGTCTTACCTGATCAACCTAGAGGGGCGTCAGGTTCCCTGAGAGTCAGAATGGGTTTATTTACAGTGTTCAATGGGTATGAGGAAAAGAGAGGTTGGATTTTAAGACTGAAGTACTATATAGGAAAAACACAATGACTACTTTCTTGGTTTAATGAAAGGATTAACAAGTTACAAATGATCTTTTATAAGTTAGAACTTGTCTCCCAGTATCAGATTTATTTTTACCTTGACAAGTCGTCTTGAGTTTTATGAAAAAATTGAATATAAGATATAGTTGTAACATCAATTGTTCTGGATGACCGTCGACCTTTCTGTTAACTACCCTTAAGAATGTGTTACCTGACGACAGAAGTCAAGTTACAAGGTTATCAATTTTACCTCCCTTCTTACGTCATATTCGATGAGAAAGAATTAACCAATGACTAATAATTATTAAAACAACAATCTCCTTGTTATATTTCTGTTAAGATAAGGTAATTGTAATTTTATTTGACATACTTTGACCTAAGGTCGTCTTCATCAAGTTAAGTCAAGTCAAGTCAGTGAGTTAGCACAGACTGAGAAACACTGGGGCACTTGGCGTCGTGCGGTCCGGAGGGACAGGTAATGGTTGAGGGTCTCGGATGGGTTTGAGCACAGGTAACTCAGTCACTACGGTTGGTTAGTAGAGTAAGAGACAGTAGGGGAAGAGGAGGACGGGAGTTAGAAAGGGTCGTAGTCCCAGAAAAGGTTACTCAGTCGAGAAGTATTGTCCACCGGTTTCATAACCTCAAAGTCGAAGTTGTGGTCAGGAAGTTTACTTGTGGGTCCTGACTAGAGGAAATCCTACGTGACCGACCTAGAGGAACGTCAGGTTCCCTGAGAGTTCTCAGAAGAGGTCGTGGTGTCAAATTTTCGTAGTTAAGAAACCGCGAGTCCAAAGAAGTGTCAGGTTGAGAGTGTAGGTATGTACTGATGACCTTTTGGTATCGGAACTGATCTACCTGAAAACAACTGTTTCATTACAGAGACGAAAAAATTATACGACAGATAAAACTAGTATTGAAAAGAAGGTTCCTCATTCGTAGAAAATTAAAGTACCGACGTTAGTGGTAGACGTCACTAAAAGTTCGGGGGGTTTTATTTCAGTCGGTGACAAGGGTGACAAAGGGGTATAAAAGGTACTTCACTACCCTGGTCTATGGTACTAGAAGCAAAAGACTTATAACTCGAAATTCGGTTGAAAAAATGAGACGAGAAAGTGAAAGTAGTTCTCCGAGAAATCAAGGAGAAGTGAAGGACGGTATTCCCACCACAGTAGACGTATAGACTCCAATAACTATAAAGAGGACCGTTAGAACTAAGATCGAACACGAAGGAGGTCTGGTCGTAAAGAGTACTACATGAGACGTATGTTCAATTTATTCGTACCACTGTTATATGTCGGAACTGTATGAGGAAAAGGATAAACCTTGGTCAGACAACAAGGTACAGGTCAAGATTGCCAACGAAGGACTGGACGTATGTCTAAAAAGTTCTCCGTCCAGTCCAACAGTCCATAAGGGTAGAGAAAGTCTTAAAAGGTGTCAAATAGGTGTGTCGGTTTCCGAAACTGTATCAGTCATTTCGTCTTTATCTACAAAAAGACCTTGAGAGAACGAAAAAGTTACTAGGTCATCTACAACCGTTAAACTAGAGACTAGGGAGACGGAACAGATTTTGGTCGAACTTGTAGACCTTTAAGTGCCAAGTGCATAACGACTGTTTGTCTTATAAATTTCTCTAGTGATTTATAAGAAGGAAAGTCCCAGTCTCGTTTATTAAATTCATACATTATAAGAAGACACTATTTACTCGGAGTACTTTGTTAACGAAAAGGAGTTTCTGGGGTAAGTAAAAGAAAAAATAAACGTAACTCATATGAATGTAACAAACCCGAAGGGTCCACCGAGTAACCATTTCTTAGACGGACGGTTCGTCCTCTGTCCTCTACGTCTAAACTAGAGACCCAGTCCTTCTTCCTTTACCTTTTCCTTTACCGTGGGGTAAGGTAATAAGAACGAATCTTTGAGAGTACCTATCTCCTCGGACCGTCCAATGTCAGGTGCCCCAGCGTTTCTCAGTGTGTGTTGACTCGTGTGTGGGTAAATGTAACGAATAGGTGTTTGTCTCGATACCCGAGTCCTCTAAGACAGTTATAGTTTCAAGATATTGGACTACTCTCTCTCTAGACGGTCACTGTGGAATCTTTATATTTCCCTATCAACTATAAAGGAATCTTTATAGACACCTATCAACTGAGATGACGTAAGTACCACATAACTGGCGTGTTTTACATCCTAGTGATCACAATCCAACGACTCGCACTTAAACAAGAGTTTAACTACATAGGACAGATTGTTTATCCGTTGTTTTATCACGGAACATTTACTCTATGAAATAAGTCACCCACGGGAGGTGAGTCCCTGTCGAAGTTCCAAATACTTTAGACTCCAGTTATGTAGGGAAAATAGTTTTAGGACAACATGTGTCCGGAAGATTGAGTCTCTAAGAAGTTTGGGTCTGAGGGGACCTTGGACACGTACAATTAGATCTTGGAGTCCCGTATACGGTTTGTCACTATAAAAAGGTACACGAGACCCATTAAGATTACAGTCCTTCTAACTCTTGTGAACGGGACTTACTGCGGGTACCTTCCTCTTGTTGATCCGTTTCTCGTGAGGTTCGAGCCCCAGTGTACCGGACTGAGGTCACGAGTCGACACAGACACGTCTCCTCGCGAGGTCTGTGACTCCCGCTGTCCTGGTGGGTCGAAAGGTCCAAGGTGTCGTTTCTGTCCGTCGTGGTCTTTGTCATCCGTGGTCGGATCCAAATCTCTACAACCTCCTGTCGTGGGAACCGTACAGGTAGATCCAAGACCTGTATTTACTCAGGGTCCTCGTCACTGGTACCACTCTACCGAGTGTATCGTTTGGTCTATCGTCCTCGAGGGGTAATCCCCTCCCTTTTTTACAGGATGGACACTTATGTACACTTTGTACGGGACCTCTTTGGTCTTTTACTGAATTCCTCCTCGACCTCCCGAGTTTTATTACTCGTCTTTCTTCTTTGATTTCAAACAAATAGTACTGATTAATACCAAGACAAAAGGGGCCCGATTTTCCAAAACATTTATACACCCATTAGATAGGTTTATGTTCGAAATTTTATTATTTGTTTGGAACGGGTCACGGACTAATCCGTCTGCTACTTTCAGATTATGGTATGCCAAAATGAACCCGTTATGTAAACACGATTGGGTTAAAAAGGAACACCCCCTTTTTTCTCAATACATCTACATCCTTCGTCGTGTAGTACACCAATTTTCATGTACCAGACTTTAACTTGATAGATCAAGATTTGACTGAGAGCTCATTAATCGACACATTGGAGTCATGAGTCCACAAAAAAAAGTAACACCTTGACACCTTTAATTGACTCTATCAAGTCAAGTCAAGTCAGTGAGTCAGCACAGACTGAGAAACACTGGGGTACTTAGCGTCGTGTGGTCCGGAGGGACAGGTAGTGGTAGAGGGCCTCAAGTGAGTCTGAGTGCAGGCAACTCATCCCTACGGTAGGTCGGTAGAGTAGGAGATAGCAGGGGAAGATGAGGACGGGGGTTAGGGAGGGTCGTAGTTTCAGAAAAGGTTACTCAGCTGAGAAGTGTACTCCGCCCGTTTCATGACCTCAAAGTCGAAATCGTAGTAAGGAAGGTTTCTTTAGGGTCCCGACGAGAGGAAGTCTTATCTGACCAACCTAGAGGAACGTCAGGTTTCCTGAGAGTTCTCAGAAGATGTTGTGGTGTCAAATTTTCGTAGTCAAGAAGCCGCGAGTCGGAAGAAGGGTCAGGTTGAGAGTGTAGGTATGTACTAATGACCTTTTTGGTATCGGAACTGATCTGTCTGGAATCAACCGTTTCATTACAGAGACGAAAACTTATATGATAGATCCAACCAGTATTGAAAAGAAGGTTCCTCATTCGTAGAAAATTAAAGTACCGACGTCAGTGGTAGACGTCACTAAAAACTCGGGGGGTTTTATCAGACTGGGACAAAGGTGACAACGGGGTAGATAAAGGGTACTTCACTACCCTGGTCTACGGTACTAGAAACAAAAGACTTACAACTCGAAGTTCGGTTGAAAAAGTGAGAGGAGAAAGTGAAAGTAGTTCTCCGAAAAATCAAGGAGAAGTGANATAGACTCCAATAACTATAAAGAGGGGAGTTAGAACTAAGGTCGAACACAAAGAAGGTCAGGTCACAAAGAGTACTACATGAGACGTATCTTCAATTTATTCGTCCCACTGTTATATGTCGGAACTACAGGAGGAAAAGGATAAACCTTGGTCAGACAACAAGGTACAGGTCAAGATTGACAACGAAGGACCGGACGTATGTTCAAAGAGTTCTCCGTCCAGTTCACCAGACCATAAGGGTAGAGAAAGTCTTAAAAGGTGTCAAAGAGCACTAGGTGTGTCAGTTTCCGAAACCGTATCAGTTATTTCGTCTTTATCTATAGAAAGACCTTGAGAGAACGGAAAAGGTACTAGGTCACCTACAACCGTTAAACTAGAGACCAAGGAGACGGAAAAGATTTTGGTCGAACTTGTAGTCCCTCAAGTGCCAAGTGTATAACGACTTCGGACCGAACCTC